>CAMZMU010000063.1:109809684-110267921 GCA_947311845.1 Poa pratensis
GGGTGGGGGGGGCGGCGACACGGGAGCGAGATGTGGCTGTCCAGGCTCATAATTTGCTAGAAATGTAGTTAATCGTAACGATGGACGCAATGGTTGGCTAGGTTCTCCTGATCCTTATATTGTACCCCTCCTCTATTATCGGTTAATGAATAGGAGGTTCCCCCCCTAAAAAATGCCAGCACAACACGCTTTGTCATGTACGGTTGTCCATCTAGCAGTGCCGGCTTGCCGCGATCTGGTAGCGTCATTATATTGCGATATGAAACGTAGTGTTCTGTTGGTAACGATCAATTAATGCACGGTGATTCTTAATGCCAGCATCCGTACTTTCACTAAACTGTGTCGAATCCAAGTCCAACTGGGTTGGTTTGCATGATATGTTTTGCAAAACTAGCTGCGGATACTATGTTAAGAGTACAAACCACATGGCTAACTCCAGAAAAAGTAAGAACTTTATTTAGCTTCGGACATGGGTTTAAATCCTTCTCTGCCCGTGAAGATATCGATCCAACTGGAAAAAAAATACTGTAATTAATTGCGGTCAAGCAGATGAGGAACCTTGTTTGCTGGAAGAGACAGTTACACCGGCTGCAGGCAAGACACATATCCTCTGTTATCCAAAGTTCGTGGTATATAATTCCCCTGTCGCCATCGTCTTTTCATTGTTCTCGTTCTCATCTTTTTCTTGTTAGATACGCCTTTCTTCTATCTTTCCATCGTCCCGTAGAACTCCTCGCTTCCCACGACACGCTGCACGGCCGGGTTCTTCTTCTTCTTAACTACTGTCACACTAACTGAAGCAGTCGTTAACTCGTTTGTCGCCACTTCGTGCCGGCATTTCTGCAAAACTCGGCAGAAATGGACATGCCGATGCCGCCACCGCCACATCAGCCCTGGTACATGCCTCCGATGGGTCCGCCGCCGGGGATGTTCATGCCGATGCCAGAGATGCACGCCGCCTTCTACTGGGGGCACCGGGCGCAGGTGCTCTTCCGCAACTGGCCCGGAGACCGCGGCGGCGTCGGCATGTACATCCTCTGCCTCCCGTCGTCTTCTTGCTCGCGGCGCTCGTGGAGGCTCTTTCCGCGGCGTTCAAGGGGATCTCCAGCCGCCGGCCGGCCGCGGTGCTCGCGATCACGGGGATCCACGCCGTGAAGATGGGGCTCGCGTACCTGGTGATGCTGGCCGTGATGTCGTTCAACGTCGGCGTCCTCCTCGCCGCCGTCGCTGGTCACGCGATTGGGTACCTCCTCGCGCGGATCGGGCTGTTCCGCCCCGCCACTGGTGGTGGTGAGGATGATGCGCAACGGAACGGTGCGCTCGCTGCCTCAGGCTGAGTGATCAACTCATTTTGCACAGCCCATTTCCATCTATTTTCACTCAAGAATTCCTACATTTATTCATTGCACCTCTCATAATTCATATACAATTCAGTGGTAAACATATATTTGGACATTCTCATTCACATAATTGTCTTTTTGACAGACGGGTGCGACAAGGCACCGAAACACTACAAGTTGGAGCTATGAAGATAATACGAGGGCCAAACAACAAAAGTGCAGCAAGTAAAGGACCATCTTGGAGAAGAAACATAAGAAGGCAGGGGGGAGAGTGAAAGAAACTCAACCACTCTCACCTGCTCTGGCATGATAAGCGTGAGCAAGAACAGAGGCCCGGACGGACGAGACACACCACACGCAGGAGGGCAGTGAAGAGCGTGAGTACAGATCGAGATCTGGAGTTGAGCAAGGAGGATGGAGACCGGAGCAGAGCGATGAAGGAAAGCAGAGGAGCACGCATCACCATCGCCACGATCAGCGTCGACACCGGCAAGCACAGCTGCGCTCCGAGTTCGTGAAGCGTCGGAGAATCACAGTGATACTCTCCAAACTCTTCTCAACCTTGTGCTGTCCTATTTGTCTATTTGATCTGCTGCTGTCTTGATCTTCTCATACTTGTGCTGTTCGACTAGTTCATCTGCACTAGCGCCTGTAACCTGTTCGACACAAGTTCTGAACCGTGATTTGCACTGTGAAGCTTTCCTCTTCATAAACCTTCATGCTTGATTGTGTTGTAATGAATCCTGCCATGAACATGAGTGGAGATGATCTGTTTCTTTCTTAGCCTTGTGATGTTTTGATTTGTTTGTGGATCGGTTGGTTCCCCACCTGATCAATTAGTTTTCTCATATACCTCTGAATCTAGTTTCGGCTAGGCTGTTAGAACTTGAGACCGTGATCGATTGATCCATGTGGAAGAACGATAACACCCCCTCTATGCTACATCTATCAATTTGGCGCCGTTGCCGGGGATCAACGTTTAACGGTAGCGATAGTATAGCAGACCTGGCTGTGATTTGTTTTGCTGCACTAACAGAACTAATAGTCTGCTAGTGTCTATTTGTGGGTGTGACTGCAGGAAAATTGTTGTATGAGTGAAGTTAGTGAAGAGGAAGAACTGTTCCCATTCGATCCAGAAATCGAGAGAACATTGCTGAGAAGAAGGAAAGAAGCTAAAGAAAGGAGAACAGAATTTTCTGAAGAAATGGGTGACCAACGAGTACTGCTGAGGGATCTGTGGATTCCCAAGGATCAAGGAGCTTGTTCTGGCATCATCTCACCTGTGATTCAGGCCAATAATTTTGAATTGAAGCCAGCTCTGATTAATATGGTGCAGCATTCACAGTTTGGAGGTTCTACAGTTGAGGACCCTCATGAGCATATCAGAACGTTTCTTGAGTACTGCAATACATTGAAGCAGAATGGGGTTACACCAGATGCTATCAAATTATCTTTGTTCCCTTTTTCTCTGAAGAATGGAGCACGAGTTTGGCTGCATTCATTGCCACCTCAGTTAACTGATACTTGGGAGCATCTTTTGCAAACTTTCTTTGAGAGGTATTTTCCTCCAACAAAGGCAGCGGAGTACAGAGATAAGATCACAAGGTTTGTGCAATATGATGGAGAAAGCTTATATGATGCATGGCAGAGATACAACTCATTGATAAGAATGTGTCCCCATCATGGCTTGGAAAGGTGGCTAGTTCTCCAAACGTTTTATAAGGGTTTGCTTCATCAGACCAGAGCTTTTGTTGACTCGGCAGCGGGAGGAGGAATAATGAATAAAACTCTTGATGAAGCATTTGCATTGATAGAAAGTATGGCATCCCACCATTTCCAATGGACCAGTGAGAGAGCACTTGTACCTTCAGCACCTGGAATTCATAATATTTCTTCTCACGATGCTCTTGCAGCACAAGTCGAGATCCTTAACAAGCAGATGGCCAACATTTTGTCATCCAATGCATCTTCTTCTGTAGCATCTATGCATATAGCCCAGCAAGTGTGTGATGTATGTGGTAATTTGGGGCATACTCCAGCAGAGTGTACTTACTATGCTAGTATTGGCTCCTCTGTTTCAGAAGTTAGTTTTGCACAGGGACATTCCCAAGCATCAGGACAATATTCTCAGGGATACAACCCATCTTGGAGGAATCATCCGAACCTCTCCTATAAGAACAATCAAAGTTCTGTACCTTTCCAGTCAGGACAGTCCAGTACTGGAACAAGACCATTTGTGCAGCAATCAGGACCATCCACCTTTCAGGCAGCAAGAAATGCAAAACAATCAGGCATCAAAACTTGAAGAAATCATGAGAATGCAAGTTGAATTGATGAATAAGATGAATGCAGATGTGGATGGCTTGAAAAATTCAGTGAAGCGCATTAATAGCCAGCTAGAGAACATTTGCGGCAGTTCATCGGATGGCAAACAACAAGACAGGCTTCCATCACAGCCTGAACCAAACCCGAAAGCTCACTGTGGAGCAATTTCTGCTGTACAAGGTATAGCAACAAGGTCTGGAATTAATGTTGCACCAATTCTTCCAAGCCCAAAACCATATGTAGCTCCTGCCTTGAGACCTGTTCAGAAGGAAATTGAGCAAGTGAACAATAAAGAAGGAAGCAATGGAACAGTAAGGGTGGAAGCAAATGCAAAGGGGAAATCTGCAGAGACAGTTAGAATTCCTTTCCCTGAGAGATTGGAAAAATCAAAGGATGACAAGCAATTTTCAAAATTCTTGGAAATCATGAAGGATGTGCAAATAACCATTCCAATACTGGATGCAGTGATGCATGTTCCCATGTATGCTAATTTCTTCAAGGACTTGTTGACCAAGAAGAGAAATATGGAAGAACCAGAAGTGATAACTCTGTCTAAGGAGTGCAGTGCTATAATCCAGAACTCTTTGCCGACCAAATTGGATGATCCCGGAAGCTTCTGTGTCCCCTGCAATATCGGGCAGAAATCATTTAGTGCACTTTGTGACTTGGGGTCGAGTGTTAGTGTGTTGCCAGCTTCAGTATGCAGAGACATGAAATTGGGAGAATTGAAGCCTACCTCAATAACATTACAGTTGGCAGACAGGTCATTGAGGAAACCAGTTGGTGTTCTTGAGGATGTGCCGGTACAGGTTGGAAAATTTGCATATCCAGTGGATTTTATAATTTTGGATATGAATGACAAAAGTGAAGCTGTTATATTAGGTAGACCATTCTTGGCTACTGCTGGAGCACTAATTGATGTCAAGGGTGCCAAATTAACTCTCAAGTTTGGAAGTGAGGAAGTGATCTTCGACATGAAACACCCAACACATGTTCCTTTCCCAGGAGATTCTTGTATGCGGATTGATACTGTTGGACAATGTGTTGAGGAATTGTTCTCTGTTAGAGATATGGCCTTGCCAGAAGTTCCAGAAGAGACTGATCAGGCAAGTCATCATTATGCAGTTTATCAAATTGCAGATGACAAATTCAGGGAAGAAGAAACTGTGAATCAAACAAATGAAGGCATTGAGTTGAAACCATTACCTGGGCATGTGAAATATGCATTTCTAGGCCAGGGCAAACAATTCCCAGTAATTGTAAGCTCTCAACTTTCTGAACAACAAACTGAAGAATTGGTTAGTCTTTTGAGGAAGTACAGAGAAGTGATTGGGTATTCGATAGCTGATATAAAGGGAATTAACCCTGAGGTATGCAGTCACCGTATCTATTTAGAAGAAGGAGCTCGACCAACAAGAGAAGCACAAAGGAGACTGAATCCCCCAATGCAAGAAGTGGTTAAAAAGGAAATTCTGAAGTTGTTGTCGGCTGAAATAATTTATCCAATTTCGGACAGCGAATGGGTGAGTCCCATACATGTAGTGCCTAAGAAAGGAGGAATCACAGTTGAAGAAAATGAAGAAGGAGAGCAACTTGCTACCAGGAAGACAACCAAATGGAGAGTGGTCACAGATTTTCGGAAACTGAACAGTGCTACTAGGAAAGACCATTTCCCCCTTCCTTTTATTGATCAGATGTTGGAGAGATTGGCTGGACATAAGTACTACTGTTACATGGATGGGTATTCTGGTTTCTTGCAAATCCCAATCCACCCAAGTGATCAAGATAAAACCACCTTCACTTGTCCATACGGCACATTTGCCTACAGAAGGCTTCCTTTTGGCCTTTGCAATGCTCCAGGGACCTTCCAGAGGTGTGTAATGTCCATTTTCTCTGACCAAATAGAGAAAATAATGGAGGTTTTCATGGACGATTTCACAGTCTATGGCGACAGTTTCGAAAATTGCATGAAGAATTTGGAAACAGTCCTCCGCAAGTGTTGTAATCACAGCTTGGTCCTCAACTGGGAGAAATGTCACTTCATGGTTCAGGAAGGTGTTGTGCTTGGGCATTCGGTTTCAGAGAAGGGTATAGCAGTCGACCCAGCAAAAGTTCAAGCAATAGTTCAGTTACCTGTTCCCAATAATGTAAAAGAGGTTAGAAGTTTGTTGGGTCATGCAGGGTTTTACAGGAGATTTATAAAAGATTTCTCCAAGATTGCTAGACCATTAACTCAGCTACTGCATCAAGATGTCGAGTTTGTCTTCGATAAGTACTGTGAGCAAGCCTTTCTTGCGCTGAAGCATGCATTGTGTTCAGCACCAGTAGTGCAAGCTCCTGACTGGAAACTACAGTTTGAGCTTATGTGTGATGCAAGCGACTATGCAGTCGGAGCAGTGCTGGGACAGAGAAAAGACAAAAACCTTCATGTTATCAGTTATGCTAGCAGAACTCTAGATGCAGCCCAAGTTAAGTATGCAACTACAGAAAAAGAGCTTTTGGCTATAGTGTTTGCTTTCGACAAATTCCGGCCATATTTGGTGGGAAACAAATGTGTGGTTTACACAGACCATGCTGCAATTAAATACTTGCTAAACAAGAAAGACACTAAGCCTAGGCTGATTAGATGGATACTTCTTCTCCAAGAATTCAACATAGAGATCAAAGATAAAAAGGGAGCAGAGAATTTGGTAGCAGATCATCTGTCAAGAATACAAGGTACCCCTGTTGAGAAGGTACCTATCGAGGAGAACTTACCTGGAGAAAACCTCATGCAGGCATGTGGAGTACAAGAAAAATCACCATGGTATGCAGATATAGTTAATTATCTGGTTTGTGGGTTGCTGCCATCAGACCTTGGTTACCAAAAGAAGAAGAAATTCATGCATGATATCAAGGATTACTATTGGGATGAACCATATCTTTTCAAGCACTGCAAAGATGGGATAATGAGGAGATGTATACCAGAAGAAGAAGCTCATGACATAATTGCACAATGCCATTCTTCTTCTTATGGAGGACATGCGGGAGCAATGAAAACCCAAGCAAAAGTGCTTCAGGCAGGATTCTTCTGGCCTACCTTATTCAAAGATGTTTACCAATTTGTTGTGAAGTGTGACCCATGTCAAAGAACCGGTAAGATGACAAGAAGGCATGAAATGCCAGAACAAGGAATCCTTGAGGTTGAACTGTTTGATGTTTGGGGTGTTGACTACATCGGTCCACTTCCCTCATCTAATGGGTACAAACACATACTGGTAGCTGTTGATTATGTATCAAAATGGGTTGAGGCAATACCCACAGTACATGCAGATTCAAAATCAGTATGCAACTTGTTCAAGCACACAATATTTCCAAGGTTTGGTGTTCCAAGAGTAATAATTAGTGATGGTGGAGCTCATTTCAATAACAAGCAGCTGGCAACTCTCTTGGAAAAATATGGGGTGTTCAATCACAGGGTGACAACTCCATATCACCCTCAAGCAAATGGACAGGTTGAATTATCAAACAGAGAAGTTAAGTCCATCCTTGAGAAAGTTGTATCAAAAAGCAGAACAGACTGGTCTACCAAACTGTCAGATTCTCTTTGGGCATATAGAACAGCATTCAAAACTCCAATCGGTATGTCTCCATTCAGACTCATCTATGGGAAAGCTTGTCATCTTCCTGTGGAATTGGAACATAAAGCTCACTGGGCAATCAGGAAGCTTAACATGGATTTGGAACTGGCCGGAAAAGCTCGAAAACTGCAGTTGTGTGAACTTGATGAACTCAGACTTGAGGCTTATGAAAGCTCAAGAATTTACAAGGAGAAAACTAAACTGTGGCATGATCGACATATCTTGAGAAGGACCTTCTTTCCTGGGCAGCAAGTTTTGGTCTATGATTCACGCTTTCACCTATTCCCTGGGAAGTTCAAATCGAGGTGGTATGGGCCGTGTTTGGTGAAGAAAGTTTTTCCCAATGGAGCAGTCCTAGTGAAAAGCCAATCTCAGGGTACATTCATGGTAAAT
Organism: Poa pratensis; assembly: GCA_947311845.1. Lineage (NCBI taxonomy): Eukaryota > Viridiplantae > Streptophyta > Magnoliopsida > Poales > Poaceae > Poa > Poa pratensis. The sequence goes on from CAMZMU010000063.1 coordinate 109,817,363, forward strand.
GGTCAGAGACTCAAAGAGTATCATCAAGGAGATTCAATGGAGATCGAAGATAATGAACAAGAGGAAACAGAGGAGATGCAAATTGATGTGGTTGCTTCACAGCAGCCTTGAATGCATGCATCCAGAGCATGGTCAAGCTAATGACCTAAAAGAAGCGCTCGTCGGGAGGCAGCCTGACCCTGTACATTATTATTTCCTTGTTTTGTTTTTTTTCTTTTCTTTCTTTTCAGGACCAGGTTTTGTATTCATGGGACTTCATTCTTGAGGAGAGGGGAGGAAGCTTATGATGTGATCTGTCAGGTGCCACAGTTCCTTTTTATTCCACAGTTCCTTTTTATTCATTGCCTCTATCACAATGCATACATGCCTTTATTGATGGTCTGATGAAGGGATCTGGGAAATTTTTGCTCTTAAATATAATTCAAAATTAAACTTCCTTACCTTTCTGTCAGATGAACTTGAACCACATATTGTACACACTCTAGTTTCCATTGGGTATTCAGTGACTTCTAGTTCTATTAGTGTAGCATGTAAATTTTCTGTCACATTCTTTATAAAGCTGCTGGATGGATTGGATTTAATTTGAGGAATTCATATTTGTGATGCTCTGTTCAAAGGTTTGTTTCACTGATCTGTTTGCATTAGCATGCTATGATCTCGGGATCGGTAGCATGTGACGCACTAACTAAACTAACTAAAGAGCATCTGCATACTAATTTTTGCATTAGCATTAGCACAACATGATCTCGGGATCGATGTTGTGTGACGCACTAACTAAACACCAAGTTATCCTTGTTTGCGTTAGCATATCGTAATCTTGGGATTGGATATGTGAAGCACTAACCGGTTAAACTAAAAAAATAAAAGAGGCCACTTTTGCGTTAGCATATCGTAATCTCGGGATTGTATATGTGAAGCACTAACAGTCATACTAACTGTTTAACGGCATAAGATACTGGAATCAAGACTTCTTTTTGAAATTGGCCTGTGAATGACCCTTACAATTTGATTTTCCTCAAATAGCTAATCATTTTCAACCAGCAAGATTTATTTAGAAAGTACAGAAGATTCATTTGGATAACACTGTTTCTGAACCATAAGTTGCTTTGCACCTCTTGAGAAACCAAGTTCTGAACAATTTGTGTTTCATTTGTCTTCTGCAGTCACAAAACTTTGCTGCTTGAGGACAAGCAATGATTTAAGTGTGGGGGAATTTGATCAACTCATTTTGCACAGCCCATTTCCATCTATTTTCACTCAAGAATTCCTACATTTATTCATTGCACCTCTCATAATTCATATACAATTCAGTGGTAAACATATATTTGGACATTCTCATTCACATAATTGTCTTTTTGACAGACGGGTGCGACAAGGCACCGAAACACTACAAGTTGGAGCTATGAAGATAATACGAGGCCAAACAACAAAAGTGCCAGCAAGTAAAGGACCATCTTGGAGAAGAAACATAAGAAGGCAGGGGGGAGAGTGAAAGAAACTCAACCACTCTCACCTGCTCCTGGCATGATAAGCGTGAGCAAGAACAGAGGCCCGGACGGACGAGACACACCACACGCAGGAGGGCAGTGAAGAGCGTGAGTACAGATCGAGATCTGGAGTTGAGCAAGGAGGATGGAGACCGGAGCAGAGCGATGAAGGAAAGCAGAGGAGCACGCATCACCATCGCCACGATCAGCGTCGACACCGGCAAGCACAGCTGCGCTCCGAGTTCGTGAAGCGTCGGAGAATCACAGTGATACTCTCCAAACTCTTCTCAACCTTGTGCTGTCCTATTTGTCTATTTGATCTGCTGCTGTCTTGATCTTCTCATACTTGTGCTGTTCGACTAGTTCATCTGCACTAGCGCCTGTAACCTGTTCGACACAAGTTCTGAACCGTGATTTGCACTGTGAAGCTTTCCTCTTCCATAAACCTTCATGCTTGATTGTGTTGTAATGAATCCTGCCATGAACATGAGTGGAGATGATCTGTTTCTTTCTTAGCCTTGTGATGTTTTGATTTGTTTGTGGATCGGTTGGTTCCCCACCTGATCAATTAGTTTTCTCATATACCTCTGAATCTAGTTTCGGCTAGGCTGTTAGAACTTGAGACCGTGATCGATTGATCCCCGGCAACGGCGCCAAATTGATAGATGTAGAATAGAGGGGTGTTATCGTTCTTCCACAGGGATCAATCGATCACGGTCTCAAGTTCTAACAGCCTAGCCGAAACTAGATTCAGAGGTATATGAGAAAACTAATTGATCAGGTGGGGAACCAACCGATCCACAAACAAATCAAAACATCACAAGGCTAAGAAAGAAACAGATCATCTCCACTCATGTTCATGGCAGGATTCATTACAACACAATCAAGCATGAAGGTTTATGGAAGAGGAAAGCTTCATTGTGCAAATCACGGTTCAGAACTTGTGTCGAACAGGTTACAGGCGCTAGTGCAGATGAACTAGTCGAACAGCACAAGTATGAGAAGATCAAGACAGCAGCAGATCAAATAGACAAATAGGACAGCACAAGGTTGAGAAGAGTTTGGAGAGTATCACTGTGATTCTCCGACGCTTCACGAACTCGGAGCGCAGCTGTGCTTGCCGGTGTCGACGCTGATCGTGGCGATGGTGATGCGTGCTCCTCTGCTTTCCTTCATCGCTCTGCTCCGGTCTCCATCCTCCTTGCTCAACTCCAGATCTCGATCTGTACTCACGCTCTTCACTGCCCTCCTGCGTGTGGTGTGTCTCGTCCGTCCGGGCCTCTGTTCTTGCTCACGCTTATCATGCCAGGAGCAGGTGAGAGTGGTTGAGTTTCTTTCACTCTCCCCCTGCCTTCTTATGTTTCTTCTCCAAGATGGTCCTTTACTTGCTGGCACTTTTGTTGTTTGGCCCTCGTATTATCTTCATAGCTCCAACTTGTAGTGTTTCGGTGCCTTGTCGCACCCGTCTGTCAAAAAGACAATTATGTGAATGAGAATGTCCAAATATATGTTTACCACTGAATTGTATATGAATTATGAGAGGTGCAATGAATAAATGTAGGAATTCTTGAGTGAAAATAGATGGAAATGGGCTGTGCAAAATGAGTTGATCACTGAGCCCAGACCTTAAGTTTGCATGCTAATTAATTAGTAGATGCTCAAATTTGTTTATTGTTCGAAACTCGGAAGGGATGCTGAAAATGAATTACTTCTAGTGTACTTTTTTTTCCCGATGAGAATGCTCGTGTACTTCACGGACGATAATAGCCAAGATGATATTTCTTTGAATTTGGATGTTTTACGAACTCGGTTTTGGGCGTGTTGTTTAATTTTTTTGTCAGTTTTAACAACTCTTAAAAGGAGTGAGAGCATAGAAATCCTAATATATGGAGTATATACGCCCTAAAGAATGGACAAAACCCATTCGAAAGAAAATTAAGACGTTATTAAGCCATTTAAAATACTTGCCCCTTCGTCGTGCATCTCTCATGTTATAGTTTTTAAACGCTGGAACTTACAATGTAAGTATAAAAAAGCCTGGACATTCGGTTTTGACCGAAATTTTGATTTTATTTTTCAGTTCTTCAATAGTTCGGGTGAGAAATAAATACCGGAATTACATCATATTTTTTGTTTACGATTAACCAGCGGTTCACTTCCATTTTTGGTTTTATTTTAATATCACTAACTATATACAATGGCTTGAAGAGACGAAGCACTGTAGCGTGCTACAGTGTAACAGTAGCTAAAGTGGTACTGTAGCACGCTACAGTGTTCAGTTTTTTTTTAAAGAAAAAAAACTTCGCATTCTCCGAAAATTATATACATGAAATATATGCGCGCCAATTAGTAGGTTATATTCCCGTGATCGGTTTCGAGTTTGATCGAGTCTCCTTAATTTCAGATCTAGATTCGCACAAACATTTGACAAATTTTGTCCAATTCGTCGCACTCGATCATCTGTTTGAATTTTCATTTCACAAGTAAATGTATATCACCCTATATAAATCGGCCCTCGGAATAAAACTTTCTGCAAGAAAATCCCCACACGCCACTTTTTGCATAAAAGCCCTCACGTTTTACTAAAAAAATATAAATCGTCCTCCCAGAATAAAAACACGTGATTCTTTTACGCAAAGGTCCTTGCGTTATCCAGATATTACAAACTAAATTCAGTAACATCACCACCAAATAACTTTTCCAAAACTAATTTTACTAACATTATTTTTAGCAACATATATATTTCATATTGCGCTGCAATATTATTTTCTCAATTTATTTCCCAAATGATTTTTTTTTTGCAGAAAAAAAAAACTTCGCATTCTTCGAAAATTATATACATGAAATATATGCGCGCCAATGAGTAGGTTCCATTCCCGTGATCGGTTTCGAGTTTGATCGAGTCTAGCTCCTTAATTTCAGATCTAGATTCGCACAAATATTTGACAAATTTTGTCCAATTCGTCGCACTCGGTCATCTGTTTGAATTTTCATTTCACAAGTAAATGTATATCACCCTATAAAATCGGCCCTCGGAATAAAACTTTCTGCAAGAAAATCCCCACACGCCACTTTTTGCATAAAAGCCCTCACGTTTTCCTAAAAATATATAAATCGTCCTCCCAGAATAAAAACGCGTGATTCTTTTACGCAAAGGTCCTTGCGTTCTCCAGATATTACAAACTAAATTCAGTAACATCACCACCAAATAACTTTTCCAAAACTAATTTTACTAACATTATTTTTAGCAGCATATATATTTCATATTGCGCTGCAATATTATTTTCTCAATTTATTTCCCAAATGAACTAATTCACCGACGAAAAATAACAGTAATACCGCAGAATTTTAGATTAATTTCCAAAAAATCATAACTAATTCATTATCCACGGGAAAAATATGTTGAACATATCAAAATGTTTTTCAAAATAAATCCTACTTATTTATACCGAATTCACGAATGGTCGGAAAAATTAACCATGTTTATTTGACACAACAAAATTAAACAACTTTTAACCATACTTAAAATGCCAAAACTTCCCCCTAATTCACAATGTGTTTATTCTTTTAGAGAATTTTAACGTATATGAGTATTTCCACACTTCTACCAGCTACATAATATTCAAATGTATATGACTATTTTCCATCCTTACAAAAATTACAGAAAATTAAAATGAACTACATCAATAAAACCACACGGGTGCGGCGTGCCGCCACGCCATCTTACCTAGTATGTCTAATACATGGACGAGGCAACACAACAATAGCATGAAGCTAGCTTCTACGTGTGCATATCTAGCTAGATTCATATACAGTGCATAACTACCTCGTGCATATCTAGTTAGCTTTGTGTATATATTGACCTAGTGGCAAGGTTCGGCGGAGTTGCCTTGGAGTTCACGGGCTCGACTTGACCGCACATCGGAGTCTAGAGAGGCATAGGTGCAAGCTAGTTAGAGGTTCTCTCATGGAGAGGCAGGGAAGATGTGAATCGGTAACGCCTACACCGCCAAGACGTACACGGAAGCTGCGGATGCCAGGTTTAGGCTTATTTGGATTGCAGGATTTAAAAAAACGCAGGGATAGAAATAACGCAGGATTGAAATGTCATGTGAAGTGGATTCCCACAGGTTCTGAAACACATGAATTTTACAACATGTGCCTTTGGATGGTGCACAAGAATTAAACACGAGAATTTTGAAAGATTGATGAGAGAGTGTAGAGAGAGACAGTGTGAAATTACATTGGACGTCGCGTAGGAAAATTAAAATGAGGTTTGAGCTCATGTTTAGAATCCTATGGAATTGGGCCATAAGAATGGATTCCATGGGAATTTGGTGGCCCCAATCCTATGATCCAAAGAACTTCCATAGAAAAAAATTCACAGGATTCAAATCCTACAATTTTTTTACAAAAATCCTACAATCCAAAGAGGCCCTTAGGTGTTTAGAGCATTTCTAGTAGATAACGGATACTTTGGTACCGGATATCTCGTATCTGGTTGAGACGGAAATCTTTTCCGGTACCGCGCGGCGCGCCGCAGAACATATGCGGTATACTCATATACGGTACGAGTTTATACGAGTATACCGCATATGTTCTGCGCATCCTACCGGTACCAGTACCAGTACTGGGAAACTGTTTTTTTTGCATGTTTTATCAAATTCTTTAATATAAACAACATAATATCCATATAACATCAATATAAATTTGGCATGATAAATGTTTCAACATCATACAATACAAATTTAACATAATCATTCATTACAACAAATGTTTTTAATCTGAATAATTAAAACAATAACAAATGGTCTAAATAGAAACAATGGTTTAAATTACAACAATATTAAATGAATAAAATGGGAATCTACTTGTTCCAATACAACTGCCACTGGTGCTCAACAAGATCCTTATGAAGTTGAATGTGTGTGGCCTTGTCTTCAGTCTTCTGGTAGGTCTCAAGAAATGCTTGGATCCGGTCCGGGTTTCTTTAGGGTTTCACTCGCCTACCAACGTTGTCATAGAAAAATTCCAAGTTTAAATCCCTCTCGTCTTCAATGATCATGTTATGTAAAATCACACAAACCGGCATGATATTTCTAATGGATTTCTTATCCCAACAACGAGCAGGACCTCGAACAATTGCAAACCGAGATTGCAACACACGAAATGCCCTTTCAATATATTTTCGGCATGCTTCTTGAGCTTTGGTAAAGATGAAATCCTTCTTGTTGGCCGGTTTTGAGATGGTTTTCACAAATGTTGACCAAGAAGGATATCATCGGCAAGATAATACCCCATGGTATAGTCATGCCCATTCACGGAGTAGTTGCAAGCCCGGGCATCTCCACTAGCAAGCCGAGCAAAAATATGTGATATTTGCAACACATTGGTATCGTTGAGATAACCTGGCAAACCAAAAGGCAATGCCAAATCCACAAATCTTTCGAAGCAACGGCTTTGAGTACGATGGTAGGATCACGGTGATGACTGGTGTATTGACCATGCCAAGCCACCGGACAATTCTTCCACCTCCAATGCACGCAATCCACACTACCAAGCATGCCTGGCCATCCCCTTGCTTCATCGGCCGCCATCAATCTCTTTGTATCCTCTTCATTAGGACTTCGGCGGTACTCTTTGTTAAAAACCTTGATTAATGTTTTGGCAAAAACACGCACGCTTTTGATCGTGGTATCTTCATTAATGTGAAGGTACTAATCGGTGTAATCAGCCGACACACCAGATGCTATCATTCTCATAGCCGCCGATGCCTTTTGGTATGAACTAAACCCAAGCAAACCGGCGGCATTTCTCCGCTGAACGAAGTAACGAGAGTTTTGCTCGCAAGCTTCAACAATGCGAACAAATAGGGATCTACGCATGCGATAGCACCTACGAAAGAGGTGAGCCGTATAGGTCAGTACGTCGTCGAAGTAGTCCTTCATGAGCATCTGAAAGTGCATGGTGTCCCCATGTGTGGTTTTGGTAATTAATGAAATCCTTATGGACTACTGTTTACATTGAGATATTCTTGTAGATCTTGTCCATAGGAAAAGATTGGAGTTCATGTGTTGGACTGTAGAAAATTACATGATGATCAATGCTCTATTCAACGGTTTATATGAAGAATGGTCATGTGTAGAGTTGAGCATAATGCAAGTATGGGTTGGAAAAGAAGAATGAGTGAACATTCATGTTTAGCTCCAAGCCATCACATACATTAAGAAAATATTATGAAGTGCAAGTTCAAGAGAAGCATCTCGAAGAAATCCTATGCTTGAAGCTTGCCATCCATGTGGAGATATTGGTTAAGTGAAGATGTGCCTATGAGAGACTCTCCCACATTGGAGTATGGGGGGCAACATGTGAATCTTCATCAAGCAAAGCACAATCAAGAAAGGTGTTCCAACTTGAGGGAGTCAAGATCGTCATCATCTAGCTCAAGTGGAATGCGCAAGGCAAAGGTATGATCTTGATAGGTTTTTCTTTCTACCGGTCTCATTCTTGGGAGACCGGGTTATAGGATAGACGGCGTACTATCAAGAGGGTCTCTCAAGTGAGTAACTTGATCGCATCTTTGTGGAGAGCTCAAACCTTTGCATTCTTGCATATCATTTTTCTTAGTTCTTATTTGGCTTTTATCCATGTGAGGATTTAGACCTTGTGTTCATCTCCATACCAAGCTCTAGTTCATCAAAAACAGATTTCATATGAATATCTTGTCGCGTTTTTTATATTGGAGGTTTTACCGGTTTGTCTTTTCTAAGAGAGGTCAAACTATTCTCTTGTGGTTTCCTCCTCACATGATGGAATATGATGTTTCTCTGCATGATCTTAAAGAGCTCTTCGTTGCGATTCCAACGAGCCCAAGATCATCGAAATCGGAGTCCGGATGCAAAACTTATCTTCGTTTTCTTGTTGGTGTTTCTGTAGTTTTTCTGTAGGCCGGAGTCTCCGGTCCGAACCAGAAGTTTCCGGTCCAAAGTCTCCAGTCTGTGTATTTTGGGCTGAGTTGTTCACCCACTGTCCTTAGTCCGGAAACTTACCGGAATGTTACCGGAATGTGACCGGAGTCTCCGGGGTTATTTTTCCTGCAACGGCTCTTTTTTCGTGGGACCTATAAAAGGCCCCCTTCTTCCCCAAAGAGACCAGCTCTTCCAAGCACGAAATTTCCCCCTCTCTCACCTCCATTGTTGACCTTGGAAAGCTTGCCTCTCTCTCAATTCCTCCCATGATTCTTGCATATCTTTGAGGGAAAAAGAGAGGAGATCTAGATCTACAATTCCACCAATCCATCTCTCCTCTAACTGAGGGGAACCTAGTAGATCTTGATCTTGGAGTTCTTGGTGTTTCTCCTCCTTTGTTATTCCTCTCTTCTCCCCCCATAAGCATTAGTTGCTTTTGGTGGGATTTGGGAGTGAAGGACTTGAGCACTTCTTGTGTTCTTGCATTTGCTTTTGTGCATCGGTTTGCTCTCTCCACGAGGATTCGTGGAAGTTGAAAGTTTGTGAGCTTGTTACTCTTGGGTCTTTGGACCCTAGAAGCCTTGTGGTGGTTGAGACCTTTTGTGGTCACTTGTAGCCGTTCGGGAGCCCCCAATCCAGTTGTGGTTTGTGCCTCGGATTGTTGTTGTAAAGGCTCCGAATTCCGCCTCGAAGGATTCCGATAGTGGAAGGTGAACCAAACCTTTTGTGGTGCGGTTCATCGGAGAAGAAGGTGAAGCCTTTGTGGCATTGAGACGGACCTGTTGTGGTGGCTCACACCTCTCCAACGAGACGTACTCCCCTAAAAAGGAGGAACTCGGGAATACATCCTCGTCTCCGCGTGCCTCGGTTATTTCTATACCCGAGCTATTTACTTATGCACTTTACATTGTGATAGCCTTCGTGCTTGAAGTATTCTATTGCTATCACCTTGTTGCTTGTCTTGCTTAGTGATGAGGGGTGGACTCGGAAAATCCCTGGGTTGTGTACCCCGGGTTGATTGAGGGGGAGAGAGATGAGCGCTGGTGATCACGACGGCTGACAAGTGAGGCGTTTTACCCAGGTTCAGGCTCCCGGAGGATAACACCCTACTTCCTGCTTGTCTGGTTATTGATGGTGAGCTGTGGCTACAATGGCGAGATGGCAATCTCGCTAGGGTTTGTGTGGCGGCTATGAGCGTACCCTAGACGAAGGACCCTCCTAGCCTTTATATGGTAGGCTAGGTCTCAGGTGAACGGTGCCGATGGCGCTTACAAGCATGGCGGGGTCGCATGACCTAGCGTCGACTATCTTGGGCCGCACGTCGTCCTCCTTGGGCCTTCCTTGGGCCCTCGTCATAAGGCTGATGGGCTTGGCGTGACCCAGGTATCCCACCGTGGGGTAGTCGAACAGTGACCCCACGACAGGAGCCCCCGAGTGCTTAGTCGAATCGTAGAGTCGGGTAAAGGACTCCTTCCTCCTGGGCACGCCGTCAGGTTCCTGAAAGAGATAAGTAAAATAGGTCGACTCCGGCCGTTCAGGGCTTATGGAGGATTCCTTAGTCGAACTGTCACTTCCAGGGTAAAATATGTGAGTACAGCCTTAGTCGGTGATTTTTCGACTGCTTTTGTTCTGAGTCACTCGGGAGCGCGAACAGCGCTCCCGATGGGAGTAGCCCCCGAGATTAAGCTGAATTGCTTGCAATTGAGGTTAAACTCAATTTTTCTTCAGTCGAAAAGCCTGCTCCCGATGGGAGTAAAGAAGGGACTCGACTTGGAGTCGCGACTGGCTTTGTGTGACTTACTGTGTATTCGGCCGGTTTGGCTTACTGCGCGAGTTTGCTCAGCATTGGAGCTTACTAAATGCTCTTGCACTCGATGAAATGTTCGAGTTCTCAATCAGCTCGTTGGCTTACTGTACGAACTTATTCAGCTCTGAGAGCTTACTGAATTTTCTTGCACTCGAATGAACTGTTCGAGTTCTCCATCAGCCCGTTGGCTTACTTCCTACGCCTTCGTGGTTGACGTCAGTGCTGACGTTTTTGACGCACTCTGTGTCCGATGGGACGTGACAGTGCGGTCCCACTGTCAGTATTGACTGGAGACAGCGGTTGCCGCTTTTTTCTGACCGTTGGGCGCGAAAATTTCGCGGTGTGATGATGGCGCCTTGATTCCCGCGCGTAGTGGGCGGCGTGGCCGCGACGGTTGCTATCTCCGCGCGACACGTGGACGGCCAGATGATGTCGGAGAGCGGTTTCAGCAGGGATGGCCAGGATTGACTGACCGCGCGGTATATAATTTTCACCGCGGCGGTGAACAGTTCATCCATCCCCATTCCTTCATCATCTCCACTGCTTCTGTTCCGCCATTGTTGCGCTGCGTGCTCTCTGTCACTTCTTGTCTCCACCCTCCATGAGCAAGGCCGCGATGAAGAGGGGGAAGGCTGCTGCTGGCGCCGTCGCCGCCGCCGAGGCGAGCGTGATGAAGAAGCCCGACGGCGATTGGGTCAAATCGTCGGTGAAGAAGGCCGACCTCGAGGCCCTCCGCGCGCAGGGGCTGCTGCCGCCGGCAGACCAGGCGACGGTGCGCGCTCCTGGGAAAGAGGTATTTCCCCTCCTCGCGAGGGGGAACGCGTTTGCTTCGTGGATTTCCTTCCGCGGGGTTTCGGGTTCCCCCTCCACGATTTCGTCCGTGGTCTCTTGTATGCTTATGGGATTCAGATCCACGATCTGACTCCCAATAGCGTCTTGAGCATCGCGAGCTATTTCGTGCTCTGCGAGTGCTTCCTGGGAATCGCACCCAACTGGCTGCTGTGGAAGTCGCTATTCCTCGTGAGGAGGAACGTGGGGAAGAGCAAGCAGTGTACCCAGTCGGCGGCTTCGGCATCCAGGTGCGTGGCGACACCTCCTACTTCCAGATGAAGAAGTCCGACTCCGTCCAGGGCTGGCGGAAGAAGTGGTTCTACATCAGGTGCGACCAAGCAGGGCTTCCTGAATTCGCGCTGATCGCGAGTTGCGGAAGACGAACGCGTGGGCGCACCCGCTGTCGAAGGAGGACAGGGAGCGACTCAGCCCTTGCTGACGCTACTGCGTGGCCTTCTGAAGAGTCTTGGGCGCGAGACAGGTGGAATTCACCTCATCGCCACCTTCTTCAGGCTTCGGGTGCAGCCGCTGCGCAGTCGCGTCCACCCCATGTGGGCGCGTGAGGATGCTGGCAATGAGCTTGATGATGACGCAGTCGAGTCGAAGGTGAGGAGCATCACAGTCTCCGAGCCGCTGACCCGTGCAACGTCAAGTGCCCAGTCGAGCCATATGGGCCTAGTAACCCTGTGCCTGAGGTGAGCTTTGTTTGCTTTGTTCGCTTGTATCTTCTTCTGTTGAATCGTTTTGCTTGACTCGAATGCTTCATTTGCTGACAGGGTCGTTCGAGCTACGTCAGTCTCCCTCCGTTGATGGAGAATGGACCTCACGAAGAGGCAGAGTTCCCTGAGGACGAGGTGATGACGATGAAGTTCCCTCCGCCACCTCTCCGAGTGAAGAGTTGGAGGAGGATGATGAAGACGAGGAGCCGCTGCGGAAGCGGCAGAGGCGAAAGGGTGGCGACTCTGGTTCTGCCTCGTCGCCTGTGAAGGAGGCGGGTGTGATCGAGGAAGAGACGAGCGAGTCCTCTTCGGGTGCTAAGCACCCGAGTGATCTGGCGGAACCGTTGGTCGTGCCTCCACTCGGCTCTGCACCGCCGATCGAGTTCGCGAGGATGGCCTCCGTCTCCTTGGGGAGTGAAGATGATGATGTAGTCAGGTTAGTCGCATAACCTTGCTTTGTTTTTGTCGAGTGTGCTTTTTCACTTGCGGGTCCTTGAATTGAGTTCTTGTGACAGCGACCGTACCGGCGCTGCTGTTTCTTCCCCTCGTGAGATGGAGCACACTTCTGCTCCCATGATCGAGCAGACTGCGAGGACGACCGGAGAGGAGGCTCTGGCGGGTGACGTTTTGGCCTTGAAGGCTTCGACCTCCGCCATGCCTGAGAGGTCTGCTGATGCGACTCCGGTTGACGCTGGGCTGCTTGAGCATGTAAGTGTTCTTCGATTCCTTCTGCAAGATCTGTATCGGGTGCGCGTACAGCGCTCCCGATGGGAGTAGCCCCCGAAGATGCGCGTGACTGGAATAGTCGGGCGCAGATTGATGTCTTGTGTTTCCTGCAGCCATTTTATCGCCAGCAGATGGAGGGAGCCGCAGCCTTCGTTCGCATGGAGCAGGAGAGGGATCAGCTCCGCACTGCTCTGGAGCAAGCGAATAGTAAGTGTGAACCCTTGTGTTCGAGGGGTGCTTCGACTGCCTTTATTGCTAACTTTGCTCCGTTGATCCGTAGGCGAGAAGGAGAGCATGAAGACGCGGGTCGCGGAGCTGGAGAAATCGCTGGGTGAAGCCCAAGAGCGGGAACAAGCTCGGGCTGATCTGGAGAAGACCCAGGTCGACCGCTTGCTCGCACTCGCAGATGTTGTTGGAAGTAAGTTTTTCGGCTCAGTGCCTACTTTGCCTCTTTTCGACTTTGACGTCTTACGGGTGTGGATTTCTTTTGAACAGAGAATTGCGGAGGTGCTCCTCCAGAAGGGACTTCTAGCGAGAGTGTCGGTTTGGCGCAGGCTGTTGGCTTCGTCGACCGCGTCTGCGCGTATGCATCGGCAGCGCTGCAGCAGTCGACGGCGGCCTGCAGAAGTCGACGGAGGCCTTAGCGACTGTGCACCGGAACATCTTTCCGAACCAGCCACCACCAGCTGCTGTTGACGCACTCGCGGCTCCATTCGAAGGCAATTCGAATGTCCTGGCGGACTTCACGCGCGCGCAGACGGTACGCGGCTCAGAGCTCACTTTCCAGCTGCTTCTTGGTCACCAAGTCGTAGGTGATTTTGAGAAGGTTGTCAGCGACTTCCCTCGGAAGCCTGATGGCAGACCGCGTCCCTTAGCGGTGTGAAGGTGCAGGCGAGCCAGCTAGCTGCGAAGTTGGTCGCCACCTTCGAGAGGAGGATTGCCAAAGCTGCAGAGTTGGCTGCTAGGAAGAGCCGTTCCCAGTCGGAGTCTGTAGTGTAGACTTTTTCCTTTTAGGATATGCTTCTGCTTTTGGGCTTGAGTCTGTAATGCACTTTATATTGTGCGAGTGAACATGCTGATGATGAAATGTGAATTCGCTCCCTCGGGGGTGCAGTCGCCGAGTCTTTTTTGATATCTGGCTTGGATGAATTATGTTGATTCTTTTCCTGGCTTGACGCTGTCAATTCTTGGCAGTCTGATATGGGCGAAGCTCCTGACGTTGCTGGAACGACTGGCGCGGACGATGAGAGGACACCACTTCGGCTGCGCCTACTCGTCGCCGCCGTCAAGCTCCTCCAGCTCCTGTGCGAAGCGTAAATGACCAGAGAGTGATCACCTTCATGAGGAACAAGGTGGTTGAGCTCGAGTCGAAGCTGAAGAATGCTGAGTTGGAGCTGGAGCGATTGAGGTCGCGGCCCGTTGCGCCGTTCTCCCAGCGTGAAGAGTTTCTGCTTGGCGAGATGGACTTGATCAGTCGACAGCTGCAAGGTTGGCCTTCTAGCGTTTTTGCTTCGGCTTCTGTGTCTTCCTGCTATGCTTAATGCTTGGCCTTGATGCAGATGTGAACTCTGACTTGAAGGCTGAGCAGCTTCGAGTGGACGAGCGAGTAGAGAAAGAGGCCGCCGGTGACTCACCCGAAGCGCGCCAGTTTTGGTCGAACAAATCCAAGGTAGTGTACTGGCACGAATGCTGGATCGCACCTGGCGGGCTGCTGTGCTCTTGGAAGGTTGCAGAAAAACCCTCTGGCAGATCAACAAGGTGTACTTTCCTCACAACGAGCAGCCGAATGGACTGACTGCGCTTCTGGAGAGGTTCCGTGAAGGCGGTGCGTTGAAGGAAGTCGTGCACGCTCAACTTGTTGCCGGGGCGAACGTGGCGTTGGCGTACGTTCGAATGCACCGGCCTAATCTTCCATTGCACAAGGTGCTTGACGGCTTGCCTGGAGAGGGTGACTATGCCGATACTCTTGCGGCTGCGCGCAGATGATTCAGCAGGTTCAGAACTTCAGCGAGCACCTTGTAGGGCCACTTGATGCGCCAAAGGGCGAGCCTGTAGAATAAGAGCAGTAGAGTGCTGTTGCATAGCGTTAGCTTGTAAAAGAAATTTTCCAAGTGGAAATATGATGTATGTATGTCGAGGTGGGGGTAGCCCCCGAGTTAGTAAATTGTATCCTGTAGACGTCTGTAAACCTGTATGGCGCAGCCCCCGAGTGGATCGAGTGTGGCCTAGGCTTTTGAATTAGACATGTGCGGCGCAGCCCCCGAGTGCTTCGAGTGCGGCCGAGGTGTGGCGAGTCAGACCTGTGCGGCGCAGCCCCCGAGTGCGTCGGGTGGCGACCTAGGTTTTCGAGTTGGACCTGTATGGCGCAGCCCCCGAGTGCGTCGGGTGCGGCCTGGGTTTGACTTAGACCTGTGCGGCGCAGCCCCCGAGTGCGTCGGGTGCGGCCAAAGGTTTTGCGAGTGACCTGTATGGCGCAGCCCCCGAGTGCTTCGGGTGGCGACCTAGGTTTTCGAATTGGACCTGTATGGCGTAGCCCCCGAGTGCGTCGGGTGACGGCCTAGGCTTGACTTAGACCTGTGCGGCGCAGCCCCCGAGTGCTTCGGGTGGCGACCTAGGTTTTCGAATTGGACCTGTATGGCGTAGCCCCCGAGTGCGTCGGGTGACGGCCTAGGCTTGACTTAGACCTGTGCGGCGCAGCCCCCGAGTGCTTCGGGTGGCGGCCTAGGTTTTTGAGAGTCACCTGTATGGCGCAGCCCCCGAGTGCGTCGGGTGACGGCCTAGGCTTGACTTAGACCTGTGCGGCACAGCCCCCGAGTGCTTCGGGTGGCGGCCAAGGATTTTGCGGGTGACCTGTATGGCGCAGCCCTCGAGTGCGTCGGGTGACGGCCTAGGCTTGACTTAGACCTGTGCGGCGCAGCCCCCGAGTGCTTCGGGTGGCGTCCAAGGATTCTGCGGGTGACCTGTATGGCGCAGCCCCTGAGTGCGTCGGGTGACGGTCTAGGCTTGACTTAGACCTGTGCGGCGCAGCCCCCGAGTGCTTCGGGTGGCGGCCAAGGATTTTGCGGGTGACCTGTATGGCGCAGCCCCCGAGTGCGTCGGGTGACGGCCTAGGCTTGACTTAGACCTGTGCGGCGCAGCCCCCGAGTGCTTCGGGTGGCGGCCAAGGATTTTGCGGGTGACCTGTATGGCGCAGCCCCCGAGTGCGTCGGGTGACGGCCTAGGCTTGACTTAGACCTGTGCGGCGCAGCCCCCGAGTGCTTCGGGTGGCGGCCAAGGATTTTGCGAGTTGAACCTGTATGGCGCAGCCCCCGAGTGCGTCGGGTGACGGCCTAGGTTTATGTTGCTTTTTGACTAAAAAAGTAAAGGGGAGAGCTTGTTCCACAAATCACTTCATTGATTTTTGCGAGCAGGCTGCCTCATTAAAACCCTTCCAGTCCCCTCAGGTACCCTGGTAAGGGAAAGAGTGCGTCTGGAACCTGCCGCTTCTTGAGATGGTACACTTTGTTACAAGGGGGAGTCGATTAGGCGTAGAAGCGGCGCAGTTGCGCCACGTTCCACGGGTTGCTGCAGACTGTCCCTGTCTTCGAGTCCTTCAGGCGGTAAGCTCCGCCGCCAATTGCCTCTGTCACGATGTATGGACCTTCCCACGGGGAGGCTAGTTTGTGCACCTTCTTCTGTTTTAGGCGGAGGACAAGGTCTCCGGGGACGAACGCTCTGGGCCGCAGTCACCGTCCGTGATAGTTGAGTAAGTCTTGCTGATACACGGCTGTGCGGGTAAGGGCGATGTCGCGTGCTTCGTCCAGGGTATCCATGTCATCCTCGAGTGCTTCTTCTGCCTCGGACTCGTCGTAGGCCACCACTCGGGGTGCATCGAACTTGATGTCGCATGGCATGACTGCTTCTGCGCCGTAGACCATGAAGAATGGCGTGTACTGAGTGGATCTGTTTGGCGTAGTGCGCAGGCTCCACAGCACAGACGGCAGCTCCTCAACCCAGGCACCTGCGGCGCGCTTCAATGGTACTCGCAGGCGCTTCTTGATACCCTTGCAGACTAAACCATTGGACTTTTCAACCTGCCCATTGGATTGCGGGTGCGAGACTGATGCGTAGTTGAGCTTGATGCCTTGTTCGGAGCAGAAGTCCTTGAATTCTTCGGCTGTGAAGTTCGTGCCGTTGTCGGTGATGATGCTGTTCGGCACCCCGAACCTGAAGATGATGGACCTGATGAAGTTAACTGCTGAGGATGCAGTCGAACTTGTGATAGGCACGGCTTCGATCCACTTCGTGAACTTGTCGACTGCCACCAAGAGGTGCGTGTGTCCTCCTGGCGAGGACTTCTTGAGTGGACCCACCATGTCGAGCCCCCATTGAGCAAAGGGCCAGGCAAGTGGGATGGTCTTTAGCGCTGAGGCTGGCGCGTGCGGCTTGTTGGCGAACTCCTAGCAGCCGAGACATTTCCTCACGAGTTCTTCTGCGTCTTGCATTGCGGTGGGCCAGTAGAATCCGGCTCGTAAAGCTTTGGACACTAAGGCACGACTGCTGGCGTGATGCCCGCAGGTGCCTGTATGAATTTCGAGCAGGATGGCTTGACCGTCGACTGGATCAACGCACCTTTGCAGGACTCCTGAGATGCTTCGCTTGTATAGTTCCCCCTTGATGATGGTGAAGCCTTTCGAACGGCGAATAATGCGCTTGGCTTCGACTGAGTTGACTGGCAGTCTCTGGTGCAGCATGTACGCCAGATATGGGCTCGTCCAGGTGGGCTCGATGAGCAGAACCTCCACTGGCTCCTTCTCTTTGCCTGGCGGGTCGGCGGTGCTCGTTGATGGTGTGGAGGATCCGGGCGTGGGTCGAAGTTTGACAGACCGCTGCGTGATGCGCTCAAGGAAGACACCGGGTGGCACCTGCGCCTTGTCTGAGCCGTCGAAGGTACCTTCTAGCTGGTTGTACAGGTCTCTGTAGGCGATCATGTTGTCGGCGATGGCGTCACAGGCTTTCATGGTTTGCTGCACGACGAGGTAGGAGTCGCCGTAGATCATGAGGTGAGTGGCGCCGCAGTTCTTGGCCATTCGCATGCCATGGATTAGGGCTTCGTACTCAGCCTCGTTGTTGGAGGGTGTTGGGAAGTCCATCTGTAGCACGTACTTCAGCTTGTCGCCTTTGGGGGAGATGAGGATGACTCCTGCCCCGGCTGATCTGAACTTTTTGGAGCCGTCGAAGTACATTGTCCATGCGTTGGACAGGTCGGGGACATCTGGCAGCTGGGCTTCTATCCACTCGGTGGTGAATTCTGGGAGCACTTGGGCCTTGATTGACTTCGGGTGAGCGTATTTCAGCCCCCAGGGTCCTAGCTCGACGACCCACTTAGCGACTCGTCCTGTCGCGCATTGGTTGGTCAGGATGTCGGAGAGCCCGGAGGAGCTTACCACCGTGATCGGGTGCTCGGAGAAGTAATGGATTACTTTCCTTGAAGTCATGAAAACTCCGTAGGCCAGCTTCTGGTAGTGCGGGTAGCGCTGCTTGGACAGGGTCAACACCTCGCTAAGGTAGTAGACGGGTCGCTGAACAGGGTAACTGTGTCCTTCTTCTTCTCGTTCGACTACGAGTACCGTGCTGACCACCCTGTTTGTGGCTGACACGTAGAGGTATAGCGGCTCGTTCTCCAGTGGAGCCACCAGTACTGGGGAAGTCGTGAGTGTTTTCTTGAGTTGGTCGAACGCGACTTGCGCTTCTTCTGTCCACTCGAACTTGTCTGTCTTTTTCATCAGTTGGTAGAAAGGCAGGGCCTTTTCTCCCAACTTACTTATGAACCGGCTGAGAGCTGCGACTCGGCCGGCTAGGCGTTGCACCTCGTGAAGCTTGGTCGGTGCTGGCATTGCGAGTATGTTTTGCACCTTCTCAGGGTTGGCTTCGATTCCTCTTGCAGAGACGAGGTACCCAAGCAGTTCTCCGGCTGGCACGCCGAAGACACACTTGTCTGGGTTCAGCTTGATCTGATACTCGTCGAGGGCGGCGAAGACCTTGCGGAGGTCGGCGATGAGGGTGTCCTCCTTGCGGGTGGTGACGACGATGTCGTCGACGTAGACTTGGACGATCTGCCCGATGAGCCCTTTGAGGCATGCTTGCATTGTGCGCTGGTACGTGGCACCAGCGTTCTTCAACCCGAAGGGCATCGTCTGGTAGCAGAAAACGCCGTCGGGTGTGATGAATGCTGTCTTCTCCTCATCGTCGACGTTCAGTCTGATCTGCTGGTAACCTGAGTAGGCGTCCAGGAAGGACAGGCGTTCGCAGCCTGCAGTCGAGTCGATGATCTGATCTATCCGCGGGAGCGGGAAATGGTCCTTGGGGCAGCATTTGTTGAGGGCGGTGAAGTCGACGCACATGCGGAGTTTCTTCGTCTTCTTCTTCTCCACCAGGACTGGGTTGGCGACCCAGTCCGAGTCTTGATCTCTCGATGAACTTGGCATTCAGCAGTCGATCGATTTCTCTGCTGATTTCGTCTCGCTTGGGCCCGGAAAAGCGTCGCATGGCCTGTTTGACGGGTCTGGCGTCCTTGTGGACTTTAAGGAGTGCTCGGCGAGGTTCCTGGGTATTCCTGGCATGTCAGAGGGTTGCCATGCGAAGATTCTCCAGTTCTCACGTAGAAACTCGACGAGCGCGCCTTCCTATGCGGGAGTCAGACTCGACGATACTTTGACCGTCTTGCTGGCGTCAGTCGGATGGACCTGATGGGTCGTTGTGTCGTCAGCCGCGTTGAAGGCAGCGTCCTTGGCTGGTTTCTTGCGGGCTGGGAAGATGGTCTTGTCGTTGTCGACTGCCATTGCCTCGAAGTGCTCTTCGACTCCGAAGAACTCAGAGATCTTGCTGAACTCGCGGTCGCAGCTGTTGGAGCGGTCGAAGTCGCCGTGCACCGTGATGACGCCCTTGGGTCCAGGCATCTTGAGCATGAGGTAGGCGTAGTGAGGTATCGCCATGAATCTGGCGAAGGTTGGGCGCCCGAGTATCGCGTGGTACTGCGACTTCCAGTCGACTACCTCGAAGTCGATCGACTCCCTCTTGAAGTTTTCGGGTGTGCCGAAGATGACGTCGAGTGTGATCGTTCCCATGGGCGTGACTGCTTGCCCTGGTACTATGCCATGGAAGGTGGTCTCTGATGCCGCCAAGTCCGTCGTTGGTCTGTTTATCCTTCTGAGGGTGTCGGCAAAGATGATGTTAATGCCACTGCCTCCATCCATGAACACCTTTTTGAGGGTGTAATCTCCGATCAGAGCTTCGACTACCAGAGCGGCATGCCCGGGTCGTGGTACTGCAGGCGGGTGATCTGCTCTGGAGAAGTGATTGGTGTCTCTGACCCTCTCAGGTAGTCGGGTACTGCAGGTGGACAGGTGATGGCTTGGAAAACTTGGCGAGTGATGATCTTCTGGGTCCTGTTTGAGGGCGCCCCTTCTGTATCATGTTGAGTTGTCCGCGTGCCGCTGGATATGCGTCCTGGATCACGGTGGGGCATCTTGTTGCGGCTGCTGCTGATGCTGCAGAAAGGCTCCCGCCGCCTGTGCTGGATTGGCGACTGCGGGTGCGGGCGCTGCCTGGATGGCCAGCTGCGCGGCTGGCTGCGCTGCGGGTGCTGGAGTGACTATCTTCTGCATGGCTTCGTATATTTTACGTGCCTTTCGACAGTCCTTCAACAGGTGGTTGGATCCCCACTTGCCCGTTTCCGGGTTCCTGAACATGTGGTGCCTGCAGGGTTGTTCCAGCTCTTCCGCTGGGCTTAGCGTGCGTTTCTGCCACTCGCGTTTATGGCCTCCGTCGCTGCGGTAGTTGCTGCCGCCGCTTCGGTTGTACTGCCCCTGGCTGTATTGGCGACTCTGGTCCCGCCGCTTCGACTGTACTGTACGTGGCTGTATTGGCGACTGCTGTCGCGCGCTTCATCCTCACGGGGGGTTTGGAATCCCGCCGCTACTAGCTCGATTGAGTCGTTGCCGTTGTAACGCGGCTTCTTCTTGTGGCGCCCTTCTCGCCAGTTGCTTGGTCCGGCTTCGTCCTTCGGGGAGTAGTGTGAACTATTGCGGACCGAGTCCTCTCCGTCTGCCCACTGGTTTGCTATCTTCATGACCTCGATCATGTTTTTCGGCCGGAGCCTACCAAACTCCTCGCGGAGGTCGCGGCGGGAGACGCCGTGCATGAAGGCATCCATCACTCGGTCCTCCGAGGTGGTCTCCATGGTGTTGCGGAGCAAGGTCCAACGCTGGATGTATGACCGGAGCGGCTCGTCTCGTCCTTGCTTGCATGCTTGTAACTCGACGAACGTCGTCGGTCTCGAGTACGTTCCCAGGAAGGATTTAACGAAGGCTTCCGCGAACTCGTCCCACGTCCTGAAGGCGTTCTTGGGTTGAGTGTTGAGCCACCCGCGCGCAGAGCCCGTGAGCATCAGCTGGATGTACTGCATGGCCGTAGTCGAAGTACCGCCCTGGCAGCTGCAGGCTATGAGGTAGTCTTCTAGCCAGAGTCTTGGGTCCTGCTTCCCGTCGTACTTGACTGCTTCTGCCGTGAGCTTGAAGCCCTTGGGCATTCTTGTGTCGCGTATGTTGAAGCTGAAGCATGCGGCGCCGCACGGCTCGTAGTCGCCGTCGTTGCGGTCGTAGTCGAAGTTGGGCGTGCTGACCGGGCGCTGGGTGCGGCTGCGGTCTACCGTCCTTTGCGTGATGACGTTGCGGAGGTCTTCACCTGGCTGCGGTTGTCGCAGTTGTCTTGTCGCCGGGGCTGCGAGTGCTGCGGGCTCGTGGTCGCGGCGATCTCGATCTTCACGCGCTTTTTCTGTCGGCGCCTTGTTTACCAGTGCGTCTTCGAGTGCCTTGATAGACATGATCTGCTGCTTGTGGAGGAGAGCGCGCGAGTCGCCCTCTGGCGGCTGCGTCAGCCGCAGGTATGTTTCGACTGCCATGAGTGCGGCTCCGGGTGTCTTGGGGACGGGTATTCCGTCTGCGTCTTCTATGTATGATGACTCGAGGTTGCGGGTGACTCTAGCGCGGTCGACCTCCGTCATCAGGGGCACGCGGGCTCTGTGGCGCCTTGCTCCTTGCGAGACCTCTGTTGAGGCAGTGAACGAGTAAGCGGCCCTCCTGGCGCTCGACGCGTCGGCCTCCTCCTTGCGTCGGAGGAGCTCGGCCTTCTCTGCGCGGAGTCGTTCGCCTTCCTTCCGCAGCAGGTACTGGACCGCCATAAGGTCCTCTCGGGGTGCGT
This sequence comes from Poa pratensis, assembly GCA_947311845.1. Taxonomy (NCBI): domain Eukaryota; kingdom Viridiplantae; phylum Streptophyta; class Magnoliopsida; order Poales; family Poaceae; genus Poa; species Poa pratensis. Next base: position 109,839,141 of record CAMZMU010000063.1, read on the forward strand.
CCGGTGGGGGGTATGTGCCGTCCTCGACGTGCTTCAGGGCTTTGATTGCCATGTCGCGGGTGATGGTGAGTCGCGTCACCTGGTCCGGCATGACCACCTCCAGTGGGTATGCGGGTTCGTCGTCGTTGCCCTGCGGCCTCTGGCCGATCATGAAGACTTGCACGGGGTAGATCTGGGCAGTGGGACGGTAGCTGCCACTGCTGCTTCCTTCGTCCGAGCCGTGCTCGGAGCTGAAAATGGGTGCGACGTGGTGGACACCACAGTCGCCGCCGAGGCTCCTTCCCTGGAGTTTCGCGACCTTCGCCGCGGACGTGAGGAGTGATGTCGCTGTCGTCGACGTGGGCGCGATTGGCTTGTTGACGATCTTGCGAGTCGATGGAGACGCGAGTGGCGTGGATGAGAACGGCGCGACCTTCGTTGCGCGCAAAGGCGTGGTCGACGTAGTCGAAGTTGATGTAGATCTTGGCCTTGCCAGCGACGCGATCGAGGTAGTTGAAGTAGACTCGATCCGCGCGGTGGTCGACGAGGTGGTCGACGTAGTCGTAGCAGATGCGATCTCCGTGGTAGCCGGAGACGCTGGTGACGCGGCCGCGTTGGGCGCGATCTCTGCCGCAGCGGAGGCGGTCGGAGTAGTCGAGGCGGACGCGATCTTCCCAGCAGTCGAAGACGCCATCGGCGCCAATTGACGAGGGGTGGACTCGGCAAATCCTTGGGTTGTGTACCCCGGGTTGATTGAGGGGGAGAGAGATGAGCGCTGGTGATCACGACGGCTGACAAGCGAGGCGTTTTACCCAGGTTCAGGCTCCCGGAGGATAACACCCTACTTCCTGCTTGTCGGGTTATTGATGGTGAGCTGTGGCTACAATGGCGAGTTGGCGATCTCGCTAGGGTTCGTGTGGCGGCTATGAGCGTACCCTAGACGAAGGACCCTCCTAGCCTTTATATGGTAGGCTAGGTCTCAGGTGAACGGTGCCGATGGCGCTTACAAGCATGGCGGGGTCGCATGACCTAGCGTCGACTATCTTGGGCCGCACGTCGTCCTCCTTGGGCCTTCCTTGGGCCCTCGTCATAAGGCTGATGGGCTTGGCGTGACCCAGGTATCCCTACCGTGGGGGTAGTCGAACAGTGACCCCACGACACTTAGCATAAGTTGTTGGTGCACATAGGTGAGCCTAGTATACATATGAAGTGTCCAACATTATTGAGGATGATTGTTCTCCCTCCACCTCCGGCCGTGATGAGTTCACAACTTCTTCCACTTCACCAACATGTGATTTGTCACAAGGTAATGATATGGTGAGTGGTGATAGAAATTGCTTTGTTGATGGTGAATATTCTATGGACTATACATCATCTCTATCCCATTGCAATGTTCTATCTTTGGACTTAAACACTTCTAGCACTCCAAATGTCTTAAATGCTAGTGTTGATAGTCCTTGCATATCATGTAATAGTTGCTTAACTAAATCTCATGATGATATGCTCTCTATGTCTTGTGGTCATGAAAATAATGCTTCCATATCCTCTAGTATTTGTTTGGCTAACAATGTAGAAGAATCCCAACATTTGTTGGAACAAGACATGGACCTCAATGGTGCTTCAAGTAATTCTTCATCATCTTCGTCCATTACTCACTTGTGCCTTATGGCTAAGGATTCAAAGGTATCTCCTACTTCGAATCCCAATATATCTCATGATGATGATGATGATGATGATGATGATAATGATGCTCCCATTCATGAGATGGGTGAAATGGTTCTTTGTTCTCTTTCAAAGAATAAACTTGCTAGTGCTAACTTCTTAAAAATCATGAGTACCTTTGTTCACCGCAAGCTTACCATTGAATTGTTGGAAACTCAATTTGATGAGAAATGTAAAATTGAGAGAGAGGATGCAATGGAAAAAGCATCCTTAGAGAATGCCCTTGAGGAAGAGCAAGAGCTTCGAGTGTCTCTTGAGGAGAAACTTGAATCTCTTGATGAAACAAATGATCTTATTATTGCTAAAATTATTAAGGAAAGAGATCATGCTATTGCTAAATATAAAGTGCTTAAAAAGGAAATGGTTGAATTTGGTGTTGGCAATGCTAGACTAATTGAGGATATAGAGAGACTTGACAAAGCTCATAAGGTTTTGGAAAGTGAACACTCTCTCCTTAGCAAGTCTCATGATCGACTTCAAACTCAACTATCTAAAAATGATGAGCTTGCCAAGTTGTCTTCTTCCATTTCCAATGTTAATGATGCTTATGCTACTAACTCCACTTCATGTGAAGCATCTATTTTGAAGGAGAATGTTGAGCTAAGGGCTCAACTTGAGTTGCTAACTAGCAAGTATGGGATATTGGAAGAAATTCATGAAAACCTCTCTAGCTCTAATGAGGATCTTCTAGCATCCCATGCTAAGCTAAAGTTAGCTCATGAGACTATTATGTCAAAGGTAACATCTTGTGAGCCTCATGTGGACAATGACACAATCTCTACTAAAAATGCTATATCGCCATGTGCTAGTCCTAGTAATTCTACATCACATACTATTGTTAATCCTGTGATGAATTACTTTCCTTGCCTTGTTGCTCTAACAATGAAGCATCTACTTCCTCTAGTGTTTGTGTTGATACTAACCATGTAGAGGAATTAAAAGAGCTCAAGGCCCAAGTCACTTCTTTGAAGAAAGACTTGGAAAAGCGTCATGTTGGGGATTCTACACTTGACAATATGTTGATTGTTCAAAGACGCCCCAATGACAAGAGTGGACATGGATTCAACTCCAATATCAAGAACAAGTCCAAGTATATCAAGAAGAAAAAGGGCCAAGAACAAGTTAAAGATTCGACCAAGATCGTTTGCTTCAAGTGCAAAGTTGAAGGGCACCATGTTAGATCTTGCCCTTTGAAGAAGAAGTCCTCGGTGAGAAGCAACAAGGGAAGAGGCCTCAAGCTCAAACTCAAGTTCCTCAAGTTGAAGAACGGCCACTTCTCAAGAAGAATCAAACTATTCCTCCTCAAGTTGAGATTTCAACTAAGAAGAAGGGAAAAAGCCAATGTTGCTACTATGCCGAGAGAAGGGCCACTTTGCTTCTTCATGCACTAATGGTACCTCATCCAACCCTATTATAATTGATGATGTTTATTCTCTTCGGAAGGATAAGGTTGGCAATGTGTTTGCCAAATATGTTGGTACTCAAAGTGGTGTCAAGAAAAGAACCATTTGGGTTGCCAAGCCTATTGTGACTAACCTCTTAGGACCCAACTTGGTTGGGGACCAACAAGCTAAAACTTGATCAATAGGTGTTATTGGAGGCATTGGAGACTTGGCTACATCATGAAGAATTTAGGGACCTTCATCAATTATATTCTCTCAAGCCAAGTCATTTGGATTATATTGTTCTATCTCATATCCAATGTTCCTCCTTGTGGTAACTTTTATTTAAATCATATATACATTGAAAGTTGCTTGCACCCTTGCATGTGTTAGGTTTTGTACCGTGCTAGAGTTGGTATGTGTTGTGCTCTCTACTTACTTATCTTGAGAAATCAAGAATGTGTATGTTGGTTTGCACCATTTACTTGTGTTCAGCTTTATTGCTTTTATTTGATATCCTATCTTGTTGGCTCTCTTTCAGAGATTAATGGACTATCCGTTTTGGGGGAGTGATATGCTTTGTGCACTTCACAATCCTAAAAATGTGTATACATGAGAAATACCACTTAGTGTTGATATAACAATATTATCTATTCTCTATGTGGTAGGTCATGCTCATGAGAAATTCAAATTCTATAATGTCCATTAATTATCTCTAGTTGGTTTATTTGCCTCTTGTTTAAAAGAAATGGATTATCACATTATGGGGGAGTAATAAGCTATGTGCATATTACATGCCTAGAAAATGTGAACATGTGAGGTTTTGCCACCTAGAATTGATATTGTTAATTACCTTGTTCCTATGTGGCATGTTCCTCAAACAAGTTCCATATTTGCTTAAATGCTTTTTGTCTCACTCTTTTGGATCTTGTTTGTGATGGACTTTCTTGGTATGTTTTCCCCAAATATGTTCGCATATATCTTTTGGGAAACCGAGTGCTTCAAGCTACTCTTTGTAGTTGCTTTGCATGATCGCGTGAATATTTGAAGCTATCAAGAATATCTATTTATCTAAGCATGGTTTTTAAATCCTATCTTTACCATATGCTTATTTATTGTGAAGTTGGTCTTGTGTTTCATTCCTATATACCACCGAGAAATATCTCTATACTCCTTGTCCATGACAAGTGATACTCATAATTGTGGTGGAATTTGTAGACCAACTTCACTTTGGCTCTTGCTTTGAATTACCTTATTTTATTGCCAAGGATTTGATTTGATCTAACTCTCTTGTCTTCCTTGTATCTTTTGGATCCTTGTTGCTCTACTCAAAATTTGTTTTATGCCTTCTTGAGTTAGGAAAAGCAATGATCCCATTCTTGTGCATTTACATTCAAAGTAATACTTTTAGATAATGCACTATTCTTGGGGAAGCAATCCTACATTGAGTAGAACAACATTCTTTTAAATTGGTTTTGTATCTTATTGCTTTCCTTGAACACGACTAGTGTTTGAATAATATGTATGGAGAGTGATGATCCCATTTGTGTGCATTTTGTATTCAAATGCAAGATCATAAATAATACACAAATCTTGGGGGAGCAATCCTATATGCTTTTGAACATTAGTTGTCTTCATTTGGTATTTGATCCCGATGACGTGTCTCTTTGGAAGACAAACATTTTTCGTCTTGGTACTTTGTGCCATCATGAAAAGTGTAGAGGGTTTGGTTTATTCCTTGATGGTATCTTCATCAATTGGTATCTTGCTTTCATTTGGTATCTTTTCAAAGTGGTTTCTTCAATCATGTGTTGATTTGGGTCTTTGATATAATTTGGACAATTCTTTTTCTTGTCACACTTGTGTGTGCTTTCTTGGTTTAATTGGTGTTTTGTCCAAATTATATCTCATTTGGTTCTTGAAAGTCTTGTGCATGCATATTTACTATATGTATATTTTATGGCATGCTTACTTTCGTTGATCCAATATATAGGATAAATCCATCAAATCCTAAATGGTTAAGATGTGCATGAAATTCAATTTCATATCAATATGCACATATTTATGTGGAGTTTGTCCTATGTATTGTAGTTGCTCTAACTACTTTGGACACAATGAGTTTGGGTACCATGTTGTACTTGAATTTGTTTTAGGTACAACGGAGATGCATTGGAAGCTTGTCTCATGTACAAGGAAGGTGTTATCACCTTGTGCTTATTGGAGCCAAGCTCGGATGATCGTGAACTCTTATCTTCTACATCAACAATGCTATCTCGGTAATAAGTATCTACCTCATGCATACATTTCTAGCTTTCAACCTTGTGTAGGTTGTTTCATGGCATGTGTCTCTTTTGTTGCAATTCATTTGGTTCTTGCAAAACAACTTTATTGCAAATGTGGGCAAGCCGGGATGATTACATATCAAAGGGCATATATATATAATCATTTTCATGATTCACCAATCCCAAATATGTTAATCTAGCACTTTCTACTCTATGTCTCGCATATGCAATATTGATGTTTTTTTAAAATCATTTGCCTTTTGTGATACTTGTTATCTTTCTCGGAGCATCACAACTATCATTTTCCCTTGTGATATTTTTGATGCTATGATGAGATTGTGTTGGAAGTTCATCTATATCCTTTTAAGATAAAATTAAGCTTTGTGCTATACTTTTAAGCAATGATCTTATTGGTATATATATGACTTCCACTTGGATATCATGTTCTTCACCGTTGTATCTATTTTGTGTGTGCATGTTTCTTTTTGGACTTATATCTTCATGATTGATGTCTAATTAGAAACTTATACACATGAGAGTAGTTACATCTTTAATTGGTATTCCAATTCTTTAGTAACCACCTTTTATTCCTTTTTGATTCTTTGGTGGTTTCTAAAAGCCACAAGCTTGGCCTTTCATTTGGTATTTCTTTTGCATATTAATAAGCTTGTGGACCTATTTGCTACACCTTCTTTGGTTTGTGTTCTAGATTATCTAGGAGGGAGTGAGGATTCCATGTTGTGCACACTATATTGAAATGCAAATCCTTATTGTGCACGTACCTTGGGGAGTTCCCTCTTGATTATTAGAACACTTGGTTGATCTTATCATAATATCTTCTTATTTTCTATTGGTTTTTCGGATCCTTTGATTGGTTACTTCTTTTGTCGAAGTATCTTTCAATTTGTTTTTCTTTTGCAATCTTTGGATCCTCAATATAGTTTGATCTCCTTCCCAACTATTCGTCATTGGATATGTGCATTTGATTTCACTCATATTATGAGAAATGCACACATTATGGGGGAGCTCTTACTATATTGGCCTTCTAAATTTTTCCTCCCATTTCGGCAATCGATGCCAATGGGGGAGAAGTTTAGAGGGTTTAAGGGGATTTGGTTTTATGCTTTAGTTTCGTTCTTAAGCATTTGCCTTTCATGCTCTTGCATCCTTGCTCTTTGTTATGCATGGTTGCTTAATTCATTATATAAACCCTCGTAAAAGGGATTGTCATCAATTACCAAAATGGGGGAGATTGAAAGTGCATGGTGTCCCCATGTGTGGTTTTGGTAATTAATGATAATCCTTATGGACTAATGTTTGTATTGAGATATTCTTGTAGATCTTGTCCATAGGAAAAGATTGGAGTTCATGTGTTGGACTCTAGAAGATTACATGATGATCAATGCTCTATTCAAGGGTTTATATGAAGAATGGTCATGTGTAGAGTTGAGCATAATGCAAGTATGGCTTGGAAAAGAAGAATGAGTGAACATTCATGTTTAGCTCCAAGCCATCACATATATTAAGAAAAGATTATGAAGTGCAAGTTCAAGAGAAGCATCTCGAAGAAATCCTATGCTTGAAGCTTGCCATCCATGTGGAGATATTGGTCAAGTGAAGATGTGCCTATGAGAAACTCTCCCACATTGGAGTATGGGGGAGCAACATGTGAATCTTCATCAAGCAAAGCACAATCAAGAAAGGTGTTCCAACTTGAGGGAGTCAAGATCGTCATCATCTAGCTCAAGTGGAATGCGCAAGGTAAAGGTACGATCTTGATAGGTTTTTCTTTCTACCGGTCTCATTCTTGGGAGACCGGGTTATAGGATAGACGTCGTACTATCAAGAGGGGTTCTCAAGTGAGTAACTTGATCGCATCTTTGTGGAGAGCTCAAACCTTTGCATACTTGCATATAATCTTTCTTGGTTCTTATTTGGCTTTTATCCATGTGAGGATTTAGAGCTTGTGTTCATCTCCATACCAAGCTCTAGTTCATCAAAAACGGATTTCATATGAATATCTTGTCGCGTTTTTTATATTGGAGGTTTTACCGGTTTGTCTTTTCTAAGAGAGGTCAAACTATTCTCTTGTGGTTTCCTCCTCACATGATGGACTATGATGTTTCTCTGCATGATCTTAAAGAGCTCTTCGTTGCGATTCCAACGAGCCCAAGATCATCGAAATCGGAGTCCGGATGCAAAACTTATCTTCGTTTTCGTGTTGGTGTTTCTGCAGTTTTTCTGTAGGCCGGAGTCTACGGTCCGAACCAGAAGTTTCCGGTCCAAAGTCTCCGATCTGTGTATTTTGGGCTGAGTGGTTCGCCCACTGTCCTCAGTTCGGAAACTTACCGGAATGTTACCGGAATGTTACCGGAGTCTCCGGGGTTATTTTTCCTGCAACGGCTCTTTTTTCGTGGGACCTATAAAAGGCCCCCTTCTTCCCCAAAGAGACCAGCTCTTCCAAGCACGAAATTTCCCCTCTCTCACCTCCATTGTTGACCTTGGAAGGCTTGCCTCTCTCTCAATTCCTCCCATGATTCTTGCATATTTTTGAGGGAAAAGAGAGAGGAGATCTAGATCTACAATTCCACCAATCCATCTCTCCTCTAACTGAGAGGAACCTAGTAGATCTTAATCTTGGAGTTCGTGGTGTTTCTCCTCCTTTGTTCTTCCTCTCTTCTCCCCCCATAAGCATTAGTTGCTTTTGGTGGGATTTGAGAGTGAAGGACTTGAGCACTTCTTGTGTTCTTGCCTTTGTTTTTGTGCATCGGTTTGCTCTCTCCACGAGGATTCGTGGAAGTTGAAAGTTTGTGAGCTTGTTACTCTTGGGTCTTTGGACCCTAGACGCCTTGTGGTGGTTGAGACCTTTTGTGGTCACTTGTAGCCGTTCGGGAGCCCCCAATCCAGTTGTGGTTTGTGCCCCGGATTGTTGTTGTAAAGACTCCGAATTCCGCCTCGAAGGATTCCGATAGTGGAACGTGAACCAAACCTTTTGTGGTGCGGTTCATCGGAGAAGAAGTTGAAGCCTTTGTGTCGTTGAGACCGACCTGTTGTGGTGGCTCACACCTCTCCAACGAGACGTACTCCCCTAAAAAGGAGGAACTCGGGAATACATCCTCGTCTCCGCGTGCCTTGGTTATTTCTATACCCGAGCTATTTACTTACGCACTTTACATTGTGATAGCTGATGACCCACAAGTATAGGGGGTGTATCGTAGTACTTTCGATAAATAAGAGTGTCGAACCCAACGAGGAGCAGAAGGTGTTGACAAGTAGTTTTGAACCAGGAATCACTGTAAATACTAGCAGACAAGTTTTTAGGGGTTTTTGATATTGCAGATAAATAAAATGCGTGTAAATAAAAGACAGTAATAATAATTGCAGCGAGTGGCCTGATGTCTACGCAGGCTTCTATTCTTGTAGACAGTGTTGGGCCTCCAAGTGCAGAGGTTTGTAGAACAGTAGCAAGTTTCCCTTAAGTGAATCACCCAAGGTTTATCGAACTCAGTGAGGTAGAGGTCAAAGATATCCCTCTCAAGCAACCCTGCGTAGGGCTATAACAGCACACCTTAAAGTCGCATTCCACATCTAGGGAACCCCACACTGTCAACTTGAGCGCCCTAAATAGTACTAGACAAACACCGCAATTTCATAGAGACATCCAGCGCAAATAATAACTCATGATAAGTATTCCTGATATCTTTAGCCTAAGAGCCACACACGGGGCGCACACTGTCAACTTCGCACCGTGGGACAAAGGTGACTCCGGAGATTACATTAATAAAACCACTTGAGTATCATATAAGATAATGAAGAGTACATCTATGGATTCAACTATATTACAAAGCTCATGATCACATAAAGATCACACCATGGGAGAGAGAGATAAACCACATAGCTACCGGTAGAGCCCTCAGCCCCGATGAAGAACTACTCCCTCCTCATCATGGGAGGCAGCAACGGCGATGAAGATGGTGGTGGCGTCGATGGAGATGGCTCCGGGGGCAATTCCCTGTCCCGGCAAGGTGCCGAAACAGAGACTTCTGTCCCCCGAATTAGGGTTTCAGATGGCGGCGGAGCTCTGGAACTTTTCTGGGGAAATCGTCCAGGCACTTAGGGTTTTCGCGTCAGGGGGAATAAGTAGGCGAAAGGGCGTCGCGAGACGGTGCACGAGGAGGCGACACCACCCTAGGGCGCCTGGAGATTCCTGGCCGCGCCCAGGGGTGGTGTGGGCCCCTCCTGGCCCATCTCAGCCTCCCCTTTTGGCTGACTCCGTCTTCTGATAAAATAGGAACTTCTGTCTTCTTGAAAATATTTTTAGAGCTCCAGAAATATAGTGTTTTGACGGTGCTTTTTCCAGCTGAAATCTGACTCCGACACATGGGGCCCTCGTGGCTCCACTTCGTCTCTCCTTCGGACTCCAGGTGTCTTCTGGTAAAATAGGGACCACCGTGAAGTTTCGTCCAATTCCGAGAATATATCCAGACTAGCTTTTCTGGAATACAAAAAAGCAGAAAACAGGAACTGGCACTTCGGCATCTTGTTAATAGGTTAGTCCCAAAAAATGTATAAAAGTGATATAAAGTAGATGCAAAACATGTAGCAATTGGTATAAAACAAACATGAAACATCAAAAATTATAGATACGTTTGAGACGTATCAGCATCCCCAAGCTTAGTTCCTACTCGTCCTCGAGTAGGTAAACGATAAAAACAAAATAATTTTTGAGGTGACATGCTACATCATAATCTTGATCAAATAATATTGTAAGGCACATGTAAATGAATGAAGTGATCCAAGTCAATGGTCTATAGTTTGCTACCAAATAGATAATGAGTAAACAATGAATCACACAAGCTAAACGTTTTCATGAATAGTACTTTCGAGACAAGCATCAAACAGTTTTGCATAAGAGTTAACTCATAAAGCAATAGTCTCTAATAAAAGGTATTTAATCAACACAAAGGAAGAATTAAGTTTCAGCATTTGCTTCAACTTTCAACATATTTATCTCATGGATATCGTCAACACAAAGTAGTATAACAAGTCCAATACGTAGCATATAACGCATGTTGTAACAAAGTTGACACTAGTGTTTGCTTGTGGAAGACAGAAAGAATAGGAAAACTGACTCAACATAAAAGTAAAAGAAAGGCCCTTCGCAGAGGGAAGCAGGGATTAAGTCATGTGCTAGAGCTTTTAGGTTTTTGAAAGCATATAGAGATTGCATAAAATATTTGATACTCCTCCCAACCTTGCTAACACAAGCCATGGCTAACCGAATCCTCGGGTGCCTTCCATCAATCACATACCATGGAGGAGTATCTATTTTTGAGAGGTGTTTGTTAATTGTCAACGAATGGTAGCGGGTGAGAACAGTATTCTACCTGTCAAACGGACTTTTAAGAGCGGCTCCCATGAAGGACGTTATTTCTACCAGCAAGGCAGATCATCCCTCTTTCTCTTTGGTTTACACACATGCAGGTATTTCACTGTTTGTCATTGCTTACTGATGAATCAGGGCAAAAGTGTGAAGAGAATTAATGGTTAAAGTTGTAATTAATTGGGACTGGGCACCCCGTTGCCAGCTCTTTTTGCAAATTATTGGATAAGCGGATGTATATGCCACTAGTCCAGGTGTAAAAGTCCATTTGACAAATAGAATAAAGAATAACCACACTAATTCCTCATGAGCTAGTAAACATTGACACAAAAAGGAATAATAACATTTTGAATAATTTAAAGGTAGCACATGAAAAATTTACTTGGAGTGGCAAGGAAATACCACATATAGGTAGTTATGGTGGACACAAATGGCATGGATTTTGGCTCAAGGATTTGGATGCACGAGAAGCATTCCCTCTCAGTACAGAGTTTAGGCTAGCAAGGTTATGTAAGCAAACAAGAATATCAACCCGTACACCAAGTTTTATATGACAAACATATTGCAAACGTTATAAGACTTCATACCGTCTTCCTTGTTAACCAAACCCTGTTATTAGAAAATATCTAGACCTTAGAGATACCACCGATGCAAACCAAATTTTCAACAAGCTTTACGGTAGTTCTTCACTAATAGGCTTAACTCATGTGATGCACAAATTTAATCATGATCTACTTGTTAACTCAAAACAATTGACAAGCATCAAGTTATCCAAATTAGTGATCTACAAGATTAAGCAAGTTTTTCCTTATACCAATTACCACATGCAACATTTTCTGAACCAACCAAACACCAATCAATTTATTTAATCAACTCTCCAAACAAATATAAGTGAAGCAAGAGAGTACTTTCTACAAAAGAAAGCTAATAGCTCTGACAAGAGATACATGAAAACAAGAGCTAAAAGCTGAACAGCGCTAGATATGAATACTCAACAAATATAAGTGAAGAATAGGAGTATTCTCATGAAAAAGCGGAGCGTGTCTCTCTCCCAATCAAGAATGCTAGGGTCCAGTCAAGCTTTATTGAAAATAAAAGTGCAATACTGAAAATAAAAGCACACAGACGCTCCAAGAAAAGCACATATGATGTGAAAGAATTAAAATATAGTTTCACTAGAGATGACCTGATAATTTTGCCGATGAAGAAGGGGATGCCTTGGGCATCCCCAAGCTTAGACGCTTGAGTCTTCTTGAAATATGCTGGGGAGATCCATGGGAGCCTCCCCAAGCTTAAGCTCTTCACTCTTCTTGATCCTATTATATCATCCTTCTCTCTTGACCCTTGAAAACTTCCGTCACACCAAACTCAAAGTAATCTCATTAGAGGGTTAGTGCATAATCAAAAATTCACATGTTCTATAAAGACGCAATATGACTTGTTACTTTAAACATTAGCTACAGCCACTGATGTTATGTGAAGCTCTTCCACCCAAAAAAGAATTTCACTCAACACTAGTAAAAGAGAGAATGCAAAATAAAAAGGCATAATCTGTCTAAAACAGAACAGTCCGCAAAGACGAATTTTTTCGAGGCACTTACGACGCTCAGATCGAAAAACTTTGAACTAATGAAAGATTCAGACATTCATAAAGATTACGCACAAAAAATTTCAGATTTAATTAACAATCTGGTGATTTTAGGAATTTCGTACAGTGAACAGCAAAAATCTGTTTCTGCGCAGCAATCAAAATTAGCATCATCTTCCTATTAGAGGCTTACTTGGCACAACAATGCAAGAAAATAAAGATACAAAGGCATTGATACATAAGTAAACAGCACCTTGACTCAAATAAAATAAAAATAGCAGAAAATAAAAATAATGGGTTGTCTCCCACAAGCGCTTTTCTTTAAAGCCTTTTAGCTAGGCATGATAATTTTGATGATGCTCTCATATGTATAAGAGTTGAATATAAAGAGCATAAAAGCAAATATCAAACACATTTAAGTCTAACCCACTTCCTATGCAAAGGAATCTTGTAAGAAAATAAATCAAAAGCACAAAGTGACTAGCATAGGAAGGCAAAACAAGTGCAACTTCAAAATTTCAACATAAAGAGAGAGACTTAATATTATTGTGATATGTGAAACCATGTCTCCCTCTCTCATAATGACCAGTAGGTTTTAAAGTACCCATCAAATAAAAGCAAATCAAGAGAAAGCTCAAAACCTTCATCATAAAGAGTGTTTTAGTAACATGAAATTTCTATAACCATATTTTCCTCTCTCAAAATAATTTTCAGTGGCATCATGAACAAAATCAACAATATAGCTATCACATAAAGCATTCTTATCATGATCCACATGCATAAAAGTATCATTACTCTCCACATAAGCATAATCAATTTATTAGTAATAGTGGAGTAAAACTATCACAACCATCATTGTAATCATCATAAATTGCAGGCATAGTATAATCATAATAAACTTTATCCTCCATAGTAGGTGGCACCAAAATACCACTATCATTATAATCATCATAAATTGGAGGCAAAGTATCATCAAAGAAAATTTTCTCCTCAAAACTTGGGGGACTAAAAATATCATATTCATCAAAACCAGCTTCCCCAAGCTTAGACTTTTCCATAGCATTAGCAATAATGGTGTTCAAAGAATTCATGCTAATAACATTGCTACACTATTATGCAAACAAATTTCCATAGGTTTTTTAATTTTCTCTTCAAAAGCATCATGTCCTAACTCAAGATAAATTTCATAAAGCTCTCTATTTTTTTGTTGTTTTCCATTAAGCCTAACTAGTGAAATAAAAACAAGAAACAAAAAGATATAATTGCAGAATCTAAAGGAAATACCTTCGAGCACTCACACGTCAGCAACAGTGCTAGAAAATAGCTAAGTAGCTGGAGGATGTGAGTACCTTTTACCTTACCTCCCCGGCAACGGCGCCAGAAAATAGCTTGATGTCTACGCACGCTTCTATTCTTGTAGACAGTGTTGGGCCTCCAAGTGCAGAGGTTTGTAGAACAGCAGCAAGTTTCCCTTAAGTGAATCACCCAAGGTTTATCGAACTCAGGGAGGTAGAGGTCAAAGATATCCCTCTCAAGCAACCCTGCAATTAAGATACAAGAAGTCTCTTGTGTCCCCAACACACCCAATACACTTGTCAGGTGTATAGGTGCACTAGTTCGGCGAAGAGATAGTGAAATACAAGTAATATGGATGATTATAAGTGGTAATTGCAATCTGAAATAAAAATGGCAGCAAGCAAACATGTAGCAGAACTGGTTGTAAACGGTGTTTCAATGCTTAGAAACAAGGCCTAGGGATCATACTTTCACTAGTGGACACTCTCAACAATAATAATATAATTGAATACATAGATATTTCCTCTTCACTATGCTACTCTGAATTATTCTCTCGTTGGATAACGAACACCAATCCACTGCGTAGGGCTATAACAGCACACCTTAAAGTCGCATTCCACATCTAGGGAACCCCACACTGTCAACTTGAGCGCCCTAAATAGTACTAGACAAACACCGCAATTTCATAGAGACATCCAACGCAAATAATAACTCATGATAAGTATTCCTGTTATCTTTAGCCTAAGAGCCACACACGGGCGCACACTGTCAACTTCGCACCGTGGGACAAAGGTGACTCCGGAGATTACATTAATAAAACCACTTGAGTAGCATATAAGATAATGAAGAGTACATCTATGGATTCAACTAGATTACAAAGCTCATGATCACATAAAGATCACACCATGGAGAGAGAGATAAACCACATAGCTACCGGTAGAGCCCTCAGCCCCGATGAAGAACTACTCCCTCCTCATCATGGGAGGCAGCAACGGCGATGAAGATGGTGGTGGCGTCGATGGAGATGGCTCCGGGGGCAATTCCCCGTCCCGGCAAGGTGCCGAAACAGAGACTTCTGTCCCCCGAATTAGGGTTTCGGATGGCGGCGGAGCTCTGGAACTTTTCTAGGGAAATCGTCCAGGCACTTAGGGTTTTCGCGTCGGGGGAATAAGTAGGCGAAAGGGCATCGCGAGACGGTGCACGAGGAGGCGACACCACAATAGGGCGCCTGGAGATTCCTGGCCGCGCCCAGGGGTGGTGTGGGCCCCTCCTGGCCCATCTCAGCCTCCCCTTTTGGCTGACTCCGTCTTCTGATAAAAATAGGAACTTCTGTCTTCTTGAAAATATTTTTAGAGCTCCAGAAATATAGTGTTTTGACGGTGCTTTTTCCAGCTGAAATCTGACTCCGACACATGGGGCCCTCGTGGCTCCACTTCGTCTCCCCTTCGGACTCCAGGTGTCTTCTAGTAAAATAGGGACCCCCGTGAAGTTTCGTCCAATTCCGAGAATATTTCCAGACTAGCTTTTCTGGAATACAAAAACAGCAGAAAATAGGAACTGGCACTTCGGCATCTTGTTAATAGGTTAGTCCCAAAAAATGTATAAAAGTGATATAAAGTAGATGCAAAACATGTAGCAATTGGTATAAAACAAGCATGGAACATCAAAAATTATAGATACGTTTGAGACGTATCATGGCCCAATCCTTTTTAGAGCAATGGATAAGACGGTTGGTTTACTTATGATGGCAAAATGTTCTTGTAGACACACGGGAATTCCGTCAAGTGCTTTCGCTTCCTACAGCTGATTAATCTTTATTGTTTTGATAAGTGTTGTGTGTGGTTGAACCTATGCTAATGCACTGCCCTAACTTGGACTAATACATACTTGTGATTAAACCCCTTGCAAGCATCCGCGTCACAAGGTAGTAATTAAGATAAATCTAACCACAGCCTTAAACTCTGAGATCCTACACTCCCTCATGCACCGGTTTACTAACGGGGGTTTAGGTTTCTGTCACTCCGGCAACCCCACAATTAGTAGCCAAATACACAATGCATTCCTCTAGGCCCATAAAGGTGAAGTGTCATGTAGTCGACGTTCACACGACACCACTAGAAGAATAACACCACAACTTAAATTTCAAACCATTAAATATTACTCAACATAGTTCCACTACTAACATCATGACTTCTTCCATGTCCTCAAGAACTAAACGAACTACTCACAAGACATCATATGGATCATGATCAGAGGTGATATAATGATGAATAACAATCTGGACAGATACTTCAATTCACCGATAAAACTTAATAGCATCAACCACAAGTACTAATCGACACCGGGAAAGTTCCCCCTATGAACTACACAAAGTATAACCCTAGATGTTACAACGGAACGAAGTGGAGCGGTGGAGATGATGGTGACTGATAACCCACAAGTATAGGGGATCGCAACAGTCTTTGAGGGAAGTAAAACCCAAATTTATTGATTCGACACAAGGGGAGACAAAGAATACTTATAAGACTTAACAGCGGAGTTGTCAATTCAGCTGCACCTGGAAAAGCACTAGTAGCAGGGGTGATGTGAAAGCAGCAGTAATATGAGAGCAATAGTAACAGTAACACAACAGCAGTAGCAGCAACACAGAGGCGATGGCACCAGAAAATAGTTGATACTACTTCTAATGACATATAGGACCGAGTGAATATTTGATGATGACAGATGGACCGGGGTTCCCAGCTATCTACACTAGAGGTAACTCTCCAATAACAAGTGTTGGGTGAACAAATTACAGTTGGGCAAATGATAGAATTGAAATAGCATTAAGACAGAACATCCAGTCTATTAATCATACGTAGGCATGTTTTCCATATATAGTCATACGTGCTCGCAATGAGAAACTTGCACAACATCTTTTGTCCTACCAGCCCGTTTGCAACGGGGCCTCAAGGGAATCTACTGGTAATTAAGGTACTCCTTTTAATAGAGCACCGGAGCAAAGCATTAGCACTTAGTGAAAACATGTGATCCTCATATCTAAACCATCCCCTCCAGTTATCCCAGTTGCTGTCACTCTGGGACCTCGGGTTCCGGACAGAGACATGTGCAAACAACTTGTAGATACAATCTAAGCAATAATTATAGAGCTTAAATATAAGATCATGCCACTCTAGTGACAAGCATTAAACACAACAAGATTGCAGCAACAATAACTTCACAAACTTATAGATAGACTGATCATAATGTAACAATTCATCGGATCCCAACAAACACAACACCGATTACATCAGATGGATCTCAATCATGTAAGGCAGCTCATGAGATCATTGTATTGAAGTACATGGGAGAGAGAGTACCAACTAGCTACAGCTAGAACCCGTAGTCCATGGGGGAACTACTCACAAACCATCATGGAGTCGAAGTGGAGGCGGCGTGGTCGATGGAGATGGCTCCGGGGGTCAATCCCCGTCCCGGCAGGGTGCCGAAACAGGAACTTCTGACCCCCGAAACTTGTCTTCGATGGCGGTGGAGCTTGCCCTCCAGGCCGTGCGGGGACATGGTGAGGAGGCCGTGGGCCTCCCCCGGGCTTGCCCTTCTGGCTCCGTGTACGTGTCGGGAAAATAGGAGGTTAGGCTTTTGTTTCGTCCAATTCCGAGAATATTTCCTTAAGTAATTATCTGGAATAGAAAAACAGCAGAAAACAGGAACTGGCACTGTGGCATCTTGTTAATAAGTTAGTCCCAGAAAATACATAAAAATGATGTATAATGCATATAAAACATGTGACATTGATATATAAAACAAGCATGAAACATCAGAAATTATAGATACGTTTGAGACGTATCAAGCATCCCCAAGCTTAGTTCCTACTCGTCCTCGAGTAGGTAAATGATAAAAACAAAATAATTTCTGAAGTGACATGCTACCAACATAATCTTGATCCAATAGTGATGTAAGGCATGTGAGCTAAGATCAAATCATTCAAAGCAAATGTCTATAATTGATATTAAATAAGAGATAATAAAGCAAGATAGTTAAACAAGCTAAAAGTTTTCATGAATGATTGCTTTAAAGACATGAAACCGTACAAGGTTCATTAAAGATGTTTTAAGTATCCAGTGTAGGAGTTCTATCCTTCAATTCCAAGCATCAAGTAAATTTTCACAACATAGAGTACGGATCCAGTCAAGTAAACATAAACATGAACGTCATGAATCAACTGTTTCGAAGCCTACCCAACCGGTGAGCGTAAGCATTTGGTATTGGCACCAGGATGTTATGGCTAAGAGAACATTAATGGGGGTTTGGAAGGCCAATGGAAGATAGTCTCACAAAGCTATAGGTGACCATTAGACAAGAGGAAGTCTTATAATCGAAGCTATGTAAGGAGTAGTGATTGCCATGCAACGGATGCACATAGAGCTATATGTGTATGAAAGCCCTCCAATGGAACTAGTGGGGGTGCATCCAACTTGGTTGCTCACGAAGACCTAGAACACTTTTGAGGAAGCTCATCATTGGAATATACAACCCAAGTTCTATAGTGTAAATTCCCCACATAGTTATACTAGTAAAACATGAAAACTCTCTCTCATGGAGTATAGGTGCTAAACATAAGCACAAATGATGACTATGAATACTTGATAACCCCCAAGAGCAAGGGATCACTGTAGCACCTCTCAATGTGGAAGTAAGGTATCGATCCGCAGGAGCAAGAAGGAAAAGTTATCTATTCCCTACAACTAAAGTGTCACAAGTTTTAGTTGATTATGCACTAAACAAGTTTAGAGAACAAGATGGTTGGTTTGATGGATGTAAAAGTGTCCCAATCCTCTTCTTTGCAAGAGGACAAGGCAAAGGTAGTAGCAAGTGAAAGCTCTCAAAGAGAGAAAGCCCAATTCTCTATGTAGCAAGAGGACAAGCTCAAGTGTGTGTTTCTTATAGGAACAATGGACATGGTTCATGGGTTCACTTAATCCTCTCTCTCTCATCTACGGTGATCATCATGTTATAGATAAAGTACACACAATTGTCATGTTTTAGTGGTAGCTTTTTATGACGGCTATATGTCCTAAAACAAATAGTTGAAAGAAATACTCATTTGTGTTGCTAGGTCACCCCTCGTAAGGCTAGCGTGGTTTCTCTCACTCCCACATCATACTCTTTCTTTTTACCCCCAGATAAAGGACGTTGGGCGGTACTGTGTCACTCAATACCTATGCCGTGTCACATCGGCCATTCCGTACCCACATACATCATACTTCAAAGTATGACAAATCACAAAAGCTCCAACACAACGGTAAATGCATAACAAATCATCTCACACCGCAATATTCACCACAGAGGTATTACATAGATGACCGTAATCATGTTCAGCAGCTCATACGGTACTAATTAGTGAACCTCAAGAGAGAGGAGAGATACAAAAGTTACCACCACAAACCCTAGTCCAGGGGGTGGACTACTCCCCCTTCATCATAGTGACGACGGTGAAGAAGTTCTTGCTGTAGATGTTGATGATGAACACGCCGGAGGGGGGTGGAGCCCTCCGGAGGCGATTCCGGCGGCGTTTCTCCCCTCCGATCTTCTCCGGCGGCAGCCTTCTGTCTCTCTGTTTCGTGGTTCTGTGTTTCTCCGCCGCCTCCTTTCGCGAAACGCCAGGGGACCTTTTTTATAGGCGTTTTTAGGTCAAGACGGAGTCGGTGGACGAAAGATCGATGGCCACGGAGCTCCGAGGGGGAAAAGAGCTGGGCCCACGCGGCCAGGTATTTTAGGCCACGTGGGACCCTCCCATTTCTAGCCTGTTGGGCTTCTGGTCTTCAATTTAAGCTCATTGCGTTCGTCTCGAAAATTCTGAACCGTGCTCTTTGGCCTTGCCCTTTTTGGAGTCCCGAACCTCCCGGAAAGTCTGAAACACTAAAAAAGACGTTTTCTGGAAAAACAGGGTTAATTCCAAATAAATGGGAAAACTATGAAATATTCCCAAAATCATTATAAAACATTGATATAACCCTTATATGATGCAAATATGATTGGAATATAAGCAATTAAAGTGCAAAGTTCATGTATGCATTTTACATGCATCAACATCCCCAAGCTTAATCCATGCTCGTCCTCGAGTATAAAGATGATAAAACTAACATGGAATTTGCAATTTAATACTTAACAATGAATATCAAAGATGATTACTATTGCTACATATAGTCAAATGATTCATTCTTCAAAGGAGTAGCAATATGCAAATAGTTTATAAAGTGATATCAAGTATTCAAGATAAGGATGTTCATTGATAGTTCACAAAGTGTAACATGGTAGCAAGTAATATGGAACACATGTATGCATAATGATAAGTAGAACATCCTACAATGATCATAGAGTGTAGATGAAAATCTGAATATGATAGGTGTACACTTTGGAAAGATGTATATGTGAGTAGAGGTAAAGCATGCATAAGTTTCATCCAACCTCCAAACTCTTCTACTTAAGTTAATGATTGCAATAAGGTATTCATTCGTGTCAAGCTCTTATTGCCCCTATCATAGCATCTTGAATGATTAAGGTTAAAGTGAAAGCAAATATGAGTAGTGTGTGTAACATCCCAATATTTTGGAATGTTTAAAAATCACTAAAAATTGAAACTTTTGTTTTTATTAAAAGAAAACATTAAAATTATAATAGAAACCAAATATAGAAGACATTGGGCATCTTCAAAAAAAAACTTTAATAGTTTAAATATCCTAGTAATCTTTAATTCAAAATTTGAGTTTAAAATAAGTTATTTTCAAAATATGTAATTGTGGTATTTTATTTGGAAATTTATAAAACCCATAATATAAATGGGTATCTGTATTTAAATGATTTATCAAAACTCTATTTAAATAAAATGTTTTGTACCAAATTAGTTTATTGGGTTTATCATATTGAATGATATTACTCATACTATTTTTCTGGTTTTTATTTAAGTTCAAAAAGAATTTATGAAACCCTATTTTAGAAAATGACATAAAAGTGTCAATTAACAAATTATGCAATATTTTAAATTTGTATTTTTGAAATGTGTTGAAAAAGTGTGTTTGAATGTTTTAAAAGAAAGATACTGGTTTTACAAATTTTTAGAAACAAGTTTGAAGTGATTTGGGCACTTAAAACAAAAGTTATGAAAGAATTAAGAAAAACAGAAAATAGAAAAAGGTAATGGATAAAAAAAAAACGTTAGTCGCCTAGCCAGGCCGGCCCAACAAGGGCGCAGCCTTCTTCTATTTTTTTTCTCCTCTTCCTTTTCTTATTTTTCTTGCTGGGCCGCATTTCCCTGGCCCATTTAGACCGACGTCGTCTTCAACGTCCGCTGGACGGAAATCACGCACGCACAAATTGCTCCATTGCTGTTTCTTTCCGTTATGATTCCCGACGATTTAATGCATCAAATCACGCACCGTTTGTTCCTACTTAAAGCACTCGACCTCCGCTTTTGTTTGCCCCAAAAAGCCCCCTGCGAGACACTCCCAGGCCGACGAATTTTGTCGCCGGAGCTCCGCAAGGCCGCCACCGTTTTTCTTCGTTTCCGGCGAGGTTAGTCCATGCCTAGGCTCGAGACCACCTCCATCCTTCTTCTATTGTATGGGCGCACCCTCCTGATCCCTCGTTCGATTTTTATCGCAGCCGTAGCTTCGAGTTGGAGGTCGACCGAATCTGGCCGTCGCCACGACGAACTCCGGCCGCTCTTCCCCGCCGTTCGAGGACGCAATCGACGACGCCGTCGCCACCATCGTCCTCTCCTTGACGTGCTGCACGTCGTCATCGCCTCCCCGAGCCCGGAGAACCGCCGGAGCACCGCCGCCATCCTCACCCGAGCCGCAGCGCCGCCGTCGGCGTCCGCGACCGCGCGCGTCCACGTCCGTCCGCGTCCGTCCGTCCGCGACCGTCCGCGAGCGTCCGCGTCCGCCCGCGTTCGCGACCGCCCGCGTCCGTACACGTCCGTCCGCGACCGCCCGCGTCCGCCCGCCGGTATGGACCAATCAGATCGCTCCGTTCCTTTTAAATCATTATAAAATTCCAGAAAATGTTAAATCCGTAGTAAATCAACCGTAACTCCGTTTTCAATGTTTTTGTAGTCTATGGATTCGTATGAACGTGTAGAATACAGTGGTATAATAAAAACATATATTTTAGTCGTGCATAAACTTGTTATTTACAGAAACATGTAAAACATTATTTTAGTTATAGTTTTAATTATATAAGTTCAAAATTTGTAAATAAAATATTGTTGGAAAGTACCTGACCTGTAGAATATTTTGGTTCTGTTTGTTTTCATTTTTGAGTAGTTTAAATTTATTCGAATTGCAAATGGACAATTTGAGTAAATTTGACATATCTTTAAATCTACAATTCCAAAATTTTCATATAAAATAGTTTTAGAAACCTTAGAATATGTGTAAATTTATTCCTCTGTTATAAAATAATTTTGAGCATTATTTTGATGATTTAACATCAGAGACTCGTTTTAATTAATTGACATAGTTTAATATTTGGCATAGTTTAAATTCTGTTAATTCTTTTTAATATGTTCCTTTTTGAGAAACATCATAAATAATTGCTTTTGACCAGAGAGACCAAATTCCATTATTGTTAATTTATTGTAATTAAGTTTGTGTTAAAAGCCTTTTAAAATGTTGCTTTGCAAACCTTTAATTTTAATTTGTGTTAAAAACTTTTGACCCAATTAATGTGTGATAAAATTTTGATCAATAGCAACCATTAAAAAACTACTGAAGACCGCATCATTATATTTAATAGGTTCAAATTTGTTTGTTTGACCAACCTTTAACCACAATGGTAAATCCTAAAACCACCACATTAATTCTTTTTGCATATTGAATTATGTAATAATCCTTGACCAATTACCTTGTGGAAACCTTGTTTTGTATGTTTGTTTCGATATGCTCTGAGTTGTTGTTTTGCTTGTTTATTGTTGTGTGATTTCTATGTATAGATTGAACGGAGTGCAACGTTGTTCCTTGTTGAAAAGAGTGCGAGAGTAACGACAACTTCCAAAGGCAAGTGGCACATTCATAAACTTCCTACTATTTTGTCTATGCATGTCTAGTGTATTTTTCCTTAAGCATGTGTAGGAGTTATTAGTATTGCTATGCTAAAACTGTTTAGAGTAGCACCCCTATACTAGTTGGTCTAGAATCCTATTATAACATGGTATACTTGCTTAGCTATGCAATTGATGAAAGTTTTACAAAATGTTAAGTGACTTCTCAGGGCCATGTTCATGGGGGTTTTCACCTAAGATAGTATTCACTATACTTAGGACCATGGTATGTGGTGGTTATCACCTAAGGTAGTACACATCTACTAAGTTAATGAATCACCTAGGTGGAATTGGTATTGCTTGGTTTATGTTGAGTGGCTACTCAGGGCTGTGCTCGTGGTTGTCTTCGCCTAAGGTAGTTTCTACTATACTTGGGGCCATGAGCATGGTGGTTTTCACCTGAGAGTGCACTTGTGGATGGCCACCCAGGAACAAAGGGATTTGAAGTTACTCCAAGTGAAGATTGCTTCCAGTGCAGCCATTGGTCATATGGGCTCTGTCTTGATGGATTAAGTTGCGTAGACTCATCCCGGCTTGACAAGCAGATGTAGATAGATGTAGGTGGAACGGGTCAAGCCAGTATGGGGTGGGAAAATGCTTCTGAAAAATCTCGTCTCAATCTTCTCCTTTTCCTTATCACTAATGGAGTGTGGAGGATAGTTTGGGCTGATTGGGTCTAATGGTGAACGTGCACAACCTCTCGAGAGTGTCAAACTAAGTACTTAGCCGTGTCCCCGGTTACGGACAATTCTGAGCAGCTGATCAAGGACGTCAATGGAGGATCCCAACATTCTAATTTCTCAAGTAAAATTTGATGGGTGAACAAGGGTAGAAGAGACAGTGGTTTTCATGCCATGGATGTCTCGATTTGAAGAAAAATGTTTTCCAAAAGTTAGGAAAAAGTTGGTTTTATGCAAAATAGCCTTGAACTCCACCAGCCTAAATATGCATATAGGTTATTAGAGTTATTCCACTAAGTGTCCACAGAGTGTCACTTGCCAGTTCCATTTTATATGGTTCTGACCCACCTTGTTGCAACATTTTTCCTGTTGCAGGTTGTTCCGACGACGAGTGAGAATTCGTTTAAGGGTTTCGAGTCTACAACCAACATGTTTTCGCCTGTGGCACATGAAGATGATGGAGACTCACTGCTACTTTTATTCCGCTGTGCTGAACTTTGTAAAATGGTAGCCTTGAGCTATGCAATTTGTAATGAAAATTGTAAGTCTGGATCATGCGATGTAATAAAATTTGACGCATTTGCATGATATTCATCTCAGACTGTGTGTGCAAATGAATCGATCCAGGGGTTTGCACTATACACAGGGATCTTGCCAATTTTTATGTGCAGGTCCGCTACAGTGTGCTTGATAAAGAATGGGTTGAATGTCTCATGCCCCTTGAATACAAGTACTTACACCATGTGTTACTCAACTTGGGAAACAAAGCAAGTTCAATTAAATATCATTGCAAGCATAATAGTATCATCAAGAGCGTCAACTGGGGTACCTCTTGTCCCAAGATATGAAACAAACCCATATCAAAATGACAAGACAAACAAACAAAATGAACAATCTCAACACCCTTTTTATTTACCATTTGGAATAGTTTTTTATTGCAAGGTGTATCACAGAAGGTTCACCGTAGTATGTAAGTAAATTTCCACCATGAATGATGCATGGATTAGATTAGCGGCCCAGTCGTCTCTCTAACCATTTACACAAACTCATTTAAACTCACTCTATTTCCACATTTATTTCAACATGATAAGCATCCATAGACAAAAGCACATGATATCAACTAAATGAGATGAAGAGCGTGTTGAAAGCTTACCATGTGACAGCACATATGGGCTAACTTCCAACCCAAAACATTCACCAAGCCACAAACATCATAATCTTAATCACAATGGGTCAAGTTTTATTATGCAAATAAAAGAACATTGTGCATCAAGTTCGTGAGAGCTATATAACCAATTTTTTCCATTGCAATCAATAACATAAACATTTTCATTCAGAGGTAAGATAATACAAACAACATGTTAAACATACTCGGAATAGCATAAAGCCAATAGGTAGATATGGTGGACTCACTGGAATAACTTTGGTTGAAGGTGTTGGAAACAAGTTTTTGCTTGTTGGAGTTTTTGGGCTAGCAAAAGGGAGAAAGTTGACCATCTAGATGCATGCATGAGTGTCCATAGAACTAACTAATCCATGTCAAACCAAGTGAAATAACAATCAGCACAAAACATGAATAAGTTATAGCTCTTGATAAAGAATTTGCAAACTACTACTCATAAACAAGCTCATGAATCATGCAACTATATGTATCATTAAAAATCAACTCAAACATCCCTTTTCCCAATCTTATAAAAGAATCCAACATATTTCAACCCATATTTCCAGTAGCTCTCTCATATATAAATGATAGTGTGGTGGTCTCTCAAGACTCAAACAAAAAAAATAAAAACGACGCTCCAAGTTTATGCGATAAAGTGTTTCGATCGAAACAGAAGTTGAACGTGCGCAAACCGAGAGTGTGTAGGTCCAGCGGGGTTGTATTCACATCCCCAAGCTTATGGTCTTCACCATCCTTGGATAACTCTTGGTGCATCTCCTCCAATCCCTGTGAAAAAACTTCAAAACACCGTTTCTCCCATTTCTTTTCTGTGGGGTGCATTAATAGTGATAAACAAATATATTTCTTGCTGCATATAATCCTTGAACAAAAATTCATATGAGATGTCCAGAAAGTGTATAATGTTGTATGCCTACTCATAAACTCAATTGGATCAAAAAGATTCAACTTAAAAGCTCAAAGCATGCATCAAACAAAATGGGACAGAATCTGTCTAGAAAAACAGCAGCAGCAAAACGTATTTTTCTACGCTACCAAACTTTCTCGAAAAATTCCGAAAAAATTCGTGCATACAGAGGATGAAAATTTGAAACTACAGTTCAAATATGAGCTCATTCGGAGTTACATAATAAGAATTAAAAATCATACCGTGCACTGATTTGTGCAGGAATAAAATCTCCGAACGCTATAAGCAACTTTTTCAAACCAAAAAGGGTAAAACTTGGCACTTTATTGAAAATTCCAGAACCTAAACTATAAACAAAGTATCTTGGTACAGCAAGAGAACACAAAGAAAATCGCACAAAAAATAACCGGGTTGCCTCCCGCAAAGCGCTTTCTTTATAGCCATATAGCTAGGCATGATAGTTTTAATGATGCTCACATAGGAATAAGAGTTGAATATAAAAGAGCATCAAGAAGCAAATATCAAACACATTTAAGTCTAACCCATTTCCTATCCATTGGGATCTTGTAAGAAAATAAATCAACAAAGCACAAAGTGACTAGCATAGGAAGGCAAAGCAAGTGCAACTTCAAAATTTTCAACAAAAAGAGAGAAGACTTAATATTTTCGAGATATATGAAATCATGTCTCCCTCTCTCATAAAAACTTTAAGTAGCATCATTGATAAACTCAACAATATAGCTATCACATGAAACATTCTTATCATGATCCATATGCATAAAAGTATCATTACTCTCCACATAAGTATAAACAGTTTCATTAGGAATAGTGGGAGTAAAACATTCATAATAATCATTGTAATCATCATATATAGGAGACATATCATAATCACAATAAACTTTATACTCAATAGTGGGTGGACTGAAAATATCATATTCATCATCATAAATGGGAGACATAGTATCATTAAACAAGTTAAAGAACCTCTCCAAGCTTAGATGATTGCAAGATATAAAAGGAACCTCCCCAAGCTTAGTCTAGTGCACACAAGAATAGAAACTTAAGCGCTACGCTCCCCGGCAACGGTGCCAGAAAAGTACTTGATAACCCCCAAGAGCAAGGGATCACTGTAGCACCTCTCAATGTGGAAGTAAGGTATCGATCCGCAGGAGCAAGAAGGAAAAGTTATCTATTCCCTACAACTAAAGTGTCACAAGTTTTAGTTGATTATGCACTAAACAAGTTTAGAGAACAAGATGGTTGGTTTGATGGATGTAAAAGTGTCCCAATCCTCTTATTTGCAAGAGGACAAGACAAAGGTAGTAGCAAGTGAAAGCTCTCAAAGAGAGAAAGCCCAATCCTCTATGTAGCAAGAGGACAAGCTCAAGTGTGTGTTTCTTATAGGAACAATGGACATGGTTCATGGGTTCACTTAATCCTCTCTCTCTCATCTACGGTGATCATCATGTTATAGATATAGTACACACAATTGTCATGTTTTAATGGTAGCTTTTCATGACGGCTATATGTCCTAAAACACATAGTTGAAAGAAATATTCATTTGTGTTGCTAGGTCACCCCTCGTAAGGCTAGCGTGGTTTCTCTCACTCCCACATCATACTCTTTCTTTTTACCCCCAGATAAAGGACGTTGGGCGGTACTGTGTCACTCAATACCTATGCCGTGTCACATCGGCCATCCCGTACCCACATACATCATACTTCAAAGTATGACAAATCACAAAAGCTCCAACACAACGGTAAATGCATAACAAATCATCTCACACCACAATATTCACCACAAAGGTATTACATAGATGACCGTAATCATGTTCAGCAGCTCATACGGTACTAATTAGTGAAGCTCAAGAGAGAGGAGAGATACAAAAGTTACCACCACAAACCCTAGTCTAGGGGGTGGACTACTCCCCCTTCATCATAGTGATGACGGTGAAGAAGTTCTTGCTGTAGATGTTGATGATGAACACGCCGGAGGGGGGTGGAGCCCTCCGGAGGCGATTCCGGCGGCGTTTCCCCCCTCCGATCTTCTCCGGCGGCAGCCTTCTGTCTCTCTGTTTCGTGGTTCTGTGTTTCTCCGCCGCCTCCTTTCGCGAAACGCCAGGGGACCTTTTTTAGGCGTTTTTAGGTCAAGACGGAGTCGGTGGACGAAAGATCGACGACCACGGAGCTCCTCCCATTTCCAGCCTGTTTGGCTTCTGGTCTTCAATTTAAGCCTATTGCGTTCGTCTCGAAAATTCTGAACCGTGCTCTTTGGCCTTGCCCTTTTTGGAGTCCCGAAGCTCCCGGAAAGTCCGAAACACTAAAAAAGACATTTTCTGGAAAAACAGGGTTAATTCCAAATAAATGGGAAAACTAAGAAATATTCCCAAAATCATTATAAAACATTGATATAACCCTTATATGATGCAAATATGATTGGAATATAAGCAATTAAAGTGCAAAGTTCATGTATGCATTTTACATGCATCAATACTGCAGGTGCTGAAACATGAGCACAAGTGTGGATAAAGGATAGTAACGTTGCCCCCTTTTTTTCTCTTTTAGATGGCCTCGATGGCTCTTTTCACTTTTAGGGGCAACATTCTAATATGACAACACACTTTTTTGGTACAAATAACTCATAATGAACAAAACATGATGTATGAAACGGTATGCCTCTGCCAGTGTAGCAGGATGTGCAATGATCTAGCGTAACATGGGTAAACCACACATCAGCTGTATAGAATCATGCAAAGCAATATATAAATGATAAATGACAACAAGTCATGTAATGTAAAATGGAAGTTGCATGGCAATATATCTCGGAACAGCTATGGAAATGCTGTGGAAGGTAGGTATGGTGGCTGTTTTGAGGAAGATGTATGGGCTTATGTGTAGGAGAACAAGAGAAAGTCCTCCCACGGGTTTGGATGTACTGGCGAAGTATGCACAACTCTCAATGTGAGCAGAAGGCAATGCACAGCACCGAAGAGGCTAGCAAATTTGGATGGTGGAAGTGCCAAAAACCGTAGCTTAACATTAGTCAAAAAGAACTCACAAGCTTATTGCAAACAACTAGCAGGTTCAACATTAAGAGCATGATTAAAATTCACTCCAAGAAGGGCCGTTCACGGCGGCACAAGTACCCCGCTAGATCCCTCGACCTTCAGCACAACTCAGTCATTACGATGAACCTTTAGACATGGAAAGCTATCAAGTCCAACTACACCTTCAACAATTTAAGTAGAGTTTGTAGTACGGTACAAGCTTAAAGACAACAATCCACTAATGATTTTAACTTAATTAACCAGCAAGATTTACCATCTATTACTTATTACCTCAAAACGTTTGCAAAGAATCAGGTTATCAAAGTTCAATGATCTACGAGATTATGCAAGTTTTTTCATTATACC
Source organism: Poa pratensis (assembly GCA_947311845.1). Classification (NCBI taxonomy): domain Eukaryota; kingdom Viridiplantae; phylum Streptophyta; class Magnoliopsida; order Poales; family Poaceae; genus Poa; species Poa pratensis. Next base: position 109,868,052 of record CAMZMU010000063.1, read on the forward strand.
ACTACCACATGCAACATTTTCTGAACCAACACATCAACCAAGCAACTCTCCAAACAAATATAAGTGAAGTAAGAGAGTACTTTCTATAAAAGAACTAATAGCTCTGAACAAGAGATACATGAAAACCAAGAGCTAGAAGCTAAACAGTGCGAAAACTGAATACTCAACAAATATAAGTGAAGAATAGGAGTATTCAAATGAAAAAGCGGAGCGTGTCTCTCTCCCAAACAAGATAGATAGGATCCAATATTGTATGATCAGAAAATAAAAATAACAAACTAAAAATAAAAGCACACAGACGCTCCAAGAACAGCACATATGATGTGAAAGAATTAAAATATAGTTTCACTAGAGATGACCTGATAAGTTGTTGATGAAGAAGGGGATGCCTTGGGCATCCCCAAGCTTAGACGCTTGAGTCTTCTTGAAATATGCTTGGGTGACCCACGGGGGCATCCCCAAGCTTAGGCTCTTCACTCTTCTTGATCACATTATATCATCCTTCTCTCTTGACCCTTGAAAACTTCCGCCACACCAAACTTCTCATAAACTCATTAGAGGGGTTAGTACTCAAAAACATTAATCCACTTTGGTTCTGTTGTGACACATTGCAAGAACTCAATAAAACATTAGCTACAGCCCTCCACGTCTAGAAAGCCTTACTTAAAGTCCACAAGAGACAATGCAAAAAAACAGAGACATAATCTGTCAAAAAGAACAGCCAGTAAAGATGAATTTTTTCGAGGCACTTCCGTTGCTCAAATCAGAAAACGCGAAACTAACGAAAGATGCGTACATATCTGAGGATCACGCACAATTTTTTCAGAATTTTTCAATTTTTCTGGAATTTATAAAGCTCAAAATGGTGGACAGCAAAAATCTGTCCCTGTGCAGAAATCCAAATCTAGCATCATCTAATCATTAGAGACTCTTCTTGGCACAACAATTCAAAAAAGTAAAGATACAAAGGAGTTGTTACAGAAGTAAGCAGCTCCTTGACTCAAAAAGCAAAGAAAAATTTCAGAAATAAAACATGGGTTGTCTCCCAAGAGCGCTTTTCTTTAATGCCTTTTAGCTAGGCTTGATAGTTTTAATGATGCTCTCATGAAAATAGAAAATGAAGCAAAAAGGAGCATCAAGAAGCAAATTCAAAACACATTTAAGTCTAACCCACTTCCTATGCATAGGAATCTTGTACACAAATAAATCCATAAAGAACAAAGTGACAAGCATAGGAAGATAAAACAAGAGTAACTTCAAAATTTTCAGCATATAGAGAGGTGTTTTAATACCATGAAAATTTCTACAACCATATTCTCCTCTCTCATAATAATTTTCAGTAGCATCATGAACAAACTCAACAATATAACTATCACATAAAGCATGCTTTTCATGATCTACAAACACATAATTTTTATCAAGCTCAAAAATAGTGGATTAAAACTTTCAAACCCACTTTTAACAATTTTATAACAAGATGATTGATCAATCTCAAAAGATATGGGACTCCTAGATAAAGTCAAGACCTCTCCAATCCCATTTTCATTAGTAGTACAATTAATATTATCAAGTAACATAGGACCATCATCTAGAGCTTTATCATAAACATTTTCTAAACAAACTTTTATTACCATGCATTTCGAAATTAGGCACAAATAAAGGATTATCATAAGATTTATCAAAATAGCATGGATTATCATAGTAACAGTAGCATAATCATTTCACAAGTTTTACTCATAGGGAATATTCAAGAGAATCCACAGGAACATAACATTCATCCTCCTTTGGTAAGCATGGAGGACAATCAAATAGTGTAAGAGATAAAGAGTTACTCTCATTAGAAGGTAGGCATGGGTAGCTAATCCATTCTTCCTCCTTTTGTTCATCACTCTCCTCCTCTTTTTCATCCAATGAGCTTTCAGCTTCAGTAGTAGTTTCTTCTTCCACAGGTTCCTGCAAGACAATGGTCTCTTCTTTTTGAGGATGTCTTTTCTCAAGAAATTCAGTAATATAAGGATTATCATTATAATACTCAAGGCAATATCCAAGCATAGCAAAAGTATCAGATTTATAAGGAGCTTCATCTCTATTTTTAAGCAAAGCTGAAATTTCATAAGCTCCCATAAAGACAAAAAATTCTTCAATTTGCTCAAGTTTATCAAAGTCATAATATCCTCTAGCATAAGAAGCTAAAGTTTCATTATCATTATAATCACATTGAAAAGGGAGGTGTTTATGCTCCCTACAACAACGAGATTCATTAAAGCACCAAGATTCATCATATGTAGAACACAAATCTATAGCAAAATTATGCAGTTTAATTACTTGTAGTGAGAGATGCTTCCCCTTTTCAGACCAAAGGTGTTCATTTAATTTATATTCCTTATCCTTAGTGAGCCATCCTGACAAATAAGATCTAGTTTTCCAGAAAATAGGCATGGCAACAGTTTTTTTAGATTTTCGGTTTTTAAATTTTTATGGATTTTCGGGTATATAAGAAAAATAAAACAAGACAAAAATAAACTAGACAAAAGTAAACTAAACAAAAAACAATTAAACAAAAATAAACTAAGCACAATAAAACTAGACAAAAGTAAACTAGACAAGACAAAATAAAATAAAAACAGAGAGACAGTAAAGTGTACTCCCCAGGTGAACTTATGAGTAGAGCTATGCTCCCCGGCAACGGCGCCAGAAAATAGTCTTGATAACCCACAAGTATAGGGGATCGCAACAGTCTTCGAGGGAAGTAAAACCCAAATTTATTGATTCGACACAAGGGGAGACAAAGAATACTTATAAGCCTTAACAGCGGAGTTGTCAATTCAGCTGCACCTGGAAAAGCACTAGTAACAGGGGTGATGTGAAAGCAGCAGTAATATGAGAGCAATAGTAACAGTAACACAACAGCAGTAGCAGTAACACAGAGGCGATGGCACCAGAAAATAGTTGATACTACTTCTAATGACATATAGGACCGAATGATATTTGATGATGACAGATGGACCGGGGTTCCCAGCTATCTACACTAGAGGTAACTCTCCAATAACAAGTGTTGGGTGAACAAATTACAGTTGGGCAATTGATAGAATTGAAATAGCATTAAGACAGAACATCTAGTCTATTAATCATACGTAGGCATGTTTTCCATATATAGTCATACGTGCTCGCAATGAGAAACTTGCACAACATCTTTTGTCCTACCAGCCCGTTTGCAGCGGGGCCTCAAGGGAATCTACTGGTAATTAAGGTACTCCTTTTAATAGAGCACCGGAGCAAAGCATTAGCACTTAGTGAAAACATGTGATCCTCATATCTAAACCATCCCCTCCAGTTATCCCAGTTGCTGTCACTCTGGGGCCTCGGGTTCCGGACAGAGACATGTGCAAACAACTTGTAGATACAATCTAAGCAATAATTATAGAGCTTAAATCTAAGATCATGCCACTCTAGTGACAAGCATTAAACACAACAAGATTGCAGCAACAATAACTTCACAAACTTATAGATAGACTGATCATAATGTAACAATTCATCGGATCCCAACAAACACAACACCGATTACATCAGATGGATCTCAATCATGTAAGGCAGCTCATGAGATCATTGTATTGAAGTACATGGGAGAGAGAGTACCAACTAGCTACAGCTAGAACCCGTAGTCCATGGGGGAACTACTCACAAACCATCATGGAGTCGAAGTGGAGGCGGGTGGAGTCGATGGAGATGGCTCCGGGGGTCAATCCCCGTCCCGGCAGGGTGCCGGAACAGGAACTTCTGACCCCCGAAACTTGTCTTCGATGGCGGCGGAGCTGCGGAACTCTTTCTGGAATATGGCTGATTTTCTTAGGGTTTTCGGGCAGGAGCATTATATAGGCGAAAGGGCGGCGAGGGGGTGGCCGAGTCGGCCTCACCACGTGGTGGCGCACCCCCCTCCAGGCCGCGCGGGGACATGGTGAGGAGGCCGTGGGCCTCCCCCGGGCTTGCCCTTCTGGCTCCGTGTACGTGTCGGGAAAATAGGAGGTTAGGCTTTTGTTTCGTCCAATTCCGAGAATATTTCCTTAAGTAATTATCTGGAATAGAAAAACAGCAGAAAACAGGAACTGGCACTGTGGCATCTTGTTAATAGGTTAGTCCCAGAAAATACATAAAAATGATGTATAATGCATATAAAACATGTGACATTGATATATAAAACAAGTATGAAACATCAGAAATTATAGATACGTTTGAGACGTATCAGTGACAGCGATTGAGATGATGATGATGATGATCCCGATGAAGCCCGGTGTGATGACGATGACGATGGCGATGATTTCCCCCCTCCGGGAAGGAATTTCCCTGGCAGATTTCTGCCTGCCGGAGAGCTTTTTCTCTCTCTGTGGTTTCCACCTCGTGGAGCCGGCGGAATATTTCCTCGATGACTCCCCGCATCTTAGGGTTTCTGGGGGATGAAGTACGCGAAGAGGGAGCGCCTGAGGTGGGCCAGGGTGGCCACATCATGCCCCGGCACGGCAGAAGGGGGGCCCGCGCCGTGGGGTGGTGTGGGCCCCTCGTGGCCTATCTCAGCCTCCCCTTTTGGCTGGCTCCGGCATCTGACAAAATAGGAACATCTGTATATTTTCCGTGAATTGTTGATCTTCAGAAATATGGTGTCTTGACGATGCTTTTTCCAGCTGAATCCTGACTCCGGCAGTTAATTCTCCAATAATCATCAAACATGCAAAACAAGATAAAATAACATAAGTATATCATCCAAATGTGAAATATATCAATGAATAGCAGTAAATTATGATATAAAATAGTGATGCAAAATGGACTTATCAATAGCCTTCGTGCTTGAAGTATTTTATTGCTATCACCTTGTTGCTTGTCTTGCTTAGCATAAGTTGTTGGTGCACATAGGTGAGCCTAGTATATTTAGGTTGTTGGCTTGTTAATTTAAACACCTAAGTTTTATTCCGCAATTATCAAGCCTAAACCGGAAAAGTTTTAATCGCCTATTCACCCCCTCTAGGCGACATCATTGTCCTTTCAGCATCGCACTCCCGAGCGCTTGGGTCCGGGGAATGCAAATGGCCGACCTTCGAGCCTTGTCTCTTCCTCTTGCCTCCGGCCTCAAATAGCTCGACGAGATGCGCCATAATCATGTGCTCGATGTCATCATCAAAGAGTATCTTCTCAATCTCGGAACCATCCGAATCGGAGGAGAAGGAGGATGAAGAACTCCAATCCATCTAACAAAATTAGAATTTCCTTAAATCGACTAAGTTCTAACCCTAAAGCAACCGAATCAATAGCTAATTCGGAGAAGAATCGTACCTTCTTCTCCACCGACCACCGGATCTGCGCCGCACGAGCTCCTCACCCGCACCCGGCCCCAAATCAGCGGCTCCGACGGCTCGGAGAGTGGGTGTTAGTCTCCGATGCTCAGACCAACCCGGAGCAGCCCCTCTCGGTCCAAACTGACCATGCGCCCAAGCCCGGCACCAGATCCATGGCGGCGGCCGCCGCCGCGACCACGCGGACGGGATACGCCACCCCCGGGTCCGAAACAAGGTGGAAACGAACCGGCGGGAGGTGGCGACCCTTTTCCGCGGTGTGGGGAAGCGGGGAAGCGGCGGCCGGGAGCGGGCGGTGAGATGCGACGATGGAGAGAGGCAGGGAAAAGAGGAACTAGCGTGCGGTGACAGTTCAGCCCGGGCGTCTTCGCGCCAAGAGTGCGGGGTGCGGGAAAAAAAACCCGCCGAAACTAAACAGATGGGGCACGGGCGGGGATTTTTCTCCTCCCTGGATAAAAATTTCCGGTAGGGGTGCTTAACCGGCATCTGATCTGCCCCATATTTCGCCCTGGACACTGAAAAAAGCAATTATTTTCCGGGTCAGGGGCTTATCCGGTATCTGCTAGAAATGCTCTTAGAAATGTGTGAACACACACTTAATTGTGAAATTTTGTTGAGATAAGAGGTGTTGGGTTTTTTACCGTTCAAACCTAATTCATAGTATTAACTCTCGCCAATCATACTTAGGCCAAGTTTTTTGGTGGCTTGTCCAAGAAGTTGCCCCTCCTCCACCTTTCTGGGGAAGCCGTTGCCAAATTTAGCTAGGTTTGCAAAATAGGAATCTCACATTGAATTTGGAAACTCTCTCAAATTTTTAGGGCGGCTTCACCGGGAAGCTTGGGGAGGGGCAGCTTCTCGAAAAAGCCGCCAAAAAAGTTGGGCCTTAGACACCGAAGTAAGTATCAGTTAGTTAGTCTGGTTTCCTTGAATTCGGTGGGCGGATCTATGCCCACCAATAGAAGATAATGTGGAGTGGTAGATCCACTCACCGTGGCTTCAAATCCTAGGTCAGTTGCCACTAGAACCTAACATGTTTGGCAATATATATTTGTTTTCCGTATTTGGAAGAAACCACATTATCTGAGAATAATATAGTTTGAAATATTTTGAGTTGTTTTGAAGCTGTAAGATTCCAAAAACTTTGACATTTTACACTATTAAAGAAAGATATCTAGACCTAATTTTTCAAAAAACTGTAGTTTAAAGCTCTATTATTCCTTGTCAGCTATTGAGATACCATTGCTTTGAAATACTTTGGTTTTATAAAAATTAAGCTGCCAAACAGAAACATCGCATGTAACATATGAGTGCAACACGATGTAAAGGGAACACAAGAATAAATGCGACTAATTTGAAACCCAAGGGGATTGAAATTATTGATCTGAACTAAATAGTTGTACAATTAAGATAGCAACGATTATGTGAGCTATTTTTCTACAAGAATCAACGCCATGTTCTAATTTTCTGATGCTTTAAATCAATTTCTTGTAGTAACAAATTGGTAATCATACATATACTCATGATTTTTTAAGCAAAGGGAAACTCATGATTATTTCTGCGCAAAATCTATTCCGTGCCCGGGCACTCTCTCGTCGTTACACAGTGCTCCCTCGCGCGCGTCGTCGGATCGTCATCGCGCGGTCCAACTTTACCGGCCGAAGCGGCGCAAAAAAAAAAAAAAAAGGGACGCGGCCGTCTCGCAACTGGCACAGTCCCACCCTCCCTCTCTTCCTCGCGTCCTCCTCTCCAAAATCCCCCACCTACCGCACAGCCATGGAGCTCCGCAACCGCAACCACGCCGCCGGCCTCCTTTCCAGCGCCCGATCTCCTCCTACTCGGGCGTGCCCAGGTATAGGCCTTCAAGCCTCCCTCATCCCATCGTCCTCGGGACGCAGCCGCATCGGTCGTGTGCCTAGGGTCCACCGGCCCCACGAAAGCGCAGCGCCGCGGCCGCCGTCCGGCCGGCGCGAATAAGCTGCGGCGCCTCCCGCACGTCTTATCCAAGGTGCTCGAGCTCCCCTTCGCCGCCGAAGCTGACGTCGCCGTTAAGGAGGACGCGGAGGAGCACCGCTTCGTCGCCGCCCAGACGACTTCTCCCCAGGAGGCGCACGTGCCCATGTAAGTGTGTCTCTCGCCTCTCCCCCGCTTTGCGCATAGGTGTTTGACGAAATGCTTGCGTGGTATGGCAAGCGGCTTTTTCCCCTCGATGTATGGGTCCTCCCCAAAATTATCCCCCTGTGCATCTTAAACTCTTGAGCGAATACATCACGATTTAATTTTTTTATTGAGATGTATTTTGCTGTTGAGAAATTGGGAGATGAATTTGTTGGTAGATTTCTGTTGAGAATGAAGATTGAATCACAGAAGAAGAGATTTTTTTGCTGCTTTTTTGTAGATGACATCTAAATCTGAAGATGCAAATTTTCATATGGTGATGTAGTTTATGTGATGTTAAATTTGTTAGTAGACTGGTATTTACATCCATGTTCTGAAGATCAGTAGAACTGTTTGTAGTTGTGTCAATTTTTGCATATACATGTAGTTTCCTATCATTTTGTACTGCATATGCCACAGATGTTTTTCTTCGTGTATATTTCCACGTAGAATATACTTTTTCTGGTCCATTGTATTAGATGAAAAGTGCATTCAGTAGATGTAAATTCGCTATAAAAACTACATGTAGTTCTACGGGTGCGTAATTATTTTTTCACAAGATATCACTAGTCTGGAGATGTATTACATGTAGTTCCCACGGAGAGATGATTTTACCATGGCATGTAGACTAATTGATTCACTCTGCTGCTCTCGCACCGGTTGGCATCACTAGAACACTTTTTACCTGAGCTAGGTCTATGAAGAAGTCTCTATAAGTTTCCCCAGGGTCGAGCTAGCAATATTTTCTATTGCAATTGCAGTGCACACAGATTTATTTTTTATTCGTGTATATTCTTCGTACAATGTATTTTTTTGCCATGGCATGTAGATGTATTTTTTTGTAAATTGTTTGCATAAATTAGATGAAAACTCCATGTCAGGTTCCATAAATAGGTATCTTGCATGTACTTTTAAATGGCACTTAGATGTACTTTTTTATGTTAACATTACTGACACACCATATCCGTATGTAGGTCTTATAGATGGTTCTTGATTTTTTTCCTGTCTATAGATGTAGATTTTTGTGCAACTCGGATGTAATTTTCAATTGTAGTTTAGATGCATTTTTTAATTTTTCAATGGAATATGTTTGTTTGAACAAAGGCATTGGAAGTGACATAACATGACTATCTTCTTACCATTCAGTTTTTGCAGGAAAACTACAGATAGCTATGATGTTGCCAGTCATACCTAAGGTATATTCATGTTTTTTCAACCTTTGTTTTCCATGAGTCCAATTGATGTTTTTCATTTGTTGCATTGTCTTCAATTGATGGAAGAATTTTCTGTTATATATGTTCTTCCAGAGACATTTTCTGACACCTAAGAGTTTGCCGATGCAATCGATATTCAAAAGAATGAAGCAAAGACTTCAACCAAAAGCCAATGTCAATATGTGAAAGATTTGGCACACTCCATCAAGCCTACTGGTTAGCTCACTAACTCAACATGTGAAGTCGCCTTGAATGTTCTTTCTAAAAGTAATGGCTAAACAGAAGAAATGGGCGATGCCACTAATAATTGAGGTGAGTTAAAAAACCATTAACATGTTATCCATCAGTTATTCATCCTCCTTTTTTTACATGTTTTTTATCCTTACTTTTTTCCATTATGCGCCTTTTTAAGTACAACATTAGCTACTATACATACTTGTACTTTATGCATATTTTCTTACATGCTTCCTTCAATCTGTAGTGCTATAACATGATTTAATTGATGGTCTTTTCCCTTGTTTACAGGCAAAACTACATGGAGCTAAACAAGCATCAGGTTTCAAGTTTCAACTGCTAAATTTCCATGAGAAACTACAGCTCGTGCTAGTGCAAAACTGGGAGAAAGCTTCAACTCCCTTGCTTGTTTTTCTTGGGAGTAAACTACAACGTCATCAAGAAGAACTCAGAAACTACTAGCAATGGTTCAAGCTGTAATTTTGTTCAGTACTTATGGTAACCTGAACTTTTCTTACATGTCAGAACCTGATGTATTGTTCCGCTGCAATGTTTCTTTTGGTGTTCAAGTTCGTGATGTTTTCTTACATGTGAATACTTGAGAAAACAACAATGTTTGATTACGGGTGTGTTTGGTTGGGTGGCTAGCCACCAAGTGGTTGGGGGTAGCCACTTTTTAGGTGGTTATCTCCTGTTTGGTTTGAGGTGTAGAGTGTGTGAGGGTAACCACATTCGTGGAATATACCTCCTAAAACCTGGTTGAGCTCAACCACTGAAAATATGGTGGTTGGCTTCGACCACCCGCGCGAAGCGCGCTAAAATCACCTGCCAGCTACTTTTCGGCGCGCTCACCCCCTCCAAAAGCCCGCGAAAGCGGTGTGCCCTTATCCTTTCCCTCGTTTCTTTTCCCCTCCCCTGGATAGCAGAGCTTGTTGCGGCGGCGGCGGTAGAAAATCCATCGCTATCTCCACCGCAGGCAGCGTTCCAGGAGGCCACCGGCGACCAGCTGATCGAGGCAAGTCCTACTCTCTCTTCTCCTATCTCTGCTGTCCGTCTCTCGCCGTGTAGCGCGGATCGAAAATCTGGGTGTGGCTTGTCCATGCCGCACTGTGCGCCGGGCGGCCGGGGCGCCGGGCGCGACGCTGCAGTGCGCACGGGAGCGGCAGGCTGCACGCATGGGCGGCCGGGGCGCCGGGGGCGGCAGGCTGCACGCATGGGCGGCCGGGGCGCCGGGCGCACGGGGGCGGCAGGCTGCACCATGCATGCCCATCGTTTGCATCTCCCACCTGTGGCTGCAATGAATTAGCACACAAAGCAGACTAGCTAGATCCGTAGATGTAATCGATCTGCTGCAGTTTTTCTCTCTAGCTAGACTGAATGCCCATCGTTTGCATCTCCCACCCGTGGCTGCAACGAATTAGCACACAAAGCGGACTAGCTAGATCCGTAGATGTAATCGATCTGCTGCAGTTTTTCTCTCTAGCTAGTCTAATTTCAGTCTGTATCATGGACAGGTTCCAAGACAGGGCACGTATTCTGCCTCAAGACTTGAGGTAGTTTTTCTCCCCTTAATTATAATGTGTTTTGGGCAGAAAATGTGCATGGCCGTAGCTCTGTTTTGGTTTTAAGACATAATAATCTGCATTGTAGATGGACAACAAGACAAAGATTTTAATTTTTACAGCCGTGGCACATATATTTATCTCCATGATGACATTGGTTGTTCAATCAAGAAAGAGAAAAAGAAGAGCGACCATCACATATGCCCCAATTGATGATAGAGATAGAATGAGGAGAGAGTATTTCGAGCACAAAGTTTGGAAGAATGACACAACTTGTGTGAACATGCTTAGGCTACGGAAAGAACCATTCTTTCGATTTTGTCAACTCTTTAGGGACCGGAAATTGTTGAAGAACACGATACATATGACTATTGAGCAGCAAGTAGCTATGTTTTTGCACACCGTTGGTCACAACGTTAGAAATAGAGTAATTGGCGGCAACTTTGGTAGATCCGGTGAGGTTGTTAGCCGTTATTTCAAAAGAGTCCTCCATGCCATTGGTGAGCTTCGAGATGACCTAATTAGGAAGCCTTCAATGGAGATTTCACCTAAAATACAAGGGAACCATCGGTGGGATCCATATTTTAAGGTATAAGAGTGACAGCCACATTTTTCATTTTGTAGGCATGGATTTGGTTAGATCCTAATTTTTTCGTTTCATTTTCACCACATAGGATTGTATTGGAGCTATTGATGGTACACATGTACGAGCCACCGTTACTCCTGAAATGGAGCCTGCTTTTCGTGGTAGGAAGACACATGCTACTCAAAATGTGATGGCGGCCGTTGATTTTGATCTTCGGTTCACATATGTGTTAGCTGGTTGGGAGGGGACAGCACATGATGCTCTAGTTTTACGTGATGCTTTAACACGTGAAAATGTTCTACGTGTCCCACAAGGTAGTACACAAACTATGTAGATCAAGTTTTGTCAATGACACTATTTGTTTTATCTAAATAATCGAATATCCCTTATATTTTAGGCAAATTTTATCTAGTTGATGCTGGATATGGAGCTAAACCGGGATTCTTGCCACCTTTTCGTAATGTGAGATACCATTTAAATGAGTGGGGAAGCAATCCTGTGCAAGATGAGAAGGAGCTGTACAACCTTAGGCATTCTTCTCTCCGAACAGATGTGGAACGTGCATTTGGCTCACTCAAGAGAAGATTCAAAATCCTTGATGATGCCACTCCATTCTTCCCTTTTCCTACTCAAGTAGACATTGTTGTAGCTTGCTGCATTATTCACAATTGGGTGATAAATGATGGGATAGATGAATATATCATACCCGAGGATGAATGGGTGCCAAATATTAACCATGCTTCATCATCAACTGGCCAAGCACATGAACATACCATTACAGTTAATTTTATGCAAGAACTTGCTGATCAAATGTGGGATGACTGACTTGACTATTTGGAGCAACAAAATATGTAATACGTAGTGTGTCAATTATTCTGTTGGAACTACTGTACTTTCTTGAATTTATTTGTAATGACATATTATTTTCTGAAATGATATTTGTACCGAGATATATGTTCTGAAATTTAATTGTATGTGCAAGTACTTGCTGGAATGATTTCTTTGCGTGCAAATACTCGCTGGAATGATACCTTTACATCCTAATTTGCATGCTTTATGTGTTTTTTATGCCTAATATTGCAGGATATGGAGTCTAAGCAAGTTGCTGAAATGAGTTTATTTCTGGCTATATGTTGCTGAAATTAGTTCTTTTTCTGTATAATAGTTGCTGGAATGAGTTCTTTCATGTCCAATACTTGCTGAAATAGTCCATCTTATGCCTACATGTTACTGAATTGTGTGTTTCATATTTTTTTAAAGGCACACAAGGAAGATGCACCTTTCCTTAACAAGCCTATTGAGCATTATGATGAGATGGCTATTATCCATGGCTCAAGCTTGGCAACGGGGGAATATGCAAGAGGCTCAAATGAGCCTCTAGCTACAGAGGTGACTAATCTTGAAGAAGAGGTAGCTAACAATGGAGATACCCCGGATGTTGAAGTTACCCAATCACGCAATGGGGGTTAATCATCAGCTCCCAAACCAAAAAAGGTCAAAACCAATGCTAGTGCGGAAGAGGGGCTACAAGCAACTCTCTTGGCTTGTAGTGAAAGACTTGCTATTGCCATAGAGAAAACTGCTGGCACTAACCAGAACTCCATGGATGGTCTTTGGGATGGCATGAAAACACTCCCAGATTTTGGTTTGGATTTTCTTGCTCATTACTATGCCTATTTGGTTGAGAATCCTAATTTAGCAACAGCTTTTCAAGTGTTGGAGCGTCCTCAGAAGATGGTTTGGGTTTCTAGGTATGTGAATAAGACATTTCCTGAAGCTGCTGGTCTTGGAGCTAGAGATGATGACGCCTGATTTCTTTATGCCGTGTTTGACTTGATCTTTCAATGCCAACCAAAGCATTGTACTAATAGTTCTACGGACTTGTGCTTTTGATGTGAACCACTGAACTAGGCGTTATTTCTGGCTAGTACCCATATGATTGTTCTTGAACCATGAACCACTGAACTATGATGTATCACTTCAATTATATTTGAAGTAGTACTCTATTGATATGGCACTATGCTATGTTTTATTTGGAAATTGTCTGGCTTATTGAAACGTGGTGCTGCATTTTTTGTTTCTTCATGTCTAAATAGAACGTGATGTCAAAATATATTCTATTTTCAAAATTCTTATTATCCATACCATATTTTCGATTTATGTAGCAAAAAGCTTATGTTGTGAGGGTATTCTCACCATTAGATCAAAGAAGTTATCATATCACCCACACCTCAACCCATAGCCACTTTTTATCCATTTTCACCAAACAAAAAACTTGGCTAACCAACCCACACAACCAAACATGAAAAGTGGTTAACACCAACCACGTGGTTGGGGGTAACCACAACCACTTTTTGATAGCCACTGAACCAAACACACCCTACGTGGAGGTTTCCTGGAGTTCTTGGGGATGATTTTCTTTCCAATTTCTACTTTCTTTTTGGGGATTCAACACCTGACAGTTCTGGGGGTGTGGGGCGTGGGGCTGTATATGTGCAACTGATTCTGCTAGACCACAAGGAATTTCTGTTCTTGACATGGATTTTTTTTTGAACCTTTTGTCATGGATTTCTTGTTCTACATTCCTGATGAAAGCTCCATCCAAGCGGGAGAGCTCCTTGTCACATTGGTTCTTTTGCAAATTCTAATGTGCTTACAAGCAAGTGGGATATCCTTTTTAGTGAGTTGTGGAGAAATCTGGGGATGTATGTGTGCTCATGCTTATTGCCTCGAATATTTGTTGTTCATTGTCAGATGGGGAGGTAAGAATTTACATGGTACTAGAGTTGTTGGATATAATTTTTAGCGTTAGGCAAGTTTATGATTATGGAGTCGGAGTCATGCCAGCAGCTTGTTGCAAGTGGATGGAAGCGTGGAAGAAATGGTAATACGTGGAGTTTCAGGATCTTTGCAGTGGGTTCACGTGGAGAAAAAATTCTAGCAAGGTTAATTAGGGCGGGAGTCAGGTCCCAGGGAGGTGCCGTGGGGATCAGCCTTTCTACTTTTGGACGGAGTAGGCCAGTTTACGTGCGTCATTTCTATTTTTGGGAGGGGCACTGCGGAAGACTATACAGTGCCCGGGCACTGTGTAGCCACTTCCTTATTTCTGACACTTGCGAAAGGCCCGTAGTAGGGCTGGGCGTTCGGTCTAACCGAACCGATCGGTTCGGTTTTTTGGCTAATTAAAATTTTCGGTTGTTTAAAACTGATGACCGATCGGTCCTTTGCATAAACTGGAACCGAGACTTCGGTCCACCGCAATTTTCGGTTCGGCTTCGGTTTTGACCGAACAACCCGAGCAGAATCAAAAGAAAGCGGAAGGAATGGAAAGACAAGCACATCGCACAAACAGATCGAAAAAAGACCTGATTAACACAAGAAATTGGGAAAAGAGATATGGTTGGATGCGGTCATTAGAAGACGATGAGATCATGAGACGCTATCGCTGGGCGCTGGCTTCCAAGCTGCCGCGGTGGAGAGAAGGGAATGAGAGGTCAAGCGGCAGTGTAAAGGGGCGCCGCCTATAGGGTTCGAGATCTGACGGGCCACGGAGGAGACATGAGATGAGATATAGGAAAGAGACGAGGTCGTACATATTTTCCCTATGTTTTAGCATCAGAGACATCGTGACTGGGCTGTGGCCTGTGGTAGGTCAGGAGCTTCATGGGCCTGACGGAGTGACCTGTTGGGCTAGGCTGCTTACCATATGTGTACGTTAGTAGTACATTCTTTATAATGCTCAAAAAATAAAAGTAGTACATTCTTTATTCGGTACAATCGGTCAGTTCGGTCAACCGAGGCATGCAACCGAATGAGCCGAAGTAAATTCGGGTTTTGAGAACTGAGAACCGTATTAGCAACCGAATTTTTCGGTTTCGGTCAATTCGGCTTCGGTGCCGGTTAATTCGGGACCGGTTTTCGGTTCTCGGTTTATATGCCCACCCCTAGCCCGTAGTTCAGAGTCAGAGTGGTCCGAAATGTCTGCCTGTCTGGGCGTAGACCCGGTCTAGTCAAAAAAAAAAACAAATCACGGTTTTGATGTAACCACGGGGCACGGTACTAGTCAAAACCCCAAAATCGTTGCTCGTCGAATACAATGGCCGCCGCCACGCCCACCGCTGTCGCTGCTCCCGCCGCCGGCATATCCGCCAAGTCCTCTGCTTCCGACTCCGATTCCGAATCCGGCGATCTCCAACTCCTCCTCCCAAACTTCCTCCCCGCTGCAACCGCCGCCGCCTGTGCACCCGAGCCGCAGCTCCACCAGTTCCACATCCCGGCGCTCCCGTCCCCCGTCACCGTCCGCACCATCCCTTCCCTCGGTCTCACCTTCCAGCTCTGGCCCTCCGCCACCACGCTCCTACGCTTCCTCCCGGCCTCCCCGCATCTCCTCCCCCGTTCCCCCACCTCACACTGCCCACTCAGCATCCTCGAGCTCGGCTCCGGGACCGGCGCCGCGGGCCTCGCCCTGGCCGCCGCCCTCCCAGCGCACACCGTTCTCTCCGATTTTCCCTCCGCGCTCTCCAATCTCCTCCACAACGCTTCCCTCAACGCGCCCCTCCTCGACTCCCGCGGTGGCTCCGTCTCCGTCGTCTCGCTCCCCTGGGGCGATGCCGCCGCGATGGAGGCAGTGGTAGCCCCAGCGCCGGCCTCTCAGTTTGACCTCGTTGTGGCGTCGGACGTGGTCTATTACGAGACGTTGGTTGACCCCTTGATAGAGACGCTGCGGTTCTTCGTGAAGGGGGAGGTTGTGTTCATGATGGCGCACATGAGGAGGTGGAAGCGCACCGATAAGAAGTTCTTCGGGAAAGCGAGGAAGGTGTTCGACATTGAGGTGTTGCACAAGGATCCACCGCCGGAAGGCTGGCGCCATGGTCCCGTGGTTTACCGGTTCACCGCTAAGAAGCATCGTGGAGAGAAGTGAAAAAAGAAGCTGCAAAATGGTAATGGATATCTGCTTACTTATGCCCATGCTAGTAGATTATACTGTTAGAGTCAAGCGCGAAAGGTTCCTCACAAACGATGTAATTTTGCAACTGAGGAGAAATTTAAACAGAAAATATCATCCGAGTTTGGAACAGTAGAACATTGTTCAACTGTGGACGAAAAATTGTTGTACATTGGTTCAAATTTTCCTGGGTGGCTGCTGTTCTGGTGGTCCAATTTATGGTTGATTCTCAAATTCGTGGAACATGATCAAATTGTTAGCCTGTAGTTCTGAATTTCATGAAAGCTTATCTGCAACATGCGTGGCATCAACACTGTCGAAGTTGCAACTTAACATTTCCGAGGCATAACACTGCTTCGCAAGCGAGGGGCATTACAATTTTTGTAGTTTCGGGCTTTGGGCATGGCAAATTTCTTGGTGTTCTACTGTGGTTCCGTACTGTTACTTCAAGATGATGGACCTCTAGTTAATATCTCAATTGTTCAAATGGGACACAATTACATCTAGTAGTAACTATAGATAAGCAGGAAAGATATGTGTTAAGTGCTGCATGTTCGTTGCATATCTTGTGTGTAGGTTATAATAGTAGGCCTTCACCTGATGTAATACAAGAATTGATCTTGATTTGTATCACCAGGTGATGAATATCCATACAAAAGCAAAGATGTCTTGCCACATCCGGTATATAAATGAACAACAGAACAACTGTCAACACTACTATTAGGAATACATCATGAATTCATCCAGGATACATTTCATTGATTATGTTCTATAGGTAGCCAATCTATACACAAGTAACTGAACGAATACTGTTCACCACCTCCAGCCAGAGTCAATAACAACATCTCTGCAGTTTAACTTTAGTGCCGTTCTAATACAGTTGGCACCAAATAAAAGCAAAATGTTGAACATATAGAAAGGAACAAACAGACTTAGTAACCCACCTCTGGCAACCGAACAGAGGGAGGTGAACTAGAAGTATTGGTGGCACTGGACGAGCTTGTCTTTCCATAACCATTGGATATCTCCAGCTCCTGCTCCTTCAGTGTCCCATCAGATGAGGTGTACGAAAACCTGCATAGAGAAATTGGCGGTGCAAAGTACATTGGCACGGGCATCTTTGGTGGAAGTCTTGGCAATGGTGCTTCAAACTTCAGTACACTTATGACCTGACGAATCGAAGGTCGTAGATTGTAATCTGGATGTGCACACCACAGTCCAACAACCATCAAGAGCACTACTTCTCTCTCTTGAAATGCGCCATCAAGCCTGCCGTCAACTGCATTAAGAATCTCATTTCTTCCATAGAGATCCCACACCCACTGAACCAATCTGACCTTGTCATCGTTTTCCTTTAGCACAACTGGTCTCCTTCCACATGCAATTTCCAATGCAAGAATCCCGAAGCTGTAGACATCAGATTCTTTGCTTGCTTTGCCAGTGGTGACACACTCTGGAGCCATGTAACCCATTGTCCCAGCTAACACTGTAGTCTGTGAGCCTCGGTCATGGTCGACGAACCGTGCGAGCCCAAAATCACCAAGCTTAGCGTTGAATGCAGAATCAAGCATCACGTTGCTTGGCTTGATGTCACGGTGGACGACGCATTGCTCCCATTCTTCATGGAGGTACAGGAGGGCGGATGCAACGCCAGCAGTGACCTTGAACCTCAGTGGCCATGTTAGCAGGTTACTGTTGTCATAGAGGTGTGTGTCCAGGCTCCTGTTTGGCATGAACTCGTAGACAAGCATGAACTCTCCATGCTCATGACACCAGCCTTCAAGCTGCACAAGGTTCCGATGCCTCAGCCGGCTAATGATCTTGACCTCAGATATATACTCCTTCCTTCCCTGTGTTGACCCTTTTGCAACTCGCTTTATGGCAAGGTCGAGGTTTTGATTCTTCAGAAAGCCCTGGTAGACTGCACCGAATCCTCCCTCTCCAAGCTTTCTCTCCAAAGCAAAGTTCTTCGTGGCACCCACAAGTTCATTGTACCGGAATCTTCTTGGCCCCCTGCCTTTCTCAAATTCACCATCAATGGACTCATTGTACTCTAGCTTATTTTCTTTCTCCTTTCTTGACCTCCTAGTCCTAAAATGCAAAAGGAACCAAACCAAGCCCATAGAACAGACCACGACACTTGCGGCTGTAGCCAAGCTTATGACCAATACACCTCTCATCTTCTCAGTCTTCATCATCTGCAAGTCCGTAGAATTAAATTCCCAGTAAAGTATCTGATGAAGCTCAACAGATTTACCCGTGGCAGCCGAGAATCCAATGGCTACTTTTTCTGGGAGATATTTTCTGAGATCAACTGAATAAGATAGGCTGGAGTTGCCACTGTACTGTGGGTTGTCCAGGTAGGTCAAGAAGACGCTCAAGTTCATGGAGCTGGCCTGGTACGTAACCCATGCATTGGCTGTCCGACCATCATTGATGCGAGTTTTCCATGTCACGTTGGCTACGGATACAATTGAGTTGATGTCGATTCCCACATGGTTGCCGTCTGGATCCCATGTGTTATTATGGCTGTCAAACTCAACAGCCACAAGCTCATTGGATGGGTAATTTTGATCATTCCCATTGCTGAAGAGACCAAGAAAACCACCAGTGGAGTTGTTGGGGATCACAGAAGGGTATGGCGAAAGGAAGAAAGCAAGGCCCTCACCGTTTGAACTGTTGCTTGTGGCATTTATCTTGAACGTAAAGCAGGTTGCAAAGTCGGCTAACTGACCGGTTGTGCTGTCCCAGAGGGGCACTGGATCGCTGTAGACTGCTCGGCCTACACTGTTGGTGATCTGCTCACTCAGCTGGTCCTTGGTGAGCTTGATCACCTTGTTGTAGAAGGCATCCTCCTGGAACTGGATGGCGGATGCATTATGGTTCGATTCGGTGAAGTTCAGCTTGAAGGACAGAGAACTGATGCAGGGCAATATTGAAACTGAAGTATAGGAAGAATTGGAGAGCCAAGAGGCTAGTTCCTGTGACCCTTGATCTCATGACTGGACAAGAAGAGGGAGGGGTGAAAGGAGAGGAGAGGGGAGAAGCAACTTCTGCGGAGCTCAGAAGTTGTCACATATGCATATTGCTGCAAATAACCAAGAAGTAATCAACTTGGTCAACCTTGATAGCGTTGCAGGTATTTTGGGTGTCATGCTGCCGGCCAGTAGGTGCCGAGAAGACAGATGTAAGCCACAGGAGAAGCAGCTCAGATTTGGAGCTTATATTGCTGGAGCTGTTAAAAATAATGCTACGGTGCTGAATAATGAATCGAGCTTTCCAATAGGGAGACACGGCTTGGTTTGCATCGCCATTGCAGGCCAAGATACGAGGTTGATGACTCAAGGATATCCGCCCAAATGTAGTTTTGTTTGTAGCCATCGGGAAGGTGCTTGCTTCAGCGGATGGAACAGGTAGTATTATTATACGTGGCAGGCCTCGTTTGATATCTCCCGGGACCAAGTTCAGGCACATTCTACCCGAAGGAAGGCTCCTTTCTATCTAACATCTAGGTTTAGTTTAGCAAAAACGCGTACTAATTTTCCCGCTCCATATAATTTAGTGTGATGTAACAATCATGCAACACGAGAGAGTTTTGTACAAACCGTAAATGCTTCACTTGTCTGTAGCTCAATTATCCTGTTGTATGGACCAATGTATACTGCTGCTAGCAATGCTTATTTGAATTAGAAAGATAACCTTTAGCTAAATGTTGCCAAAACTTACAGCAAAGATCAGACAACCTGATTGTTCATTACCAAACCGTACAGATGAGAACAATCAAACTGTCAAACAAGGGCATAGGAAACCACGTTCTGATATTGTTCTCGAGTTCAAAGGACAAAAGGATCAAGTGCTCCTCTATTGAATCACAAACAAACTGTTCTATCCAGGCGGGGTAATTTACACAAATGAGTAACCCAATTAAAAACTCAAAATCTGCAGGGATTCTGCCAAGTACATTGTTGCTGAAGCAGTCATACTGAACTGCAACAGGGGTTCCAATTAATCTTGCTTGCCGCTGGTGTTCGTGTCATCAGTTGGCCACACTACGGTTTCGATTAGCCTTTCACGCAGAAGCTCCAGATTCTCATTGGAAATCCTCTCGTACATTTTGCTATGGTCACATTTCTGGTCAGATGTACAGATCACAAAGGTAAATACTTACTGTATTCGGCATCAAAGGTTTCTGTTAGAATCAGTGAAGTGGCTCTCTGGATCTGCAGTTACCTTTATCCATCTGCTGTATAAGTGAAGGCGTGTGATCATCACCCTCTCTGCCAGGTCTTGCCTCTCCTGTTATATATACCAAGAGTAAAGGTTAAAGAAATGATTAGAAACACGTTGCTTTTTTTTATAATATTTGTCCATAGGAAAGAAGATGATACCTTTGTAAGTGCTCGAAGGAAATGTACGCCCTCTTTTGCATCGTTGATCACGAGGTAACTAACAAAAAAGGACTATAATTTCGAGGAAGTTCTCTAAACTACCCTAACAAGGAAATATAATTTACACGCAAGAGGCAAAAAAGAAGAAAACAAAATCTTACTTATAAAGCCAAGTGTATGCTGGCGGATTCATTTCGTACAACTGATATAGAACCGTCTTTGTGGCCTTGTAAGTGAAGTAATTCATTATTTCCTGTAAATCAAGACAAGACAAATAATTCAAAGGAAAAAGAGACATGAGAAAGACATATTTTGAAAAAGAACACATCAATTGCATAAGGAATTGTCTATTCGTAACATGCTCGATATTTATAACCCTAGATCACTTCTCTAACTGCACTTTGGGTCGACATAGTTCTGTAAGGACCTTTTTGGTTCAAAAGAAAACTTGAGGAAAAGTATAGGAATAAGAATGTTTCCTACAGTGCCACTATTCGACCAAAGAAAAAATAGAGGCAAACTTATTTTGATTCAAATTTTAAGGGGAAACATAGCCTTTTGCTATGGCGTTGGAGCGGTAAACAACAGCAAAAATTTACAATCTGCTTGGACCTCCTTTTTCAAATTATAAACATGAACAATGAGACCAAAGTCTTCAGTGGCATAATAAAATCTTGATTATACTCTTTTCATTTGGTTTGAAATTTACTTTGACCATGTTTAATAGAATTCCTGTGCATTTAATGTTCATCTAAACCAATCATGAAAAATTACAAAACTCGTGTGTTTCCAATCATCTTTTGCACGTGCATTCATATTATACTCCTATGCTTTTTTTCCTATTACTACGTTTTTTAGAATCTTGTGAAGCAAGAGGCCCTAAGAATTTACCATTTAAGCTCACATGATTTTTTTTTCCATATAAGGACCCAAAGAAACAAGGCCATTAGAATTCATATGGAGCTTCTCCAATCCTATACAATTCCAAGCAAGATGGTAGAATTCATGAAAATAATCTTTTCATTTTGCATGCTTATTTGTATTTGCTCTCCGAATTCCTGTGCGAATTCCCGTGAAGCATCCAGAGAGCCATGTCTAAAATTCTGTGTTGTGGTTTCCCGTATGATTCAGAAACCCTTAGATCAAGTTTCGACATTCTTATCTCCAACCCACTCCATATATACCTTACGGACTAGGCCTATTTAGACTGCAAGAATTAGAAAATGCAGCATATAGGAAATGAAAAACACAAGAATAGCACGTTATGTAGCATCGACTCTGATATGATCGGAAAACGTAGTAATTTTCTAGGTGATGCCTACGGATGGTGCACAGAAAATCAACCAATGAATTTTGGGGAGAAAGAGAGGGAGGTAAGGATTCATCGTTTAAAACTTCTACCAAAAATCTACAATCCATATATGGCCTAAGAATTGCAGTAATCCTTACCGCAGTATTTTTTTTTGCAGTAATGCTACCATTTTGTATACGTCAATTTTAGACTCAAGAATGTGCAAATATCAGGTGACCGAGATTTAACAAATGACGCTCAGTGGATTAGCAAAATTTGAGACATAAATCAAGTGGGGACATCGAGCTGCATTCTCGAGGATACACATGAATGCATAACCATAGAATGTAACACCTGTTTTCTTTACACGAATCGACGTCAACACTATGCGCTGTTCAAAGAAACATCAACACTATGCGTCTATGCGCAATCAGACTGACCGTTCGAGCGCACCGTATGAACGTACCAATTCCACGTCCCCGAACCCGTCCTCGTACGTCCCGCCGAACGCGTCCACGATGACGAGGCCGCGGCAGGTCCTCCCCTTCCGCCTCCGGCGCCACCCCAGCCCTCCTCCGGTCCCGGTCGGCCCTCGCGACGACGGCCGCGGCGAAACGGACGGCGCGGTCGCGGCCACCACCGGCGTGACCACCGCTGCGGCCTGGGAAACGGCCATCGTGGACGTGGAGCGGCAGACAAAGGGAATGACGAGATACTCCCCCTGACTACTTCCGTTGATACGATGAAACAGAGAGAAGAGATGCTGGATTTGGATGGGTGGTGCAGTGCAGCCGTGTCTGTTCGGCGGCAGCGGAGAGTGGGACACTGTGGGAGTGGCCGAGCGGATATTTGTGTAGGTGTGGCTGGTTTTACCCGCGAAAATGGCTCATTTGGGACAGTTCTGGGCGCGCAACGGCCAACGGCAAAGCCCACAGCCACAGCACCTGCTTCTGCCAGATCGATTTATGTCTTCATCTGGATTCTGCCATTCTGGAGTTTCTTTGGGATGACACACACAGCTGATTGGTGGGGAAATGCGGGAGAGATTCCTGTGTCGGGCAGCAGCAGCCAGCAGCGATGCTGTAATCGTGTATCTTGTGCCAAATCTGCCCCTATGTTAAATTAATGGCTTATCTGACCACCGAGCGAAACTATTTACAAATATGACATATTCAGGGAACTTAACTTGTACAATTCGGCATCAGCCACCAACCGATTTCAGTGCCGAAGTTAGGTCGGCTATGGATGCCGAATCTCAGAGCATTTGAGCGCGTAATTGTCTTTGGCGTCGACGTGTGCATGTTTGATCTTATCTTTTTTGGCACCAAAAGTCAGAAACTCAAACTTTGGCAAAAAAAATACGCTGATTGCTCAAAGCGGGGAGGACGTTCCATTTTCATATATGGTTCATCTTTTTGCTCCGGAAGTTCAGTTTTTTCTCAGGTTTTCCCTTGCACTTTCTTGAGAATCCTCTCTTTTGGCCTTTTACGAGGACTTTTGTGTGTGTTTCACCTACACATGATACCTCATACCTGAGATATTTTCTCCGTTTGAGTTGAGATATTTAATTACATAATTTAAGATGATATTGGTCCTACTCTATCAATATTTTTATCTAAATTAGTTCCGGTGTAACCTATAAGAACTAGTTGAGCAATCATGTTTTAATCAGGTTGGCCTCATGACCCTGTCTGCAAGCTCTACTCAATTCATCCTGAGACCACAGTCCACATCTCAGCCGCCTGCCACTATTATGGGCATGTTTGGCATGAACTGTTGGGCAAATTATCATTACCGCTGCTGCTTGCACCTTCTTCTTCCTTTTTTTTTCGATAAAGGGATTTTATTACTTAAAGAACCTTCTTCTTCCTGTGATCATCTACAGGACTGGTGGAACTACTGTACAACTGCTGCCCTTGCCAAGATCGTCGAGCG
This sequence comes from Poa pratensis, assembly GCA_947311845.1. Lineage (NCBI taxonomy): Eukaryota > Viridiplantae > Streptophyta > Magnoliopsida > Poales > Poaceae > Poa > Poa pratensis. The sequence goes on from CAMZMU010000063.1 coordinate 109,891,703, forward strand.
GTGGCGCACCCTTGCGCGCCTAACCTGGTGGTTCCTCTGGAAAGAACGCAATAACAAAGTTTTCAATAACAACTGCAGCGAACTCCATTGTGGAATCCATCATTATCGAGCTAAAGCATTGGAGCACTTCAGGAGTCCTGGGCGTGTCGAGACTGACGGGAGATTGGGAGTTTTTACCTACCTCTAACTCTCGAACATAGTTTACTTACTTCTAGCTCTAACTTCTTCTTTCATTCTTTGTTAACTTGTACTCGGACCCGACATTTGATCCGGTTTCTCTTAATGAAATGAAGCAGCGCTCGCTGCCTCCGTCAAAAAAAGACTTTAGATTTGACCATTTCAATCACCCGGCCTCTTCCTTGCAAGTCGACTGCGCAACATAAACTGCCTCAGAACACACCCGAATTGACCAAACTTTGAACTACATGCTCTCCGACTCGTGCAAGGTGACCTAGAAGCTCGGCGTATCAGTCGTGATTGTACAAAGGCGAGGCAATGGCGTAGCTTAATTACCGGCAGCTCCTCTGGCTCGGCTTGGCACGTGCGTGCAAGCACGGCTTTGGCTTGGGGGCGACCATCGCCGATGTGCCCCGCGAGTCCGACGTTGGGATGCGGAGCACCGACGTGCCCGACAGTGGTGAGCCCTCATGCATCCTTGCAGCATCGTTGCAGGCTGCGGCGACGATAGTCTCCACCGTGTGGTCGCGCATTGCTCATAATTTCGTTCACTCATAGTTGTTGTGCCGCGTTGGCGGGTAGTTGGCCTTGTACTTCGTGATGGCGATAGCCCTAGTCGTCTCATCTTTGAAGAGGTTGCCCCACCACTCGTTATTTGGGGCATAGCGATGGTTGGCCCTCTCCTTTGCCGATAGTAGCTGCTAGTGCCGATAGGCATCCTCATCGCCGATGCGACCTGTAAGGGACGGCGCCACGCGAATGCCGCCCAAGTTCAAATACCATCCTTTTGGCATGGCGGCACAAAAATGTTGAGGTCGCCGAGCAATGTCTTAGTAATTTACTGAGTGGGTTATCTTGGTAGTTTGTTTCTTTAGTAGATTTTCCCAATTTTACGACCACTTGACTTTTCTGATAATATTATGTCATTTACCCGTCGTGCGGGTAGCATCCAATAAGAGTCAACACATGTTCCAAAGTGTTGGTAGTGTTGACAATCTTCTCTTTAATCGAAGAAAGTGTTGACAATATATTCTTGGTGCCGAAGAAAGCACAATCTGAAGTTACCATCCCAAATGCCATTTTTTTAACAAACACAATTAACGCAGACGATAACAAACACACACATAGAACCACCCCTAAGAACGCACACATACAAATTCTACCTGGCAATCAGGTCTTATCTCCAGCCCGTGAATTTAGCGGATACTATAATAGTACCGAATTTTGCCAATTCGGCTGAGTCACAGGCGCTCACAATCAACCTGAACATCTTCTATCACTGAAAAATATTTCATATTTCGGATACACGCAGTCGTCAAATTTGAGGATTGAATTCTGATAGACTGGGGTTACAAGTTACAACCACACTCCTAACTTTTCAACCACATATTGCTTCTCCAAATGCCGGTTGGTCTTATTACGGGGCAGGGTACTACATTGGCCACAGACTAAACATCACTTTCCTTATACTCGAACCAAACATGCACACAACTCATCTGAGAAAAGTTCTAAAAAAAAGAACTCACATAACAAAACATGCACTCAGTGACTATCGCCACCGTGGACCAGTATGTCGCGGTCTCCCCGTTACCCGGTCACCGACTCCACGTCTCCACCGCTACCAACTTCATCGCGAAAAAAGGGCACTCCACCGTGGAGGACCAACTAACACACGGCCGCCGTACCTCGAATAAAACCGGGCCTCGCCGAAAACTTCCCGTCAAGACGTTTTCTTTCGTGCCCCTTCCGCGTACGTTCGTTCGTGCGAACGACCCCTTCCTCGCCTGCCGGTCGCAACGACCGCGGCGTCCGACGGGGAGGAGGGGGGACGCGCATCGGCGACTCTTAACCGGATCCCCGACGAGCGCGCGGTTCCGGAGACCCATGGGAACGCCGGAGTTCCCCGACCTGGGGCGGCACTGCAGCGTCGGCGACTGCAACCAGATCGATTTCCTCCCCTTCACCTGCGACCGATGCGACTACGTACGTCTCCGCCTACCCTATTCCTCTGCCCGTTCTTGCCGTTGACCTTGGATTTTGAGTATTAATTGGCGTGGAAATTGGGTTCTTGGTGTTTAGTGCTTACGCCAATCTAAGTACACAAGAATCTTTCCTTCTCTGTAGACGCGGTTTCCTGAAGTAGATCCTGGGAGTAGTAGTTTTGGCTGGGAGACCTTAGCTGGGTTTTACTTTTAGCCAGGATTGTGATCTGGCAGGCTGCTGAGATGGAAAAGGGAAGCTGTCTTGTCTATTTCCCTTAACCATTCTTGTTAGTTGCCTGGGCAGCATGGATAAGAACCTTTTCTTTCGCCAATTCCGTGGTATAGAGTATCTAATAACGTCTGCCATTTTGAAGCAGTGCTTCTGCTCGCTTCGTTGCTGAACTAGAGTTCTTGTGTCACCGTTTGGTGTTTCATCAATTGCTCCGTATGATCTCTTTTCTGAACATCACTGAATGAAGAATCATATTCTTATAGTAATTCGAGATGCTTAAGAAACGTCTTGATTGATTGAAATATTTATTTTAACTCTCACTCATTAGGTCATAGTCACATATTTCGGGACTCAAATGTAAAACCGACCTGTTCCGAACTCCCATCGTCACGCACCAAATTAGTGAAAGGAATTTTCTGTAAAGCATATTATGGAACAAAGAACAAGCAAACATCTCTTCATGGATTAGTAGAAAACATCTCTTCATGAATTGGTGTTTTTTAACATCTAGGAAGTATCAGGTTGTGAATATTGGCCTGAAGCACACTACTTAATGCATTACATAAAAAATAAGCAGCTATTGGACCAAGAAAAGGTGCTGCACCCCCTGAAAATTTCATAGACAGTGATTGATTCCCTTATTCTCATCACAACATGCAGTTCCTGTATATTACCTGGCGATACTTACCCCAAGTATTTACCTATCAAACTTTGAAGTGTGATACAAGCAGAATTTCAAATACCACATTCTTGTCATCACACTGGCTAGATGTAACAAATAGACTATCCTTTTCTGTTCACCGAATATGTGTTTAATCCTTCTGGACTTCCTGCCGTTCTTGATGTGAAAATAAGATTTTACATTTGCATTGAGGATGGTAGTCAAGTATAGTAATTAGTAATGGATGAAGCTTTTGCTGAGGTAATTGCATTTTTTCACATAATGTGTAGTATTTATTCTTCTGAAAATTTAGCACGCTATGTATTCTTGAATTCTTTGCCTTTGAAATTCATAGGCACCTTAATTCTAGCAGTTACTTTTAATACTCCCTCCGTTCGGATTTAATTGACACACATTTGGTTATACATGGATGTATCTAGACACCATATAAGTATAGATACATCCATATTTGGACAAAACCAAGTCAATTAATTTGGAACGGAGGAAGTAGTTGTTATCACTGAATGCAGCCAGCCATTACGCTAATATGGCTATTGTACCATTGTTCAGGTCTTTTGCCTTCAGCACCGAAGTTATACATTACATAAATGTCCAAATGCAAATAAGAAGGATGTCACTGTCGTCATCTGCCCACTATGCGCTAAAGGAGTTCGCCTGAATCCAAATGAAGATGCAAACATTACCTGGGAGACTCATGTTAATACTGATTGTGATCCATCAAATTACCAGAGAGCAACAAAGAAAAAGAAATGCCCAGTTCCTGGGTGCAGAGAAGCACTGACATTTTCAAACACAATCAGGTGCAAAGATTGCAGCAAAGAGCACTGCCTCAAGCACAGATTTGGTCCTGATCACAAGTGTCCGGGGCCAAGAAAACCGGAACCTACCTTTGCCTTATCCAACATGTTATGGGGAAGTCAGAAAGTCGAGCCACGCACAAACAGCAGTAGCAGTAGTTCTTCCTGGTGGAGCAGTTTCAGATCATCGGCAGAAGCAGGAATGCAGAAACTGAGCGTTGCCACCAGCGAAGCTGTCCAGAAGGCTAAGGATGGAATCACCCCGAGCAGCAGTAGCAGTGACCTCGTGGAGCAATGTGGTCAGTGCCCTGCAAGATTTTCCACCGTGGGGGCCCTAATCGAGCACGTTGAGAAATCCCATTGGAACAACTCACAATCGACCCGTGGCAAAGTGACAATCGATGCTTGTCCAAAATGTAGCAAGGGATTTCGAGATCCGGTGTTGCTCGTGGAGCATGTTGAGAGGGAACATGGAGGAACTTCAAAAGCGTAAACATGCTGGTAGTCCATTTCTCATGATGTTATTGCCTGATTGATGTATAATTTACTCCTCATTGAATCGATTTGACTGTACTTGGATGAGCTCTGGGCTCGAAGTGTGCACATGAAAGGAAGTATAATCGTATGTCAGTCATTGTCAATTGAATTCCGTAATAGATACCTGATGGTAGGTGTTACTTGCTGCTCGTTTGCAATCATGTATTCCATCCAGTGGCATTTGGTGTCCAAAACGAATCATTTGTGTAGTACTATTGCTGGTACTCCATTCAATGACATGTTTACATCCTCTTACAGCAGCACCCTGTTGCCCTCCGGTATAAAAAAGACCTTAGTTGGCACTTCCATTATATCCAACAACTATGGTTTGAGAGGCATAGTTTTATGTGGATTTAGTACAAGTCAGCTGCATATTGCGGCGTATTGTGTTAAGCAATGTTATTATACTCGACGGGTTGCTACCTAGATGCACCCTCTGATTCATTGTATAAACAGTTTTCGAATTTAGGTCAATCAAACACTTTTACGTTTGACCATCAATACAGGAAAAAATCAGCATATAAAATGTCAATTCGATATTACTATATTTGTTATGAAATTTATTCAACCTATCCAAAGGTGGTAACATTTGTCCCACAGAACATTTTCTTTAGGAAAATTACAAGTTACATGTAAAGATGACTCAAAAGAAAGTTGTCCTATAGCTTCATCTGACCAGCACCTCCTTTGAATGAACCATATAAAGGTCTCGACCTCCTGAAGCTGAATATATCAGTTATTCGATGCGAATGAGGTGGTGGACCATCCTGAAGTATCTTTTCGTACTCGGAGGAATGGGGGCCACCGTAGACTTGTACGCTAAGGATCTTCTTCTGCGGTGCACCAACCTTGACATGATTATCGAAGAACTCTATGAGCTCTTCCTTCTTAAGCTCCCGCAGTGCAGCAACCTGCAATTGCACAAATCGAAGCATTCAAAACGACACCTCATAGCACACACTGAAGGAAAAATCTAAATGACTAAGGCTTGGCGCGTTGGTGCCGAGTGGTGCAAGTCACGGCGGTGTGTGGTTTTGTGGCCTGGTTTATCTATAGGCTGTGTCAACTCTATTCTTCTATACAAATTGCAGGAACTCCATGCCCTCCTTGAGAGGTTTTCGGAAAAGGCTTGGCGCCACCAGAACACGCCCCCTTGCACGTTAAAACCAGGTAGCCAGGAAACTAGCCAACTTTTGTAAAACCGTCAAAATATCCCGTGAGTCCACTGTATTCTAAGCTGTTTTATAGGGTGGGTTTGCACTCATAGTATGAAGATGGCGCAGTATGCCACTTAATTGTCAACCTTTTTCTCCAACCGTTCTCCCCCTTTCTCTCCAGCCCACCCTTGCCATATAGCCAGGAGACCTAGCCTTAATCTGACAGCGAAATCCTTAGTCTGACAGCAGATGGTGCGGATGATGGAAATTGAATCTGGCGTTTGATAACTTGATTGTGCACTCTAGTTTCATGAGTGTTGGAGCTAAATTACTTAGCTCCTTTTCCAGTACGGTTGTGCTTCACACACACTAACACATATGCATATATGACAGACACATATATGCTCTATCTACTTCATACCCTTGAGGCTACATCTTGGCTTACAAGCTTAGTTCTCATACAAAGGGGTACATCCTTATATAGCCTAGCTAGGTCGGTACTGTTCACTGAACAGTACGTCGGTTACTGTTCTCTAGAAGCTACTACAGAACTGCAGACTTTTACTTCTACTAGGACTCCTACATACTCTAGATACTTCCTGACTAACCTAAAAACTTCATGCATATAGATATGACAAGATTACTTCTAACAATGAGAGGATCAGATTGCTTCAGTTCCTCGCCAAAAGACGACCATCTCCTGCATAGGCTAAAATGCTGGGCGCAGACGCTCTTCCTATCTGCCCTTCTCTGGGCAATACCGCTTGCACGGTTAACTTTGCCTCGCCTCCATCGTGCGTGTGGTCATGTCGATTTTCTTAACTCCACGCACAATGTTGCCTCCGCCGCTCGTTTCCACGCCAACCTGCCACACTGCTTCTCTGTGGGTGCCAGTATGCCACCACAGCCATCCAAACCACATCGCCCAAGCCATTTCTTTTTCACCATCCCCTCCTTAACCTCTGTCCAGGCCCAATAGGCCAGCATTGTTGTTCTCCTTACATGCCCTTCTCTCTAGAGGACTGGAGGTTTATTTAAACGGTTTTCAATACTTTAGAGGACTGGTTACCTTGTTTCATAGTTCAGAAGGTTCTGTTGTTGTGGCACAGAATAGCAAGGGTAAAGTAGAAATTTTCCTCAAACAAATATGACGTACCTCTGCTTCCTTTCTATCAAATTTTAGTGTTCCTTCAGAAATCTCCCCCCAAAAGAATGCTGCTTCCTCCCTTATATTCTTGTATTTCTCCAGTTTCATGTCAATCAGAGCATTGACATTACTCTGCAAGTTGTACCATATGATTAAATAAATGCATTAGACCAATCTAATAAAGCTTAAAGCTGCGGCATGATGTAACAGATATCAATTAATACTAATGCCAGGGTTCATCAAACCTTGAACTCTGCATCAGGCATTTGGAGTAGAGTGACTTCAAACATCTTGAGAAATGCTTCAACCCTGTCATCTAGACTGGATGGATCCTGTCAACCAAATCTATTAGCAGAGGAGAATAGCTACATGAATGGAATTATGACGAGAAGATATATGTACCTTCACGGTTGACTGGATTATAAATTGCAACCCGCGGACACCCGCATCATTTCTGGGTATAAAAAATTGTGTGGTCAACTAGAAGATAACATTTACCTCCAAAAGACCAAAACCAAAGCAAAAAAGCATAGTACATTATTAGACTAAGAGCACCATACCTCTGTCTAAGCAGTGCTATGTAGCCAAGTTGCTCAACCGAACGTAATTGGTGAAAAGCCGGTTGCTTAGCAACAAGAGCAAGCAACTGAAGTAGGACATTTTGTTTGAGGTCGTCCTGATGAATCTGCAGCAATGGAAACATAGTTATAGCATTTGTAGTGTGTCTTGTGTTGCATGTATACCATTTTCACGGAAAGAATAGATTAGAGGTAATACAAAGAAACTGATGTCATGAAATAACTGAAATTCGGATAATAAAGCTAAAAAGAGAAGCCGTAAATTCAAGAGTAAATTACACTTCCGACCAGGTTAAGTGACACGCTCTGCTCTTCGCCCAGCTATTGCAAAACATGCGCACAGCACCAGTGGGTCAAGGATAATATTGCACATAGGAACGGATTCGGTTACATCTGCGGCAAGGGATATCCCGACATGCGGAAGAGCAAGGGTCACGTGAAGGAAGGCGCATCGGCCCATTTGCCAGAGTGCCAGGTCTCTCAGTTCAAGGCTGTCACCCATCAACCTCAGTCAGAGGTGCACTATATTGCCGCCACCAGTCCGAGCTGCTGTTCCAGAGCACGTGTGAGTCTACGCAGCGACGCTATCACGCTAACATAGCTCTATGTTACTGCCACCTTCACAGTGCCGGTCACTTTGGGTGGCTCACAAGCTTGTGGAAGCACCAGAGTTACCAGTAACCGGTAAACCTAGCTAGTTCGGCAAGGGTGCCAACACGCCCACCTCGACCAGGGGTTGCCCAGCTCCTCGTGTGTCTCGGTGCAGTTTCCCATGGCCACCCATGGCCATAGCAGTGGACCAGCAGAGCCCTGTGAGCTGTTCTGTCAATACAGATAGAGTCATCTACGCCCAATAGCAACAGCCACCGATCGCCACCCCTTTTGTGTACAAGAGGAGGTAGACATGGCCTTTGTAGTTTGTACCATCCTTGACTGGGCAGCTTCCCATGCATGCTAGCGGTGCTCCTCCCGCAACTGTTATCTCTCCAGAGGCTCATCATGGCTGATTGCTACGGCTAGCCAGTGACACCGGCCTCGGCTTGTGATGGCACTCTCTTCCATCAGCATGTTGCCTAGCAGAGGCTTTGATAGCCGAGGCCCAGTTCAACTGTCCTTGGGTTCCCTACGACATGGTGAGGAACGTCTGTGGCCTTAAGACTAGGGCACGGTACATAGGTGTGAGGATTCATGTACGCTCAACCGGACATGTTTGCAAGAGCCTAAATTGTCGGTTTTATTTCATTCCGCTGTCTCTAACTCTAGGAATAGATTTTGATGGTTTTTACTATTTGTCAACCTCAGAGGGGCATCGTCGTCATGAATAGGAAACTTTACAGCGTCCATATGTAGACCAATGGTGTCATGACATTGGTGTCTCCCACCCAGGAGCTGTCTGGGTAGCTAACTTGCACGGACCACCCAAAGGAGAATGCCAATAAGGTTGGTTTTTCGTTCTTTTCAGCCACAGTTTAGCGGGCTAGTATTATAAATCTTGCTTCTCTTAATGGAAAGATATGAAGCTTTTACACATTCTCTAAAAGAAATCATGAGGTACTCTTCTTCCGGTCTTGTTCTTAACTCCAATATTTGGCTTTGTAACTATATTTATCTCTTCTTGTTTTCATTGTATGCATTCATGCTACGTTTGAACTTTCAACTATCATATTTTCTTTTGGTTGTGCCACTTCTGCTCAGCCACAAAAGTGGCACGTCTTTAGAGAGACAGAATTCCCTGATTTGCTATTTTATAGCTACAACAGATCAATCAATGGACAGTTTTTTTTTATAGCGTGAAGCAGCATTTTGAATAGGTATTAACTGAATGAACATGAGATGAGATTAAAATAAATAACATCTAAGAACAAGCAGGTGCAAGAAGGTATACCTGAATATAATGCAGAAGCGAAGAATTTTTTTCATCCTGGGGATTTAAGCACATTGCTGGGTAATAATACCTCAAACCCCTTTCAAGTTTTACAATTCGTTTTGTAAGATGCTGTGACGGTGGTAATGATTTGCAAACACTGGTGGACGAATTAAATAAGGTGCCTTCAATATTCTGGACAACACTTTTCGCTTCGCTTGGTTCAATATTCCCTATAAACAGTTACATATGTAATTAATAATAACAGCAATATAGAAATGCAGATTATTCTTTCAGTAAAGATACTACGTTCCAAAATATAAGGCTCGTTTTGGTAGCACATAGTTTAATAAGATTTTAGTTGGCAGGATGAAAAGACCATGCTGCCCTTGAACACAAATGACGTTGTTCTCCGCATATATACCTTTTGAGTTGATAGCAAGGGAGGTGAAACAAAAGAGAGGGATGGGTGGCTTGGCTTGGAGATGTGAACTAAATGGTTTGAGATGACGGGATTAATAGGGCTGCTGTCTGGAGGGAATAGGAACCAGCTTTCGTAACTAGGAGTAGAAAGATAACATTATTAGAAGGTAAACGGCAGCTGTTGCTAAAAGCTGCTTGGGATGTTCTGTTAGCCCCAGAAGTTAAAAGACTAAATAGAGAAGTAAAGAAAAATAGAGAAAACAACAAAGGCATCAGCAGCATTATCAAATAAGTTAATGAGCAAGTACAAAAACATTCAAGTTTAGTATTGACAAACCTGCAAAATAGCACTCTATAAATGTCTTTGCCAGCATACGAGGCAAGAAATTCTCAAGATCAATAGCTTCAAGATTAGAAAGTGCAGCAAGTTCTTCATCCCATGGCCAAGTTTGCTCCTCCAATATCAATCTGCAATAGTACATCGCTTGCTGATATGGCTGCTGAAATTTAAAATTCTCATACCCCTTGGTCATAGTTTCCTGACAACAGCAACAAAAGACAAACCCTTTTACATCATATAAAATACATATAATTCTAGCTTGCATTGCAAGCAAACAGTAAAAATTCATAAGATGAGTGAAATAATGTCTGAAAGCTCCTTTGTTGCTCTTATAGAACATCCTAGACTAACCAAACTATGTCGTGCCTAATCAAATTAAGAAATTCTACAAAAGATCAGGTATACATAGATGATTGGCAGCACTTCTCTTCCTTCTCCTGCTCATAGCTAACCAGTTATGTATTCTTTGAATGGAAATATGGTTAACACAGAAAGACATGTGCCCATGTATATGCCACTAATTGTATTGCATATATACTCAGCTTTGGCCGCCAAATTACAACCTTCGTACAAGTGCAGACTTTTTTTGTGCAAAAAAACAATCCAAATCAGAATAAGGGTGTCGGGTGATAGGTACTCCCTCTGTTCCAATTTAATTGACTTGCTTGGTGCATAGCAAGTCAATTAAATTGGAACAGAGGGAGTATTATTTTAAACTTTGTAAGGTCAAATAATGCACCAGATATAGCAGTAAGAGGATTGCATAAAATCCTCATGTGTACTTAGTAAAATATTGACATGTGATCTGAAATCACCAATTGTTGAGGATTAGTAGAATAGTGTATTCACTCTCAGCTAGAACAACTCCTTTATGGAAGGTTTCGAATACATGGTGTTTTCCCAAGGTCACCTTTGCCAAAGTATTAACAACAATACACAGTATGAAAATATTATATATCTCATTACTGCATTTTCCAAAACAGAAGTAATTCTGGCAAGGATTAGGGAATCACCTACATGTTCTCCAATTTCCCTACCCGGCGAATAACTAACAAGGAAAGTTACTTCAAGAGGATACCTAATAACCAAGAGTGTGTAGGGCTGGCCATTACCTTTATCACACAAAAACGGTCAACCTTAACTTCAAAATCTGCAATTTTGTCAATTACAGTCTTCAAAAGGGTTGTCATTTTGTCATTATAGCCGACCATAGTAACCTATAACCAAACATAAATATTGGACGATCAGAAAACAAGAATAGTTTAAGTAATGCACATCTCATATCATGTTATGAGTTCAGACTCCTGTCCACAAGATGAAATTTAAATAATAAATACCGAAACATCCATTATCAACTTCTACAGACAGGCAACAGCGTGGGCTTGTAACATGTATGACAAGTGAAGAAAAAAGATGTGCCAGAAAATATTAACCTATGAGTAAATATAATAACGTTTATAATTCACAAGCAATTACCACAAAATGGAGCCTCTTGTAACATAAAAGAAGATTATAGTGTACATCTTGTAAATTAAGATCCGATACTAATAAGGTCTTTCAAAAACAACCACGGTACTCAAACTTTTAGTATGGCTGCACATCCAGTTAAAAGAAGCAACACATCTTAATTGTTGTGTGGCAGTTAGAAGGAAAATATTTTGCCTGTTATTTAGACCAGAGAGAGGCTACAGTAGGTCCATTTTAAGCATCCACAAGCAATATGAAGCAAGAATTTAACTGCAAACTGTTTTAATATGAAGCATCTTCTAATGCATACTGTTCTATCTCATTAGCCCAAAATATCTTCACATGCTTTAGGAGAAACTTAAATCTACACAGATCAGCAATGCCGATCCTGAAACACCTCAAAGGCAGAGCTCACCCTGCATCACGAATGATATTCGGATTGCACACTTGATATCATACAGGGAGGCCTCTTTAATCATACCATCAGTTGATAACTAGTAACAGCACAAAGTACTCCCTCTGTCCCTATTTAGGTGGCAGCCTTGTTTTGCGTGTGCCAAGTTTGACCATCAATTTGACCAACAAAATTTGTAGTATGTGCTATAAAAGTTATACCGCTGGGTTCGTATTCATATAAAGTTTCTAATGATACAATTTTTATGACATGATTCTCATATATTAGTGGCTAAATCAATGGTCAAAGTTCATGCGCAAAACTAAGGCGCCACATGCATTGGGAGTTGGGACGGAGGGAGTAATACACAAGCATACATATTGGTTAGAGCAAGTATAATAGGGTGATGTAGGCGGGCTATAAGAGATGCCACGTCAGATTTTTGCTTAGTTGGAGGAGAGAGAAGGGAAGCAAGCTGTAAACTTCACGAGCTCCAACACCCTTTGTGAGAGAATTAAGTGGGCCATATATTAATGATATAGCAAGCAAGTGTGACTAGCTCTTATATGAGTGAGCTATTAGATTGGCACGTGGCAACCGCATATTAGCCGGTTGTTGGCTGTACTATTAACCATGCTCTTAGTGAAAACATGATTTATGACAACAAAAATGATCTAATAAAGTAAGTGGTGTGAAATTGTATCATTGATGCAGGCATGCAGTATGTTCTACAACAACACAAGCTATGACACATGTCCAAATAGTATTGATTAAACGTGAGATTCGTAACCGAATGATGGTTCACCATACCCAGAAGCCCCAGGCCACTATTGACTCTTACAGACACAGGACTAGTATAACACAAAATATTATGTCCATTTTTTCCAACTTAGATTGGGTCACTTTTGATATTATGTTTGCGTACTTCAGAAACAGGACATTCGGTAGATATCTGTCATCACAACCAGCTACCTTAAACCCTAAGCTGAAGAGCTTGTTATCTCCATCCCACTTTGAACTCAACGTGTTAAGCACACTGGAATTTGCATCTCACCCGAACGTGATACAAATAAAGAGAGTAAAGTGACTCCGGAGCTTGGCTAGACTGCATTCATTTCACAGGCTATAAGGTAGGGGATAATATTCACATGGGTTTAGGGTTAGGGAGCAGGGTTCCATTCTGACTTCTGGGCCTATGTCACATAACACTGATACCAGTGGTACAGGTATCATTTTCCGTTGAATATTGCAAAGAGGCCAAAAAAAGGTCGTCTGATTGGTTTGTGGCACAGTATTTAAAGGGGGAGACTAGACATGGATGGGAGAACTACGTTAAGAGATAGCAAACAGAGGAGACGAATATTTGTATTGTTTATTTCATATGGATACACTGCTCCCCATTTTATATGGATGAGAAGACTTGACTGCTAAGAAATTATCTGTAAGATGAATTAAGCCCAACCAACAAGGAAACTGACTCAAGTGTCCAACTATTTCTATACCAGCCGCCCATCGAACAGTACGATATGGTTGCTAGAACACCTAACAGTAAATGTTGCCCCATATTATCATCTCGATCAGCAATGAAGTGAACAAATAATTTCTTCTACAACTTGAATAGCATAACTAACCTGAAAACCAGTGTTGTTTGGCATAACAGCATAATAAAGACCAGCAACTTCAGCATCATAAGCTGAAAGCGAAACAAAAATTGGTGGGTAATTGCAACAGGGAAATGAACAAAAGGCAAAGTAATCAGGAGATAGCTCTGCACAACATGAAGCAAGCAGTCACCGGGAGACTATGTGATTTATCCATTAATATTTCACTGTGTAAAGAAAAGCCTTGATATGTAACTGAAAGATAAGGATATGGATCAAACAGCTTCTAGGCTGTAGCCTGTAGGTACAAAACAAATCTCAGCTCCAACCGGCCCAGTCCCCTCCCACAATTGTTTACACTTTCTGGACCCCCACTTGTAAGATAAGAGTGGATGACGGGCGTAGAGTGTAAACTAGCTAGGTCGACCTCCAGTTTGGCCAAATAGGAAATATAAAGCTATCACACAGAAACAAAAGAAAAAATTCCTGCTTCACTATAACTCTTGTTGATTAGTATAGTTGCATATGCTCTATCTGAAATTAATATAGCATATCCAAATGAGATCCTCATATAAATAGAAATCGAGAAATTACTGCGACAACATAATCAGCCATGTCATAACAATCATACATTAGAAATCTCAGTTACAGATACCTACCATAATCATTCAAATAATCCATCAGCAACCTAGTGAACACATCAGTAAGAACTGATGATTCAGGAGAGCTATGGGACAGAGGACAATGCAAATCCATCTTGATGTAGACCTTGGGTGTGAAAAACAGTGTGTCGGGCTTGTACCACAATCTGGAAAACAGTGTTTTCCTCAGCATGGAAGGAACACTTGTCTGGACAAGCCAAAGAGATGAATGATCAGTTTACTATAACAAAATTAGGTACACAGTTTGCTGATAGATGGATACCTTTTCCTCAACTTTTTTCAATGAAAGATCAGTTGGAATGAAGATATTAGGTTTTGGCAGGTGTAAATCTTCATTGGGAGCCTTTTCTATCCATTTCTGTAACACAAATCTTTAACATAAGAAATTGTATATTTTTCTGGATCTAGGAATTGGAGAATAAAATAAGTGTAACATACAAATGTGTACCTGCATAGTGGAAGGAGGCACTGCTTCAACAGAATATGATGTACCATACCATGGTTCTGTTAAGTTTGTTTGCCCTTCAAATAATTTTGATTCCCAGAATATTCTGAAAGGAAACACAGAAGTAGTCAATATTAAAAATATCCCATAAGAAAATACATTATTGGACAGGGAAAAGGAGAAAAGCAAACCAACGAAAAGGAATGAAATCATGCTCCAGAAAACGAGAAGAAGGGACAGGACCCTCAGACGGATCAAAGAAGATTTGGGACTCTCATGGGTTTTTCAATTAAATAACGAAATTATATTCACTTTTTTGTGAGCATAAACATCAAACTTATGGTAATTGGAAATCATCTTCATTGCATCATCTTTCTGGCTATAGCTTTTCTTGCTACAAAAAGGCCTTATTGTTCATTAGGTCAAGACGAGTCTTGAATCTTGATCAAGAGCCACATGTAAAATCTCTCAAATTGTTTGGCAAAAGATCGAACCAACAGGTTAAGAATAACAAGAGAAATACAGGGCCTTTTGTTACTGTTGACCACTGAAATGTGCAACTGAATCACAGTGGCTGGTACCCAATTCCTCCGAAACGCATTTATGCTTCAGATTATCATCATGAATCATGATAATTGACTTGTAAGTTATAAGTGACATACTTTTTTTTAGTTCAGCTACTGATTGTAAAGTTCCTTTTAGAGATTGACTACAAGATGTGCTTTCATGTGCTCTCAATAAGCCTTGGAAAGTATATCCTTTGTTTTCAGGAAAAAGGATCTTTAGACACGGAAATGTGGTGGATCTTTAGACATGGAAATGTGGTGAACCCTTCAAATCATCAAATACAAACTATTTATGAACGATGAATTATGAGATCGATGAGCTCTGAAAGAGAAAGGGAGAAAACAATTAAGAACGTCGTTTGACATTATATCGAGGATAAGTGCATTAGACTGGAGAATAACCTACTTCCATAATGAAATCATCAGTTTTTATCTAGCATGTGTCGAACATACAATGAGCATGAAAATATCAATAACTGCAAATACCAATTAGAACAGGAGAACCTGATATGTCAAGAATTTTCTCATGCCTACCTAACATTCTCTGGAGTCAATTCATTAAGCACCTTCTGAATAGCATCTGGTGAGAACTTTGATGGTACAGACGATGCAACCAGCCAATCTTCTGGTGGATAAATCTAAAATAGATGAACGGTGAGGAAACATAACATGAGAAATAGCAAAAATCAGTAGAACTCATATAGCACTTACAAAGAAACATTTTCGTAGAACTAATTAGAATGGAATTAGACAGTTCCACTTCAAAATAATATCACAATGTCCGATATTCTGCAAAAAATTCTTATGTGCAACACTGCAAGAGTGGCTACATGCATAGCTCAGGAAAGAGCTTCAACGTAACAAGTGTTTCTCAAGAAATGCAAATTTACCTAAAACCAGTAAGAAAAAAGGAGCAGCTGAGTGTACACCTCACTATATGTAGCTGCTACCTGAGGAAAAAACGTTATCTAATTTGAAACGCGATGCTCTCCTCTCCGCCCGCCGCCTCCTGCCCTAACCTAGCGCCCACCAGCCCCGCCGCCGCCGATCCCCGACGGTAGCCCTCTCCCCAACCTCAACCCCTCCCCTCTCCCTGCCATGGCCTCCATCGGATCCTCTCCCCGCTCCGGCGATCGCATCTCCTTCGGCTCCTTCGGCGACTCGCGATGGGGTGGCTCGGACGGTGAGTCATCTGTGCGCTCGTACAGCGAGGCTGCGCGTACTCCCCCGGCCCCCCACCGCCGCGCCGCGGCTGCGCCGCCGGCCCCTGGACCTACGAGGACGGCACCGCACATCCCGATCTCGGCCCGCCTAGGTCCCCGATCAGAGGTTCATCGCGTGCCGCACCAACCGGAGGTAGATGCGGACGGCTTCCAACAACCTCACCGCCGATACCGCCGCCGTCCACGTCCTGCGCCGGCCCCCAGCCCGCCTCCGCAGCTCCAGCGCAGCCCCTCGCCTGAGGCGCTCGCAGGGCTGTGTTTTCGCTGTCTCGATCACCGCCATCGAGTCCGTGACTGCGACAACGACATCCGCTGCCGCCGCTGCCTCATCTCCGGCCATGATTCTCGCGGCTGCGAGGCCTTCCACAGGAACGCCGGCCGCGAGCCCCCGGCTGCCTCCCCACGCGCCACTCCACCGCCTCCGCCCGCCCCTCCTGCTCCGGCCGCGCAGATTACCGCCGCTGAACCAGCGCGGATCATCGTGTCGCGCTCCGTCGAGATGGAGGCCTCGGAAGAGGTGCTGACACGCGCGATGGTGGCTACCATCACGGGTACCAGGCCGAGGGTTACCGCCGACGATGTTGCAGAGAACCTGTTCCGCATGTTCAACTTCGCCGAGGGTGACTTCACCGTCCACGTCCACCACCCTGAGGACTTCCTGATCATATTCAACTCCAGCGCCTCCATGGATCGCATGCGTGGAGACCACCTCGTCAGCTGCCCGCGCTTCACCCTATCGCTCCGCCCCTGGTGCAAACTTGCCCATGCTGGCTCTGGCGGGTTCGAACACCACGTCGAGCTAGAGCTCCGTGGCATCCCCGCCCACGCCTGGCACCTTGCGACAGCAGAGCATATCTTGGGTGCGAGTGTATGGATCGAGCGCCTCCATCCTCGGACGCGCTCCCGCGCCGACCTCGCTACTTTCCGGCTTGCGGGACGCACACATGACCCCGCCGCCATTCGCCGCGAAGCAACACTCGAGATCGTGGAGCAGCTGCCGAGACATCCCGACTCCTCTACGCCGACTGTTCGGACGCTCATATACCCCATCCGCATTGCCCTCGCCCGTGCTGAGCTCGACCGCGCCCATGCTTGCCGTGGGCATGGCGACGATCCTGAGCCTAATGACGCCAATGATGATGGTGACACGCATGGTGCTGGCAACGGAACTGATGCAAGGCGAAACCGACAGCGCCGCCGCGGCCGCAAGCGCCGTCGCACGTCTACTGCTCCTCAAGGCCGAGCTGACGGCAGGGCGATGGACGCCCTCGACGGCGTTCAGGCTCTGGGATGCCGGCGCGCAGATGGCGTGGCTGTCGATGCCGGCTGGACGGATTCCCGGGCCGCAGCAAGCTCGACAACGAAGCCCGTACAGGAAGCTGTCAGGTCCATGCAACCAGGGCCCACCTCCGAGCCTGAGACTCAGCGCCCTCGTCGTAAGATCAGAAGACGAAAGCGTGGAGGAGTGAAAAAGTGCAAGGATTGAGGCAGCCCTTGCCAAGGCTGCTGCCGCTGATCCCAAGACGGCCGAGCCGCCTCTTCAGTCCGGCGCTACTTCCTCGACTGCTGGTGACGGAACGTTGGACACGCCCCACTCTACTCCTGCAGGCGAGGCTGCTACTACCCCAACTCCCGTGTCGTCTTCTACACACGGTGACATTGGCTGCAGTGCTGACTCGTCCTCAGCCATTCGGGGCCCATCCACGGACCAGGAAAGCCAGGCCACGACATCTGAAGTTCCTGACTCACAACCAGAAGCGTGCTCCAATGATGCTGAGCATGTTCCTCTGTCGGGACAAGGAGAGGTTACACCAACGTCAGCTACAGACGAGCGCGTTGATACCGCTAGCCCGGCCGCCATGGCGCGAGAGGAGCCGCGGACTCGCATCCTCCAGAGGCCCAGCACGCCGGAAAGGCCAACCCCGACGGCATCCAGTCCGGAGGCCATCTCTGCAACATTGCCAACTCCTCCGGCTCCGGCCACGTTCGCATCCGTCGTCGCCACAAGCGTGCCAACTTCAACTCCGGTCCGAGACCCAGCACGCTTTGCCTCTCCACCGGTCACGCTGCGTCGCCAACGTCCGCGCTCCAAATCCGTCGCACCTTGCCTGACCCTGGGCGAGTTCTTGGCCGCGGCCACAAAGCCGCTCTGCTCTGTACTCCCCACGCCCGGACGCAAGCAACGCCGGCAGCCTCTGAATTTCACCGCGCCGCGTCGTGGGAGATCGGCCACCGCTTCTGCCACTCCTTGTGCCAAGGCCGCTGGCAGACCAACCGCGGAGCGGCGATCGCAGGTCCAGTTGCTCCGCACCCTTGGCATCGTCGGAGTGGACCAGGTGATCTCCGCTGAAGCTATGAAGGCCTATGAAGGGATGTTCACCACACCTATCCCCATTGATGTCCTGCGCGCGATGGCTGCACTGATTGGTCGTGAGCTACCAGAAGATCCGTCTATCGCGCCTATCACCACGGTGATCGCGGGCAGCGAGGCCGAGGCCTAGCTGCGGCTGTGCTTGACCTGTCGAACATGTTCTTCATGGATCACGGCCTGAAAATTGTTATTTGGAACGTGCGCGGACTCAACTCTCGCGCTAGACGCATCGCGATACGCTCGCTGATCCTAACTACCGGAGCATCCATCATATGCTTCCAGGAAACAAAGATGGAGGCGATCTACCTGTCAACTATCCTTGAAGCACTTGGCTCGGATTATGATGACTATGTGTACCTGCCCGCGATTGGCACGCGGGGCGGCATCTTACTCGCATGGAAGAGCAGGGAGGTGACGATCACCGGTCAGACATTCACGACAAACACGCTGTCCGCCCGGGTGTCAACACCATCCAGCGCCACCACCCCTTGGTGGCTCACCGTCGTCTACGGCCCGCAGCAAGACGATGACAAGATCGCGTTCCTCCAGGAAATTCGCGACACACGCGCCGGCTGCCCTGGGCCATGGATGATCTGCGGAGATTTCAATCTGATTTACCGCGATGAGGATAAGAACAATGGGAACCTTAATCGACGGATGATGGGCCGCTTCCGGCGCGTCATTAACGACCTGGCTCTCAAGGAAGTCTACCTCAACGGTCGCCGCTACACATGGTCCAATGAGCAAAACCCGCCGACACTGGTTCACCTGGATCGCGTCCTTTGCACCACAGATTGGGAGGAACAACATGGCGAAGCACACCTCCATTGCCTCGCCTCTGTTGTTTCAGACCACAGCCCGCTCATCCTGGACTGCTCACCGATGCCACACGTCCAGCGCCGGTTTCATTTCGAGGACTACTGGACACGCATTGATGGATACCAGGAGGTGGTTGCGGCAGCTTGGACCTCGGTGGACGACGTCGACCCGTTCCGACGCATCATGCGTCGCATGCAGGTCACGGCGAGCAAGCTCACGAGCTGGAGTGCGCGCACAGTAGGCACCATCCGAGACAAGCTCGCGATCTCCCGCGAGTTGTTGCTGCGATTTGACACTGCCCAGGAGCTTCGACAGCTGACGCCACACGAGGATTGGCTGCGCCGTCAGATCAAGCTGTCCTACCTAGGGCTTGCCTCGGTCGAGCGGACTCTGGCCCGACAGCGCGCACGCATCGCGTTCCTCAAGGACGGCGACGCGAATACGACATTCTTCCATCAGCAATGCACCTACCGCAAGCAGAAGACGAGGATCCATAACCTGACAGTCGACGGCGCCGTGCTCACCGACGCGGATGACATGGCCACAGCGGCATTCGCGCATTTCGACTCCCTCCTTGGGACCGATCTGCCGCGAGACTGTTCCATCGACCTTGAGCATCTCATCGAGCCCTCCGACCTGGATGCCCCCTTCGGTGAAGACGAGATTTGGCAAGCAGTCAAGCGCCTTCCGGCGCGGAAATCGCCCGGACCTGATGGCTTCACGACAGAATTCCTGCGCTCCTGCTGGCCGGTCGTGAAGTGTGACTTCGTCGCTGCCTTTCAGCAGTTGTATGAGCTCCGTGGGCGCGGTTTCAGCCGGCTCAACCAGGCGCTGCTCACGCTGATTCGAAACGAGCTGACGCGGCCACTCTAGGTGACTACAGGCCCATCAGCTTGATTCATCTAGTGGCCAAGATCTTCGCCAAGGTGCTCTCCCTCCGCCTCGGGCCACGCCTCAACGACCTCGTCAGTCCCATCCAGAACGCGTTCATCCCTGGCCGCAGTTTGCACGACAACTTTGTGCTTGTGCGACAATATGCGCGACTACTACACCAACTGGGTGCACCGCGCGTGCTGCTGAAGCTGGACCTGGCAAAGGCCTTCGACTCGGTCTCTTGGCCGTTCCTATACGAGGTGCTACGAAGATATGGGTTCAGCGACCGGTTCCTCGGATGGCTAGCTGTGCTACACTCATTGGCACCGCCGCGGTCTCCGCCAGGGTGACCCCCTGTCGCCGCAGCTGTTCATGCTCGCCATGGACACACTGGGACGCCTATTTCGCCGCGCGATAGAGCTCAACGTCCTCCAGCAGCTACACCCGCGCAGAGACATCCCCGTCATCTCGCTATATGCCGACGACGTCATCCTGTTCTGCCACCCGTCGCCGGAGGATACACTTGCTGTGAAAGAAATCCTGCAGCTCTTTGGACGCGCATCAGGCTTACGTGTCAACTTCCAGAAGAGCACCGCCACGCTGATCAGATGCGATGCCGACGCAGCGGCACCCGCCATCGCCAACCTGGGCTGCCCACTGGTTGATCTTCCGATCACCTACCTAGGCATCCCACTGACGATACGGCGCCCCACCGCCGCACAGCTGCAGTTTTTGGTGGACAAAACTGCAGGGAAGCTACCAACTTGGAACGCTCATCTCATGGATCGTGCTGGCCGCCTAGCTTTCGTCAAGGCGGTCCTTAGCGCGATTCCCATACATCAGCTGCTTGTGCTCGCGCCATCAAAGAAGATCCTCAAGCTTCTCGAGAAGATCCAAAGAGGATTCCTTTGGGCTGGGCGCGCTGACGCCAATGGTGGCCACTGCCACGTCAATTGGCGGAGAGTCTGCCGCCCTATTCAGATGGGCGGACTGGGTGTCCGGGACCTACAGCGTACTGGCCTCGCCTTGCGCATCCGCTAGCTCTGGTTCAGCGAGATGGACGATGGCAGAGCATGGAGTGGACTAGACCTCCAGTTTACGCAAGAGGAACAAGCCTTCTTCTTTGCGTCCACGTTCACAATCCTGGGCAATGGTCAGCGAGCACGCTTCTGGGAAGATCGATGGCTTCATGGTGTGCCATCTCCGAAATCGCGCCCCAGCTCTATGCCGTCATCCCCAAGCGGCGACGCAAGTCCAGGACGGTGGCAGACGGCCTACTAGACCACCGTTGGGCAACGGACATTCAAGGCACCCTAGGCATCCACGAAATCGGGCAAAACTTGTTGCTGTGGCACGCAATCGAGAGTGTCGTCCTCACGACTGAGCCCGATCGCCTGCATTGGAGGCTGATGGCGACAGGCACATACACTGCCAAGTCGGCCTACCTCGCCACCTTCCATGGCTCGGCCTCCTGCCCGGCGTGGAAGCTAACCTGGAAAGCTTGGGCACCACCACGCGTGAAGTTCTTCCATTGGCTCGCCAATCTTGGACGCTGCTTCTTGGACGCTGCTGGACGGCTGATCGGCTTGCTCGCCGTGGACTGCCACACCCACCCTGCTGCCCGCTATGCGACCAGGCACCGGAAACAATCTAGCACCTGTTCTTCGGATGCTCCTTCTCCAAGCAGGTGTGGCTTGAGATCCTATCGTGGCTGCGTCTCACTTGCCGTGTGCCTGATGAGGAAAACTTGACGGAATGGTGGAGTAAGGCACGTCAGAACACAGCAAAACCGATGCGCAAAGGACTTACCTCCGCGGCGTTGCTGATTCCTTGGATGACATGGAAACACCGCAATGACTGCGTGTTCAACGCTGCAACCCCATCAACCAACGCCTTGGTGAGCAAGATCAAGGATGAAGCTGCACTTTGGGCTAGAGCCGGTGCATTGGGTCTGCGCGCCATTCTCCCAAATACTTGGGATGTACACTGATTTTTTTTTAGTTTTTCGTGGCACTGTACCTCCTCGGAGGAATTAGCAACTCTCTCTTTCCAATGTAAAGAAACGCACCTCTAAAAAGAGCTTCAACGTTATTTTATTGTGTGCCTACACTGCAAAGACGATACGAACCGGAACCTACATGTGTAACACATACCACTAGATTATTTTCCAGGGAAGGCCCTTCAAGAAAGAGCTTCAACCAAAAGATAGGTGGGTTTGCATTAAATTCTTTCCTCACACAAGCATGCGACTGACAAAACAGATGACATGGTACAAACTGGTAGTAGAAAGAATGAGAAAGGCATCAAACTATATCTGCATTAGCATTCACATGGAATTAGAGAAGTCCATATCCGTCTGATTAGAATATATCCAAGTGATAAGATTTTGAGTGAGTCGCTTATCTTGTAGTCACAGAATTGTCTCTCAGACCACACGTTTAAGGAGGAACTGTTCACCGAATAACAGCAAGGAATCGAGTGTTCATGTGCACTCAAGAGAGAAATAAGAATTTAAATTCAATACACGATGGTATTTGATTGTGTCAATTTCTAACTACGTACATGCACATACAAACAAAACACCACTCAAGGTAGTACGGGCGATAAAAATTATGAAAACCAGGCAACATATATGTCCAAAGAAATAACTGGAATATACCTGCATGTTTGAGGAAATATTGACAACATAATTGATAGGAGGGCTCTTGTCTCGATAGTGGAATCCCGTCTCGCAGATGGCTAGAAGCTTCAGAGTCATAAAGAAAGTAAGGGAGTTAATAAGGATCAGGCTGAAAAGAAAAGAAAAAGTGTTCTATGGGATGTACAAAATATGTTTAGTCTACCAGTCCGTAACATGTTTCGTGTTTTCTCGTTTGATACAAATTTAATACTAGTAACACAAAATAAACTGTTTCAAGGGAGCATGCATATTTCGTTTGAGTAACACGAGAAGAGGTGCAACTTGTATATCCTCAGTCTAAAGGTGCTTAATTACCAAGGCCAACAGAAGCAATTAGAAGCTACTCACTATACAGATAAGTGAAGGCAGTAGCTAAGTAATACTGGCACTTTCCACGAGCAATTAGCTGCCGGTTTACCATACTTACAAAGCTATCCTGGTATCGCATACAGATGATAATTAAAAAGACATAATCCCAGATTAGATTCACCTCATCAAAAATCCACTTTGGAGTTCCAGAGGTCTGAAGTAATGTGATGTATCTGAACAGCAATCCAATGACATCCTCCATGTGCTCTGTCAATGATATCAAATATCAAATAGGTGATAGCACTTGCATTTTAAAAAATCAATATCAAATGCCCTTTCTTGAACAAGAACTCACCATGGCCTACATCTGTGAGCTGTATACCAACACTGAAAAAAGAGAACTCATTACTCCAATCCCCTTCCCCTGATTCCAAACTCATAGCCCATCCTGATGAATTTATCAGCATGCAAAGTTAATTTGGGCAACCACTGTGGAATATCAGAAAAGGTATGCTTCCATAGGTCAAGAATGACCAAGTTAATCATATCCCCTTTAAAAAAGTAATCTGACTTCCGATTCTGACACTAAAACACCATATTAGCCCCTTAAAATCTGAAGTAAACAGGACTAATAACTTAAGAGACTTGATATGATGACATACCAAATAACAAATAGCAACTAATACATGAGAGAAAATTAGCTTTGTATGCAACACTAATTGAAAGAAAAAGGAGTTTATATATACAGGGAGACTGGACAAATAACATAAAACTGTGCAGCCAGCATCCACAAAAGCAGAGCCAAGCTATGGCATTAACCAAGCCTAATTAGAAATCGGTCATCGCACAACTGAAAGATTAAGACTTTCTTGAAATCAAATTGCATTACCATCAGTGCATCCAAACATTCCATTAAGGAAATAAGGCAGTAGTATAAGCAGTAAAGAAAAGACAAAATTTGAACTCGCAGTAAGATCCTGCTGCAGGATGACAACAAGTCTTGATAGTCTTAGAATGTTTGGCATTGAGGTGGATTTTAGTAATCCCGTTGGCCACCAGCTCTACTTAATTTTGTGTTTGTTTGACCCAAGTTTGCCTACTTTAGTACTTTTATGGATAATTTACTACAGCAGATTATAAATAAGCCAGCAAAGTTCAGCAACCGGAAACTGAACCTTACAATGAAAGCAGCTTTGAAAATAAGAAGTACAAATCTCGGAACATCAAATAGTCAGACTTACCCAACTTTTTTAGGATGTAAAAGAGAGATCCTTCTCCTTCATGACCGATTAGATGGCCAACATACCTACAAGGACCTTCCTTGTAATGCCTAATATTTGGAGTGATTGGCCACATTACTCGTAAAGTATGACCTTGTTTAATGGGAACCGCCTTAACAAGGATCTGCAAGTTATCAACTACCAGATAAGTATGTGCGCAAGTGTCCTTAACACTTCAAAATATGGCACCTGACCGAGTGGTGCATTTAAATTATCAACTCATGCTAAGCAAACAAAACCTGGAGATCTTTGCTTGAACATGGATGACCAGGAAAAGAAAACTGCTTCCTTCCAACGTTCTTGATATCACAGAACTTACTTTCGACAAGGGTCTGAATGTTGTCAAGACTCTCTGCAGATACACCAGATGTTAGGGTAAACGGGAAAATATGGAGGATTTGTAATGAAATGAAAATGTTGTAACATGGTCTGATGAAAAACCTTTTCCATACACAACAAGTTGCATCAAGTTGGCTGAGTAGTGTGAATCATAGAAGTTGATAAGCTCAAGCCTTGTGTCCAATCCTTTTTCCTTCGGTTTAACCTCCAAAGTGTCCCAATTTCCTATATGATGCATGAGAAGTCATAAAACAACCAGCGTTCACCCTTTCTCCCAAGTAAGAAAATTGTTCAGCTCACGTCATAACTCTCATGACTTCTAGAGTCGAAGAGAAAAAATAGAATATCATCTTGTGGGTAAATTAATCGCATCATAAATTCTATGTCCCTAAGTGTTGCCTTCAACTTTGACACGGCCTCCAGCTTACAGTTTTGATTATAGTTTAAAAATCATGTTTAGTTTCGGTGAAAATTCTACAGATATTAATGTTTGTACGACCAAACTAAATACTTCTGCTTATGTTTGTACTAAAACATTTCAAATTTTTGCTTTAGGGACAGTGGGAGTACCACTGGCGATAAGAAATGAGGGCATTGTACACCCCACCCAAAGTAATGGAAGACAAGTTATTCTCAAAGTTGACAAGAGTATAATAAGTAGTTGAGTACTTTTTCTTTTGCTATGGACAAGGTTAACATATTGTAATATTGAAGTTATAGTTACAATAACATGGATTTGTTTCGCGAGGCGTTACAAGATTTTATAGCTGAAGCAGAGGTAAAATCCAATGTCTTCTTGAAAAACTTCTCATGTAATACTTGTGACACTAACATTCCGATAGAAATATAAAGATAAAAAATAAATTAGGTTGTAAGAAAGTAGTATAGTTGCAGAGTCTCATGGATGTTCAGAAAAATTAAACTGGACATTGGTATGAGGGCTAAAATACCTACCTGTGCTGAACTTGTGGTATGGGTGGTTATTCGAGCAAAGATGCTTCTGGAGCTGAAACCAAAAGAGTATAGATGAAGAATAGAATAGAAAACCAAAACAAAATGTAACAGCCAATGACATGAAATACAACTGCATCTGCATGCACCAAATTAGGAAGGATTGCTTAGTGCTAACAATTATGGGATGAAGTGGTCACAACAACACTTACAATCACATTAAAAGTGAGAGTGGTGTTTGGCTGTACTAGTAACAGCACTAGGCAGGTTTAAGTACATGAGGTGGGTGTATATTATCATCTTGTCAGGAGATTCGACTAAAAAGATGGAATTCAGGTATTTATCCTCAAGAAAATATTGTATCACAATCCTAGACTGGATGACTGTCCTTGCTATATCTATTCTTCCACCAGATGTATGATTTTTAGAGAATGTGTCCCCTTTATCCTCGTGACTATCTCAGACCGAACTATAGCCATTGTCATCGTGGTAGAGCCATAGTCTTTATTAGAAACACTGTTTTTTGAAGGATAGTAAGAGCCTTAATGAACTTCGAGGATTTTCTACGTTGTTCTCATAAGGATTACAACTGAGCCAGGAAGCTATTTGAGTTCGGACTTTGGGTTCTACTGGTTGGTACATGAAACTTGATACAATGCACCCTTATAAGTGAGGAGCAATTTAAAGTTGATCTAACCTCTAATTATTACTTCGTTGATGGGCCTTTCTATAATCACAAGTCACAGCCCTTAAGATGGTTAGTCAATCTTGCAGGTTCAACCAAGCTAATAATTAAATATCCCCAAACACTCAGCTCTGGTTTGAAATGCTGCTACCAAGATAGTCTTCCTTCATGGCATGTAAAACAACCATAAACTAATTGAACTGCAATATGATACTTCTAAAACATTTAGTATGAAACCACATCCAAAATTAAAAAGAATGGTCTCTTATTTAGCAAAAATTCTTCACAGCTTAAAATTGCCAGATATACTACTATCCAACTTTAAAAGAATATAAGATATCCACCAGAAAGTTGCTAATTCAACATAAGCCTGAAAATTATAAGTACCTGACTCATTCGCCATGGATCTGACAATAGATTTTTCTGATTTTCTGCCAGTGAAGAAAATTTGGAAAATTATAAGCTGGTCCTTTCAGTAGAATCAGTAGCAACAGGTAAGGGACAACATATACCAGAGTCAACGGCTTTTATTTCCCTAAGAGTTGCATCAGAGGACATCAATGGCTTTATAAAAAATTGTGCAAACCTGAAATGAAAGACAAGATGTAACTGTAATCAGCCTTTGCAAAACAAGGAAAAGAAGATAGAAAGAAACAGAAGGTACCTGTCTAAAGCATCATCCAGGCAGTCATTGTTCACATCAAAATAGAAGTTTGTGTGTTCAGAAGTTGTAAAGGCATTGGTCGAGCCACCATGCTGCAAGAAACACCCATATTATCCAACTAATGATTATTGATTAATAACAGAGGTTCCACTTAAAGATGGTAATATCATTGTAGGAACTAGGAACTATGAATCGGGTAAACAGTTAGCCTCCAAGCAGAGTCCACACAGAAGCTTTCCTACTAGTATTCTTGATGGTTTAGAAGTCTTAAGCACTGCCTGGCAAAATACCAGTAGTACCTTACACAGAAGCTTTCCCACTAGTATCTTGATGGTTTTAAAGTCGTAGGCACTGTCTGGCAAAATACCAGTAGTACCTTACCCTATGTTAGGAAGCCACAGCAGAAAATTTCGCAGTTTACTCAATAACAGAACATGGTGGGCATATATCTCGGGAAAAACTATATACGGCAACCAACCAGCAACCTAGAAGAAAAAAGAAGACAAGGTCCCATGATCACACAGATACTAGACTACAAGCCCAAATAGTAGTCTATTCTAATGCCTGCTGCTTTTGAAGGACTGAGTTCTCAAATATAAAATTAAACAAGCGACCAATTACCAGCATAACAGTGGCAACTTAGTTGTTTTGAAAGTTTCACTAAATTTTGAAATCGGCTCCAGCTCAATCCAATAAATTACTAACGCACTAATACCTTGATCAATTACAAAGAACCCTTATTAATAAAGAGAAACAAGAAGGGCGAAAATTTTACCCTGGCAAACTACATACCTCAGCAATGTACTTTGAGTAACTATCTTCTATAGGATATTTCTCGCTCGCGTAGAAAAGCATATGCTCTGTAAAAATAGAACCAGGCAAAAGCATGTTAGGGATTAAAAAAATACATAACCACCCAGAAAATAGTACTGGAACATACATGTCATGAAGCTTTTCAAATGCAAAAGTACAATCCAACAAGATGAAGAACAACGCAATGAGATTTATACAGTGGATGGCGGTGCACTAACACTCAAAAAGACAAATCCTGGAGACAGAGAGATATGTAAAACAAGTAAAATTACAAATATAAAGGCACAGTATATACACAAGAAAATTATTGATTACTTTACCTATCCAAGCAAACATTTGCATTGTATTAAATTATTTTATTTACTTATTCCATGATGAATGTAGCCCTAATGCTTACTCACTGTCACAGAACAACCCAAAAGCACACACACATCTCAAGATATCAGGACATTCTATAACAGGCATCCCAATTGAAAACAACCTTTCATAGCAAGGTAGTAAATTGGGCCACACACGCCTAAACTCACAACAAGAGCAATACCACGGTAGCAGGGATATCGGGGTTGTTAAGTCGCAACTGCACTAAGATTTTCATCACTAGGATCGTGTAAAACGAACACTGAGTACAGCAAAAACAGCAGCATCTAGCATGCCCCTTGTTGTATTGTAACGCAGCAAGTCAGAGCAGAGCGCTAACTAACCGAGGAAGTGAGCGAGCCCCTCCATCCCATCGGGGTCGCAGAAGTACCCCACCGAGACATTCATCGACGCCGCCGCCTGCAAACGAATCACGAATTCAGAATCGGGACGAAACCCAGCAGCTAACGCAAAGCCCCCGACCCGTCCCGATCGAAGAGCGAGCGAGCGACGGAGTTGACCTTGTCGGTGTCGGGGTCGCTGACGAGGAGGCACTCGAGGGCGTTGGGCAGCACCACGCGGCGGTACCCACGCTTGTCGTTGCGGGGCTTGGTGACCTCGACCTCAACCTTCGCGGTGGCTGGCGCAGCGGCGCCGTCGGCCGCCTCGCTGGGGGCGTCTACCTCGCGCGGCCTCGAATCCATCGCGTCGCCGCCCGGTCGGCGTCGTCGCTGGGGCAGGGGAAGTCCGCGAGGTTTCGCACGGGAGTTGGGCACTACTCGCTGCTCGGGTTTGGTTTCGTCCACCTCAGCGCGTCCTCGCTCTTGGATCTGCTTTCTGTTTTACGAGTGCTTGTTTGGGTATGGAGAATAAAACAAGATTTATTAGGAGGATTTTTGGGAAAAGTAACTTTAGTTAGTTTTTCTGTTGTGGTGATGAGTTTGTTCAAGGATCGATCTGCCTCACGTGTTGTCTGATGGAGTCGAGGTGAGTCATGTAGATGTAGATAAGCCTAATCTTGTCTATGGTTGGGGGGATGATTGTGCTATAAACATTGTGAATATGTGAATATGAGCTCGTTAGCTCGTTCGGCAGGAAATTGTGAAAGATCAAAACTAACAGCTTTCCTCTCCCTCCCGGGTCGCACGCGCGGGCGACCCCGGAGGGCCCAACCCTAGCCCTAGCAGCTCCTCGCCTCGGGCTCCCCTGGCCGCTGCCGCCGCCGGCGCTGGCGGTGGTGGCGGCGCCCGGCCGTCAAGGGCGGCGGGCAGGGCTTGGCGAGCCCTGGACGGGCCGTCCTCGCGGGGGGAGGGTGTCCAGTTGGGCGGCGCTCGGAGAAGGTGAACGACGGCGCTCGGCGAGGTTGTGAGGGCCCCTCGAACTACCAGTCCGAGATGCCCACGTTATGTAAACAGATCACGATCCCAATGATCAGTGCATCGCGATCACATAACCAACATAGTATACAAAGTTACATCATCCAACTCAAATAGTATAAGACTTACATAAATGGTGGTCACACGACCAAGCCTGCAACCATCGTCACGCAGGACGGAATTAACTACGATATAGCGGAAGCTTTCGGCTAGCGTCGGCCCTCGTCACAACCGGACGCATTCCCACAGAGCAGTTGACCGGTGACACTCAGTTGGCGTGGTCGTTGGCGTACTCCTCCTCCTCGTCGTACATCTCCTCGTTGTAATCTGGACGTTTGAATATCCAGGGACACAGCCATATGAGTACATTTACGTACTCGCAAAACCACTCAAGGCTTAAGTTTTCATGGTAAATGCAATAAAACGTTTTTTTCGAAAACTGGGATAGCCACTATATACGACTATAGGGCTTAGTTTTCGCAAACGATTCTTTTAGACATAGAGACTACGACATCTCTATATCTTTGATGAAAAGACATTTAGAGATAGAATTCTCTCTTGTAGAAATAGAATGTACTATCTCCACGTTTTTGTAAACACTTTTGTAAAACTTTTCAAAGACGCTAGGATGGGGATACCCCTTTTTCTTTCCATGAGACCAGACTGATTGTCTCCCCGAGACCAACCATCTCCTCTCAATTCCCGTACCTCCCAGGTACATTTTTTATCCTTCTTTTAGTTCAAAACAGAAACCAACTTTTCTTCTTTCACCAGTCGCCCAGTGTGGCCTTTGCAACCGTCCATGACCGCGGACACGGCTATTCGAATAGTTATACACTCTGCAGAGGTGTGCACTTTCACCACACCAAACGGTCATTTCCGCCGTGTTCAGCCACGGTCCGCCATACGACAGTATGCGGGGGTTCGGATAACCAGATCAAAGCGTTCCACTATATCCGCCCTAGTACAGAGGACTCCCGATAGGTTTATTCCCCTCGGCACCGTGTGCTTCACTAGACCGTGTGCTCCACTAGACACCGCTACGATAGGGGACCCAACGTAATCGTCCGGCGCGGATCCGCCGCATGTGTATTGCCTCGAACAGACGGCAACCCGACTTCGAGGGACTCTAACCCTTATAGAAGTATGAGATCCTCCGTACTAAAGTGGACAAGCTTCCGGCTAAACCCTACCCATCTCAGGTAGTATGGTTGCACGGGTTAATTGTTCAGGCGGCAGCAGGGACTTCGTAAACAAACCTCCATCTCCGACTGGTCCAGCACCTCGGGTTTTCGTAAACTCACCGAATGCTCCCAGCACTTCGGGTTTTCATAAACATCTCATTTGCTCCCAGCAACATGGGTTTTATAAAACACTTTCTCGCCGATCGCTCCCAGCGACTCGGTTTTTTTTAAAACATTTCATCAAATCCAGGTTCCCATCCTAAAGTTTTGAGGTAAGATTATAAGGATATACTACTAAAAAAAAATCTTGATAGCGCCTTCAGTAGAAGGTTTCTCAAGTAAAGACTTATTTTTATAAAATCTATTATATACTAGTAGATATCTTTGGCCAAACAATATTTTGTAAAAATAGTTTTGGGGTGGCGAAATGCCACAAAAGAAATAAAACATGCATTATTTTATTTTGAAAACAAAACATGCTTTGTAGAAATAATAGGATTTCAGTAGGGTGTTGAGGTGGCTTGCCTTGCTCAGCAAAGTGTCCCGGGTCTCGTTCTCTTTCGTAGACAGGTTCAGCTCCCATGTACTGCTCCTCCTCTTGCGGTTCTAACGCATCGGAAAAATAAACGGAAACTACCGTCAATTCTAAAATGCGGGTTGACAACAATCTAAAATAGCTAAACCAAACAACAATCACTTCAAACACACAACCACTGGATAAAAGAATCTGAAACAATTGCTAGACACACAATCAAGCCATGAAACAAAATAAAAACAAACAATCGATGCTAAGTTGATCATGCTCTAATCATGGGCAGTGAGAGACACCACAAAACCTCTAGCATGGAAGAACTAAGTCATCACAAGGTAGCTTAAGGCTCTGGACTTTTGATGGAAATAGGCTAATCCCCAAAACAGTTTTATTAAAACAATAAATAAAAAAGACAACTTTTATTAGAGGCCGAAATGCTGTTTTGAGGGAATAAAGCACAAGTCCTAAAATAATGATCAGAAAAATAAACCCTTCTACCACAGTGTTCCTAGTAATCATACTAAGCTAGGGGAATTGGGTTTGCATCAAAATCCATCACCAAAATGGAGCTAAAAATCCTATAAGTGCTACTGGTCCGAAAACCAACATGGTGATAGTTTTGGTTCTAGGAACCTCCTGCATGCAAGGTAAATTGCTAAGGCAAGATATTGATTATATCTTGCTGTAGGAATTGGATTCACTCAACTTGGATAATCCTAGCTCAAGATACCTCAAAAAAGAGTGGAAAACAAAGTTTTTATTAGATTTAATGCCCAGCACGGATATTGTTTATTTTCTGACCACACCAGCTCTGCATGTTTAAGAGAACACGCTGGCATCTCACAAAAATAGCCCACAATAAAATGCACAAGCAGTGTAGGCACAAACTAATTAAACTAGACACACCAACATATACTCAAACAAGTGCTAGGCTTTTCAATCACCACTTAACAATTCAAGCTTTACTCAGAACAAACCTAACTCAGGCCACTAACAGTACTAACATATTATGAATAATAATAGGTAGTGATCTACAGAACCTAAACACTTCACAATAAAAATAACAACATTTCCATAAGGAACCAAACAAATGTTTTATCATTTTTAAAAGGCAGAAAACACCATTTTGAGAGTTTATTAAGTCCAGGGTGTTCTGTTCAACCAAAATTTATGAAAAGCTAGGTTTTGGTTCTCTGTAAGTATATCAAGCTAAAGCAACTGGATTTAGTCTAAAATCTTACTCACATAAAATCAATTAAATCAACGAAGTGGCTACTGGTCCAAACTCTAAACTCATGCCAATTCAAACCTAAGAATCAAAAACACATGAGGTTAATTTTTACTGAAAGCTCAACTCATAAGCATTTCAAAACAATTGGATTCATCAAATTTGGATTCATAAACTCAAGATAAAATTAGATCTTTGATTTAGACCAGTGGCAGTGCAGTAATTTTCATCTGCACACAAATTAATATTTTTGAGATCGGCAAGTTGGACATGATTCTAAACTCAATGCTTTACCACTGTGATTTTTGGTTTACACAAATTCCATGTTTAAGTATTTTATTTCGATTTAAACTAAGAGGACAGAAACAGATCTGCACAGAAAAGAATAAAACTACAGGGAAAATACTAAATGGGCTAGATCTGGAGCTGGGCCCTGCCGTGCGAGTTGGGCCGGCCCACTGCGCTGCGCGCGCGAGTGAAGAGGTAAGTCACCGTAGATCTCCAGATCGACAGCCAGAACAGATCCAACTGGATTGAAAGTGAACCGTAGATCAGAAGATCCACGGTTCCTGTGCTTCGTCTTCTCCGAGACGCACAGAACGGAGCAGGAGGTCCAGCAATGGCGTTCGAGCACGGGCTGCTCACCTAGGGGCTGTGCGCGGCTGCTGGAGAGGTCGGGGTCAAGGGAGAAGACGATGGTGAGTCCGGCGGTGTCCTCAGCTGCCGCATGCAGCGCCGAAGTTCATGGCGGCGACGGCGGCGTGTTCCTCGGGTAGCGGATGGAGGCGGCGTGCTCGAGCTGCCCCTGGGCAAAAGAAAAGGGGGAGGAGTTAGCCGTCGCAGAGGGGAGCTCGGCGGTCCGAAAATGGCGAGGAAAGGTGGAGAGAGGCGCTGGCAATCGCTGCCCGAAGCTGGCGGTCACCGAGACGAAAACCTTCTTCTCGAGAGGTGCAGAGGGCTTGAGCTCGGGCGTGACTTCGTGGGAGGGGAGCGGGGATCTGAGTGCGTCGCTGGGGAGTGAGGATGAGCAGAGGGGAGGGTACGGGCTCGAGTTTAGACAGGGAGCTCGTTTTCTAGGGTTTCGGGTGTGGGGGTGAGAGGGAGGGACGATGGGGCATGCCCATTGGCTCGGGAGGGCGGTGAAGGAGTGGGCAGGGGTGTGCTGGTCGGAGAGGGACGTGTCCTGGCTAGTGAGAGGAGAGGGAGTGAGCTCGGGTTGGGTAGAGGGGAAAAAGATGTGAGGGGAGTGGGCAATGGTGAGCTGGGTGGTTGACAGGTGGGCCAGGGTCGAGGTGGTGTTTGTCTGCCCACAAGTGACAGAGGGAGTCGTTGGGTGAGAGAGAGGGAGAGAGTTTTAGGTGGTTTAAGCAAAAAGGGTGCACAGAGTTAATTTGGTGCCATGTTCATCACTAAACTTTAAGCAACCAGGGGCTTAATTAGGGCTAAAAAGAATTCTCCAAGCAAGTACAGATGATGGAGAAGAGAGGGGTGCAAGTGCATTGCCCAAAAGGGTCCTGGTTTGCTTAGGGAGAGAAGTGCAAAAGTGAATCCAACACAAGTCAAATGGTCACCTTATAAAGTATAACTCAAAACAAGCAAGAATTAGTGATCACATATTTTTGAAATTTAACAAGAGAGTTATAGATGGAGAGCAGAGATGATGAATATGATCTTAGGTGAGTTGCATTTCCAAAATGATTAAAAGAAACACAAATGGTCATGCTCTAGCAAAGCTAAAAGTTAACAGAAAAGAAGATAGTCACTCACTAGTTGTCATTTGATAAATTTGGAAACTTCTAGAACTAAACCCACTTAAAGGTGGTAAGACACACCACAATCACAAGGACATCAATCAAGCATCTTATATCTCAACAAGATCATACACCCTAGTGGACACTTAAGATCCACATAATTACTTCAAGACAAACAATATCAAGCATAAATTAAATAGTTCACACAAGCAAACAAATAAACAAACAACAAACACTTAAGACAAACCTAATATTTTGTGAGGTGGTGACAAACATGATCATGACAAGGTTTTTGAAGGAAGAGGGTTAAAACACTTCTTAGTGATATTTTCCAAAGATTATTTAATTAGGAGTTTTGAAATAAGAGTTGCTAAATTCAAACCATCATGGTAAAAGATAGGAGAAGATATATGGACTATTTTACTTGTCATAACATTGTTCACAAAGGTCATATTATTACTAGGTTGAACTCCAAGGTTGATAATTAGGGAGGCTAACAACACAAACACAACCCACAACATGGCAAACAAAGCACACAGGAGTAAAACACACCCATTAACAAGATATTTCAAAAAGTTTTTTTGACGGACCTAAATTTTGGGTCTCTGACAATTAAGTTTTTTCTTGGTTCCAAAATTTGGGACGTTACAGACCTCCCCCCTTAAAAAAATCTCGTCCCGAGATTCCTAAGCGGGTACTAAGAGAGTGCAAAGTTAGTGGGTTTGTTGCTCCTTCATCTTTCGGGGTTGTTGACTCTCAACTGAGGTCTCCTTGTCGATACGTCATCGGATTTCTTCCGGAAGGCATTTGGTCTCTGCTGAAGGTGTTGTCATGAAGGTTGATGCTGAACAGCGTTCTTGTCGAGTTGACTTCAAATACTCCAGAGTTAGGGCGCAAAGGACAGTTTGCCAGAACTCGCTAATAAAACTAGCGTATGTCTTCCCCCCTTAAAAAGAGGCCTTGAAGGGTTGATGTTGGTAGTACAAGTTGTTGCCGACTTCAAGGTGTTGTTGATCTTGCGTATCATGACGATCTTCATCTTGGACGTAGCTCCTTGGTGCTTGGGGTTGATGTAGCCACTTGTCCCGATATTGCCGTCTTGAGGGGTTAGCAGTTAAATATCCGCCAACAGTTTTCGAGCCTCACAGGGGTGTCAGGTCCGTAGACTTGACTGTCTCCGGTTTTTCCTAAAAAGTCAAAGGGTGCTACAAGCTACTAAAGGCGTCTAACTTGCTTAGTGTGTTGTCAACAGCAACAGTCTTCGGGCCTTTCGTCGTTCTTGGCGTCTTGTTAGATATGATGTCTTCTATTGTGCCCACCTTCGGTTTAGCTGACGAACAAAGTTGATGAAGACTTCCTTGGTTCGTTGACTTCATGACGCCACACACTATCTTTCAGAGGTCGGTTCTATCTTAATTAGCCTAGAAAATTAGTTAAGATACTTATTGCTATCAGTCTCAAGTCGGACAAGTCGAGTTAATAAGTTTGGCGCATAGAAGGCACTTATGACTCTTGCTTTGGGGTTCATCTTGATGTAGACGATCTTCAGTGCTGGTTGTCTTCGTTGTTGCTGACCTCAATCTCCTTCGGACTTCACGACTTGAGGCTTTCACAAAAATCTTCACAAAGTGGTGGCTCTTGCCGATCTTTGAGTCCTTCTTGTTGCCGTTTGTGGGTCTCGAAGAGGTTAGCTAGTAGCAAGTCACTGGTGTTATATGTTACTCTAAAGTTAGATACGCTAAGTTAGTGATGGTATACTGGTAATTCGAAAAGTTAATTAAACTAGGCAAGGCTCGTCACATCACGGGGATGGGCTTTCTCGGGTGGTCTTCTGTATCAGGTGCGGTCAAAAGCTCTCACGTGTCGAAGTTCAGATCAGGGGCAAAACATTTCTAGAGAGGTTTTCTAAACAAGTTTTGAGAAGCATCACGATGCATCTAACGCATAAAAGGCCAAAAAGGTATTTTATGTAGAGGCAAAAAGATGTTTAAACAAAAGGGAAATTTGGGTCTAACATGTGCTGCCGACGAAGAGTGCTGGTGAAACACACCAGGAAAACAACACACCAGCGACAAGCATACGAATCATTGTCAACCATTAGGTGCATCAGGTCTCAACAGAAGCACCACACACGACATAGTTCCGCACATGGGCATAGTTTTAACCCTAAACATAACAACAAACTAATTTGTGACTGGGAGGGGAACATGACTTCATTCAACCGTCACAAACTACTTGATGTGGCGCTTCTTGGAAGACTCGTTCTTGGGGATGGAATCGTTGTCCGCCTTCAACGCTTCAATATCCTTCTAGGTTTCCTTGAGATCCTTCCGGGTGTTGAGAACTCGGTACTTGACTCTTTCTCCCATTTCATCAATGGCGGCCCATGCGGCGCTCCTGGCTGAATCCATAAAGGAGGTGTACTGAGACTCTGAGTTGGTGAACATCATATATCCTGTTTTGTCCTGATCATCTCCTTCGTTCTTGTAGAGGTGGAGTTGCACCCACCAAAGCTCTTGTCCATTCTCTATCCAAGGAAAACCCTTGTAGACTGTGGGTCCTTCGAGTTCGAAGCTTAGCATGAGGTTCTCCAGGGCCTTGGGAAACTCAGTGGTGCTTCCCAAAGTTATGGTCTTCGTCGGGCCCTTCTTGAGTGATTCGATGAGTCTCAACATCTATAAATAAAGAAAACGTCTTAGAAGGAGGCGAAAAAAGGTAAAAGAGTCAAGGCTGAGATATCTCGGTGAAAGGTAAGGTTTCAGTCCTAGGGTCTATTACTAGTTTGACGCTATTCCTAAGGTCCTTATTTCTGTCTAGCAAGGTACACACAGACACGGGGCACACAGTCAACTAATGCTCACGCAAAAAGCACACCAGCAAGATACACACTCAAGCAAAAAGCATACCAGCAAAACAGCACACCAAACACCTATAGTACCAAAAGGGCACTTAACATTCGTGATTGTCGGGTAATCCAACCAAGGGTCATATCTTACCTTATCCTATGGGGTTTGGGGTCACATGATTGCTGAAGTCCTCATTTCATTACCCTTGGCTTCTGCCGGAAAGCTTGGGATTCTTGAGGTTGTCGATGGCGTAACATTGTTGGGGTCGAGTCAAGGGAGTGAAGGTGACATGGCATTCTGATCTTGCATTTTGCACATTCCAAAGGATTTGGAGATCTTGGCTTTGTTTTCATCGACGACCTTGGTCTTGCAGACTGTGCATCTGAAGGTTCCTTGCTGCATTGTAATTTCTTGATAACGAGCTTCTCCATCTGGGTGCTAGCTACTTAGGTCTTATTTGGGTTCATCGTCAAGCCTAAGCAAGTTTTGAATGGGGACCAGACAGTAGATAAAAGTCCTTTGAAATACTTTAAATTAGAGAGGCAAGATCAAAATATTTTTGAGAATATGAGTGACGTGGTTGTGCCCACGGCAATCCCAGGGTCGAGTACCCCAGGTAGATTTAGAGGGAGAAGATGTGCGCGCTGGTAGTATCGGACGGCTGACAAGCAAGGATTTACCCAGATTCGGCCCCTCATTGTGAGGTAAAGACCTACTCCTGCTTGTCTGATTATGATGATATATGAGGTTACATGGTGGCCGTAATGGCGATTGTGATGGTGAGACGTGATGTCTCTATGTCTATGCGAGTTGTGGATCTAGTATCGATCTATCTTGGATCTGTCTATGGGGGTGCCCCTGCCTGGCTTTATAAAGGGAGCCAGGTAGGGTTTACAAGAGTCCTAGTAGACTACGTCTTGGAGTTCTTGACTTGTGCTTGAAGTAACTGCTGGTCCGTCAGGTGGGCCTTCGTCTGGGCTGTATCGGGTATGCCAATGATGAGGTGTCCGGAGGGTATATCCATGTCACTAGCCCCCGAGTGTCTGGTCGATTCGAAGTATCGGGCAGAGACTCAAAACAGAATGTCGAGTAGGCGTAGTTTAATGCGTCGGGTATGTTGATGACCATATGATGACTGTATTATCCATTTTTCGCGAGTTGAATCATTTATAAGAAATCCAGTATATGTATATGAAATCCAATAATAATAAATCCGGTGCAGGCTATAGAGAACCCGACTTTGATAAATCCGGTGCAGGCTATAGAGAACCCGACTTTGATAAATTCGCGCGGGCTATAGAGAACCCGACTTTGAGAAATCCGATGCGGGCTATAGAGAACCCGACTTTGATAAATCCAATATGAGCAATGAAAAATCCAACTTTGATAAATCCAATATGAGCAATGAAAAATCCAACTTTGATAAATCCAATATGAGCAATGAAAAAATCCAACTTTGATAAATCCATTTGCGCCACTCGAACCGATGGCGAGTGCTCTCCCGATGGGAGTTTAGTCGATGAAATATGCGTTGTCCAAGTAGGTGTTCAGCTTTCGCGTCCTTTGCTGCGTTTTCTGGTACTTTTGACTCGGTAATTTGTCGGGTGCGCGGCAGCGCTCCCGATGGGAGTAGCCCCCGAGTGCCTGGTCGATTCGAAGAATCGGGCAGGGACTCATTTGCAGGTGTATTTCACCATCTGGTTCTTTGCTCATTTTGCTATGTATATTTTGAGTCGAGATTGTCTCGATTGTGCTTGCTGAGTCGGTAATTCATCGACTGATGTTTGGCATGAACTTTGCTATGTATTTTTGAGTCGAGAATGCCTCGATTGTATATGCTGAGTCGGAAACACGTCGACTAATGCTTTGTTTATTTTGCCTAGGGATAAGGGCATAGTAGGCCTGGTACACTCGACGGATCGGGACCAGTTAACTGCACTTTTGGGCAAAACCTTACTAGCCTACATCAAGCTCGAGTCCCCAGACTCGAACCCGGAACAAGCTGGTCAGGATCGACTCAGGCCGCGGAGGTCTTACTGAGCCAACCTGCAGCATAACTTTGCGACCTAACGCGTCCCTCAGGATTTTCTTCATGTCGTCAGACACGGAAAGTTGCAGGGCAAAACGCTGAAGGAGCGGGCCCCGGCCCAGCTCGACGGATCGGCGGGTCTTACCTATGCACTATGCATGCAGCATCCGAGGATCGTCAGATGCAACTCGGGGAGATTATGACTGTGATTTTGCCTTTATGCGAGCACGTAAGTAACTGAGTCGAGTTAGCTTCGACTGTGAGTTTTGCCACTTGGCGTCTTTGCCTGTATTTTATCGGGTGCGCGTCAGCGCTCCCGATGGGAGTAGCCCCCGAGGCTATGTGCAACTATTTGTAGTTGGGCATAGGCTCAATTTGCCCTCCTTTTGTTTTTGTCGAGTATCTTTTGAGTTCTCCAATCTTTTGCGTCTGCTGTCATAGACATTTGTCGGGTGCGCAGCACTCGAACCGATGGCGAGTGCCCTCCTGATTGTCGAGTGCGGCTGAGGCTTTTGAAGTAGCTAACCTGCACGCGCAGCCCCCGAGTCTTCGGGTGCGGCCAAGGCTTTGCGAGTTTGGGCTTTGCGCGGCGTAGCCCCCGAGTGTAGGGTCGAGAGGCGCGCGGTGCTTTGCTGAAAGGAATCGACGCAGCGGACCAGAGTCGACGCGGCGGAGTTGTGCGTTGTATGGAGTCGACGCGGCGGAGTTGTGCGGCGAAGAAGTCGACGCGGCGGACCGGAGTCGACGCGGCGGAGTCGAGAAGCACCAGCCTTCGAGTGTTGGATGCAACCAGAGCAGGTTTATAATTGAAAAAATAAAATCTGGAACTGACTTAGCTGTTCATGAGCGACGGAAATATGTATTGTTGTTTGTTGTTGATGACGGAGCGCCAGCCCCCGAGTATTGGAGGTGGAGTCGAGGAAGTCGCGGTGTCGCCTTGTTCCCGAGTCGACGATTTGTCGGGCTACGTGGTCCGGTGGCCGATGATGTTTGCCGCAGTTGATCCTGCGTTGATGTAGAGTTTGACGAGTGGCTGACGAAAATGCACAGCACCGCCGCCCCGAGTCGCCGGTTTGTCGGATGCGCTCAGTCGAATATGACTCCGTTTTTGATTTCGAGTGCCAGCCCCCGAGGGTACGTGGTGCCCTTCCAGGGAGCGGGCTTTTTGTTCCAGTATCACCGACGCTGATCGCCGCCGTGGTGATCGAAAATGTCGAGCGAGTGGAGGTTTGCCCTGTCGAGTTGTAGATCGATCCGATTTCGTCGGAAGCTTCGGCTAGCTAGTCGACTTGCTTAGGACCTGAGCTTCGATCCGTCACCCGCGATTGCATCGATCTCCAGTATGATCCTTTCCCTTGCAACGTAAACAGAGTGATTAGCATATGAAATAAAATATTAAGAGAATCTCAAGTAGTACGTCCATGCATGTGCGCGTCCGCATGCATGTGGATTTGCTGGTCATGTACGCATGCAAATACGCTTGCTCGTCGATTGCACAGGGCTTTGATCGGACCGATGTAGCTTCTCGAGGTCAGCGCCTTGATGATGATTGATGAAAGTGAGGTCGATGACGCGACGCGTGGGCGGTCGAAGACGGCTGCAGTGAAGTCGAAGCGAGAGGCAGTCGCCACACCGCAGCCGAGTTGGGATTTTTGCTGCTTTCGCGTGTGTTGCGATTTGGATAGCATCTTGCCGTAGACGCGGAACGCCTTTGAGGATTTTTGATCTTGCTGATCCGATCAGTCACACGCGAGGGGATTGTCCATGACGAGCCCCCGAGTGCTGATCCGTCATGCCGAGTTGTCGCCGTTGTCGTAAGAGTCGACAAGATTTGATCAGCGACACGCGAGGGCGATGCTGGTGTCAAGCCCCCGAGTGCTGATCCGTGATGGCGAGTCGTCGCCGTTGTTGCTCGAAGTCGACGGCGGCGAGTACGTGATGGCGATCCATCTGCGTATGTGGGAGTTGTGCGGATGATCCACCTGCTGGTCTTCACGCGAGTTGCTTTTCTTGATCTCATCGTCAAGCATCTGGATCGATGACTCGACGAGTCAGCTTGTGTGATAGCTGTTTTGCCAGTCGCCGTCCTGATTGAAACGATGCCGTCTTGATTTGATTAGCTGCGCCTGAGATGACATGACCATTGCATGCATGATCTGTGCAAAAAGGTGATCATAGCAACGACTCGTGAAAGTTAATTATGAGCATAGCATGAATCTCTACTATATAATACGAGTAAAGGTGATGGTTGGCGGCGGTACGTCACCAAACTTACCCTTTAAGTTGATAAAATTTACATCAGATGCCACCTATAAGTGAAAAAACGATTCAAACAATACATCTTAGATAAGCGACCGTGGTGGTCGTACGTCGTGGTCATTTTTCAATTTGCCCCTCCAGTTTATGAGAAATTAACCCGCAATCCTTATCCTCTCTCTCCCGTGCACAAATCAAATCGACCACGAGGACGGCCGAGGGAGGCGATGCGCCGGGGGCCCGGGGCTTGCCGGCGTGCAGCGGATGGAGGCCGGCCGAGGGAGGCGTTGGAGGCCGTCCGAGGGAGGCGATGCGCCGCGGTCCCGGGGCTTGCCGGCGCAATCAGCCGCCGCTGCCAGACAAGATGCTGGCCTAGTTAGAATAATACGACCTGATTATTTTGCTGCCACCGCGTTGCCTCAGCTGGACGCAACTGATCAGATTGGATCAGCGCCACCATCGTCCGCTTGCTGATGCATGCGTAAAATTCTTTTGCCGGCCGCGTGCATGTTGCTCCCGCGAGGTCGCCGTGTGCCTGGGAGGCAATTTGACCGGTCCCACTGCCGTTTGTTCATGACGAAAAGTGCGGCAACTAGGTCTTGTAGATCCGACTGGATCGTAGAATCCGCGCACTTCGGACGCCGCCGCCACTCGATGAAGCTGCCGGTTGCTTGTTGATGATGAGTTTGATCGCGTCGACTGCGATGTGACGTAGATTGGATCTGTTATGTACGGGACGCCGTCGCTTTTGCTAGATGCGATCTGGTCGCTTTTGTCGACGAAGATTTGCCGATGATGGAGCCGCCGAAACCACGATCCAGCACGCGTTCTTCCCACAGACGGCGCCAATTGACGTGGTTGTGCCCACGGCAATCCCAGGGTCGAGTACCCCAGGTAGATTTAGAGGGAGAAGATGTGCGCGCTGGTAGTATCGGACGGCTGACAAGCAAGGATTTACCCAGGTTCGGCCCCTCATTGTGAGGTAAAGACCTACTCCTGCTTGTCTGATTATGATGATATATGAGATTACATGGTGGCCGTAATGGCGATTGTGATGGTGAGACGTGATGTCTCTATGTCTATGCGAGTTGTGGATCTAGTATCGATCTATCTTGGATCTGTCTATAGGGGTGCCCCTGCCTGGCTTTATAAAGGGAGCCAGGTAGGGTTTACAAGAGTCCTAATAGACTACGTCTTGGAGTTCTTGACTTGTGCTTGAAGTAACTGCTGGTCCGTCAGGTGGGCCTTCGTCTGGGCTGTATCGGGTATGCC
Source organism: Poa pratensis (assembly GCA_947311845.1). Taxonomy (NCBI): domain Eukaryota; kingdom Viridiplantae; phylum Streptophyta; class Magnoliopsida; order Poales; family Poaceae; genus Poa; species Poa pratensis. The sequence goes on from CAMZMU010000063.1 coordinate 109,934,592, forward strand.
AATGATGAGGTGTCCGGAGGGTATATCCATGTCAATGAGAAGAGTGGAAGCCATACTAGAGCTTACCTAGATAAAAATAGGTTTTTAAGAAATAGGGTTTTAGCAAAAATATTTACTTCCTAAGCTAACGACCATGCTAACTAAGGTCTCCTAAGGTCAACGATGGCTCTGATACCAAGTCTGTGAGGGCCCCTCGAACTACCAGTCCGAGATGCCCACGTTATGTAAATAGATCACGATCCCAATGATCAGTGCATCGCGATCACATAACCAACATGGTATACAAAGTTACATCATCCAACTCAAATAGTACAAGACTTACATAAATGGTGGTCACACGACCAAGCCTGCAACCATCGTCACGTAGGACGGAATTAACTACGATATAGCGGAAGCTTTCGGCTAGCGTCGGCCCTCGTCACAATCGGACGCATTCCCACAGAGCAGTTGACCGGTGACACTCAGTTGGCGTGGTCGTCGGCGTTGTCGGAGAATGACTCCCACGAAACAGGGATAGTCAAGCTCACGAAGAGAGTTCGTGTAAGGGGCTGAACACGTTGGTCAAACAACCCTCAACCTGCACGGCGACGGTGCTCGTCGAGCAAGTGGAGAGACATCACGACAGAGATAAACACCAGCCCGTACCCAGGTTCACGTCCCTCGTGTGGAGGTAACACCGCTACTCCTGCTTGTCTGTATTGCACTGCTTGTAGAGGTTACAGTACAATGAGCTTGCCGAAGGCTCTCTTTTGGCAATGGTGTACACGAGGAAGGGAAGCAGTGGTCTTCTTCTTCCTTGTGCGTAAATGGCTATGCTGGAATGAGAATGCGATCCCTTGCTACGGTGCTGCTCCTCCTTCTTTTATAGGCGCCCCGGGCTTCTTCCCTGTGCTTGCGCTACGGAAGGGCTATCACGTGGCGGCAGAAGGTAGAGCGTGGTGCACCGCAGCCCGGCTGTCCATGGACATGGTCCATGGGCGTAAAGCTGAAGCCTGTGGCAGAGTAACCACCGTCCATGCAGGACGGCCAGCTGGGGCCGCAGAGGAACGTGGGGGTGCCCACGGTGACGTTGGCCGTGGAGCGTAGCGCCGGCCGGTCCCCTTATCACCAAAGAGGAAAACCTTGTAGTCCGGTGCGGATGGCACAGCTTTGTTGACCCCTTTAATCACCAAAATGGCAACTGCGGCGTCGTCGTCACCGCGCGCAGAGGCGCGCGTCACTCTGCGGCCGCTGCAGAGCCCATGTGCGCTCTGCAGAGGTTGCTTTGCAGCGAAGCGATCTCCATGAGGGCTTGGATGTCCTGTAGAGAATTCGGCGTTGACCTCTCTCCAGGGGAGATTTCCCTGAAGAGGGGCAGCAGTGGAGAGGGCCTCCGCAGGCCTATGCTGCCTCAAAAGCCCTCGCGAGGCTCTCTGTGGGGACCCCGGACTAGCTGTCCGAAATACCCGATTATGCTTAACACAACGATCCCGTGATCAGTCTGTCGTTGCACATAATCCGAATTGGATACCAAAGTTTACATCCATTGCAAAACCGAATAAAAAATCTTACATAAATGGTCATTTAGACCAAGTTCTTACATCGGTGCCTTCATGGGCCAAACCAAAATATCAGCGGAAGCTACGGCGTAGTAGACATCATATTCTAACGATGACAACCCGACAGGCAGCTGACTTGTGGAGATCCTTAGTTGGCGTAGAAGTCGCCATACTCCTGCTCGGCGTAGTGCTCCTCCTCGTAGTCTGGCTAGGTCAATAGCCAGGGACGAAACCAATATGAGTACATTTGAATGTACTCGCAAACTACCCCAACATGAGTATGCACTAGTTTTATTTTAGTTGACAACTTTTATTTCTTTAAAGCATCTCTATATCTTTATTGAAAAAGGTAAGAAGAGTTTTATAACCACTTTTAAAGAAACCACCATGTTATCTGTTTCTCCAAAACTCCTCCTTTTTCTGACCATAGCCCGTCATGGTCCACTTCCATCCAACCACCTCATACCGATCCGTTGGTATAGGTGTAGGAATATTCTCCACTTCATTTTCTTTTAAAACTCAAAGTCTTTTAAAAACTTGCACAAGGTCTTAGGACAGTCTCCCAATTGTCCATATCCGAGGACTCGGCTATTCGAATAGTTTTTAACACTCTGCAGAGGTAGCACGCTTTTAGCCCACATCCATCCGGCACTCATCGTGTCTGCCACGTCTCGCCATACCAGGTGTATGCGAAGTAAGCCGCCGGCCATAGCCTCTTATTTGCTCATGCTAGTACAGGATCCTTCCCATATGACACTTTCCATCAACACCCAGTCCAGTTTCCCGTCAGAAACCCTAAGTGTGAGGACTCATAGTTTTGTCCGGCGGTTTATGGTGGAACCTTCTATCCTCCCCACCAACTTGTGTGAGGACCCGGGTCAGGGGTAGGTCCTCGGACCATCCCCTCATGCATAACGGAGTTATCTCCGTCGATGAGGTATCCCATACTAATAAGAGCAAACTACATGACTAAGCCTTTTCCCATATGTGGTAGATGTGGTCGCACAGGGTAAGATTGGTCGCCATAGTACTAGGACACTGTGCATTTTTCATAAACATCACCATTTTCCACTTCTCCATTTCAACACCGACATCTCGGTATTTCATAAACTCACAAGTAATTGCAAAGGAGTTTTGAATAAACCATATTTGTTTTTTTTTTCCCATCCTATAATTTGATATAACTATCTTATATTTCTACATAGGTGGCAAAATAATTCTATATACCTTTGAAATGGGTTTTATAAATCTTGCTTTGAGAGTAAAACATGTTATGAAAGTAGATGCATATGTTTGTAGTGCAAGCTCAGGAATAGCTTGCCTTGCTTGGCAAAGTGATCTTGCTCTTGTTCTTCAATTTCAGCAAACTCTCCTTCCTCGATATATCCGACAACGTTCTCGTCTAATTAATAAACAAACAATGCAAACAATCACTAAGCTATACAAGCAATCATCTCAACACAACAATCATGAACATCACACAAGGCTACAGCACACATCAAACCATGCAATTTGGTTTCAAAATAATTGAATTAAACATCATTTATTTATGTTCAAAATTATGGCAGAAACTTGTGGAACATGTTTAATTCAATAACTTGAGTTCTGTTGGTCACAAAAATACAAACTAAAATTCTATGGAAAGCTACTGATGTGTAGAAGACAACACAATTTGATTTGGTTCAGTTGGAGTTACTAAACTCCCTACACATTTGTTTGAATCCAGAGGCTTATTAATCAAGTTTTGGCTACCATTTAAATTCTATTGCTTCAAAAATTAAATCCTTTTAGGGGTGACTAAACATGACTAAATGTGACCTAACAAAATTGGTCCTAATTCATTTGGGTTAACCATTTAACATAATTAAATGTTTGAGTGCAGAAGGGTGTTTAAACTTCAACTGAATACTAAACAAATACTACTGCACAATTAATTCTACCAAAATTAGGGAAGCTAATACATGGCAGTACTAAGCTAGCAAAATTGGTTTGGAATTATTTGGACTAACAAAGTATCATAAACAAACAAGTTTAGAATTTAAACCTTCTGTAGTATTTTTAATAATACTTTTTATCTATTTAATTAAATGACATGAGACCAATTGGGTTGGTTAAACAATTTCATAAGCTTTCCAGAACAATTGAGTTTGATGTATTTGGATTCCTAAATTTTGAGATATTGAATTTTGAAGTTAGGTCCAGTACTGTTTTTCCAGAGAAATTAAATTAGAAAAACTAGCTGTTCTGGATAATGTTTAAAACACTGACAGGTGGGGCCAGCTTGCCAGCGGCTATCTACAGCGAAGCGGTACGTTGCCGTTGGATCTAGATCCAACGGCTCTCAGAGCCCGCGAACGGCGACGACCAAAAATGGGCGGCGCCGCCGCGCCGGCGGCACGGTGATGGTCGGAATCTCACCTAGGGGGCTCGGGAAGGCTCGGCGAAGGCGTGGATCGACGGCGGAGGCTCGGGTAAGGCTGCTGGAAGAACTTGCGCTTGTTGGGGAGGGCTGGTTCGTCGGCGGCGAGTTCCCGGACTTCCACGGCCTCGGCAGCGGACTCCGGCGAGCTCCTGGCGACGCGTCTGTGCACGAAAACGAGGAAAAAAGAGCTCGGGTGAGTGCGGTGAGGGTGGAGAACAAGGTTCAGGGCAGAGAGGGGACAATGGTGGGGTGTGGCGTTGCGGCCATGCTCGACCTGGACGGCGGCGACGGTTGCGGCCGTGCACGCCCTTCTGGCGGTGCACAGATCAAATTGGAGCGAGGGAGAGTGAGTGGGGGTGGTGTGGAGTTCCAGAGGGGTGCGGGGGTGGTTTTATAGGGTCGGGGCGGTCCACGATGGTCGCGGTTCACGGCGACGGCCATGGCGCGCCCGAGGTGATCATTTCCTCGATTCCGCGGCGAGGGTGCAGGGGATCGTGGCGGCGTGATGTTTACCGGGGTCCGGACGTGTTCTAGAAGCATCTAGACGAGCTGTGCGTGTCGGCGTGCAGAGAGGTGCGCCAATTTGGGACGGCGCCGTCGGAGTGACTACGGCGATGCAGAGGGGGACAGGGGCCACCACGGCGAGCGGCGTGCTCCAATTTTCCTCCTCTGGGCGCAGAGACGGCAGAGGCTCGGCGAGCGCTGCAGGGGGGTCCGGGCGGCGAAGAAAACGGCGAGCAACGCCATGGCGACACGGCGATGGTCGTCGGGGTTGAAGTCGACGACACTTTTGCAGAAAGCCCCCTGCTTCTTCTTTTCTTTTATTTTCCAGTTTCTTTTTAATATCCAGAAGCTTTTCTGGGATTTAATTGGGGCACTTAAACATTTTAGAAAAATTTGCAAATAATTGTGGGGCCTCCCCATAACATGTAGAAGCTCCACAAAAATTGGCTTTGCAAAATAAAATGTTTTGCATCATTTTCTTTCATAGGGTTTTGAATTTGGTAATTTGGTTTATTTCAAATTGATTTTACTTTACAATTTTAAAATTAGTTTTAAAAATAGCATTGAAGAGGGAAAGTAGTAAGAATCAAAATGGGAGTGTTTACATTACAACTCCACTGACTTTGGTTTGAAATAATTGAGTTTGTCACTTGAAGAATTTCATGTGACAACTTGTCACTTTTATTTTTCTTCTTTAACTTTATTTTGTTTTCTACTTTTTTTCAAGTGTTCACTAGAGCAAGCAACACACACAACAAGAACAAACAACTTAAGTAACAAGAAGCAATCAACACAAATAAACAACAAAAGTTTTTGTTGGCTCTCATTTTTGGAATATAATATTGATAATATTTTGGGATGTTACAATCCTTCCCCCCTTAAAATAAATCTCGTCCCGAGATTTGCTAGGCTTGGGTTTTAAGGAGGTCTGGGAATTCGCTTCGAAGATAATCTTCGCGTTCCCAAGTTGCTTCTTCTTCAGAGTGGTTAGTCCACTGGACTTTGTAAAACTTGATCGCACGTCTTCGGGTAACACGAACATCTTCTTCGAGAATTTTGAGGGGTCTCTCACGATAGTCAGGTCTTGGTTCAGGTCGATGGAGAGGTGGTCGATGTTTTTGAAAACATCAGGCTGGTCAGGAACTTCAAGACACTTCCGGAGCAAGGAAATGTGGAAGACATCATGATAATCTCCTAACTCCTGGGGTAACTCCAGCTGATAGGATACTTCTCCTCGACGAGCAATGACCTTGAAGGGTCCAATATACCTTGGCGCTAATTTCCTTTGACATGGAAACGCTGCATTCCTTGAGGGGTGTCACTCGGAGATAAACATAATCTCCGACTGAAGTGAGGTCACGGCGCTTGGTGTCAGCGTAACTCTTCTGACGGGATTGGGCAGTTTTGAGGCGTTCACGAATAAGCTGAACTTGCTCTTCAGCTTCACGGAGGGTATCTGGTCCGAACAATTTGCTTCTCCGGTATCGGACCAATTCAGGGGTGTACGACACTTCTTGCCGTAAAGGGCTTCAAAAGGGGCCATTTGCAGACTAGACTGATAACTGTTGTTGTACGAGAACTCTGCAAACGGAAGACAATCTTCCCACTTGGAACCATAGGATAGAACACATGCGCGAAGCATGTCCTCCAATATCTGGTTCACTCGCTCAGTTTGGCCATCGGTCTGGGGATGATAAGCTGTGCTAAATGCTAACTTGGTTCCGAGGGCTTCATGAAGGGATTTCCAGAATCTTGAGGTGAATTGCGTGCCTCTATCAGATACAATCTTCTTAGGCACACCATGCAGGCTCACTATTCTGGAAATATACAGGTCTGCTAACTGAGCTCCGGTATGAGTGGTCTTGACAGGAACAAAGTGGGCAACCTTGGTCAGTCGATCAACGATGACCCAGATTGAATCATGGCCTCGGTTGGATCTTGGAAGTCCGGTAATAAAATCCATTCCAATCTCATCCCACTTCCACTCGGGAATTTTCAAAGGTTGAAGCAATCCAGCGGGTCGCTGATGTTCAGCCTTACTCGCTGGCAGATGTCACACTTGGCTACGAATGAACCAATCTCTCGCTTCATTCCATGCCACCAAAATCTTTCTCGAAGGTCTTGGTACATTTTGGTTCCGCCGGGGTGGATTGAATAAGGGGTCTCATGGGCCTCCTTCAGGATTAACTCCTTAAGTTCCGTGACATTGGGCACACAGATACGGTCATTGAATTTCAGCACTCCTTCAGCATCTTCGGTAAAACCGGGTGCTTTGCCGAGGGAAATCTTCTTCCTAATTCCCTCTATGCTTTCATGACCTTTTGGGCTTCTTTGATTTGATCCATCAGGGTTGGGGTTAACTCTAAATTGGCGAGATAACCATGGCTAACAAGCTCTAGTCCAAAATCTTGGAACTCTTTGAACAAGGCTGGCTGTTCGGCTTGGATCAGGGCATTCAGGGTGCAAGGTTTGCGACTAAGGGCATCGGCAACTACATTAGCCTTTCCGGGTGATAATGGATTCCAATATCATAATCCTTGATTAATTCCATCCATCTCCTCTGTCGCAGGTTCAGATCTTTCTGGGTGAAAATATACTTCAAGCTTTTGTGATCTGTATAGACCTCGCAGCGATGTCCCGCAAGATAGGGACGCCACTTTTAGAGCAAGAACAACAGCAGCTAACTCCAAGTCATGGGTTGGGTAATTCTCTTCATGCGGTCGCAACTGCCGGGACAGGTACGACACAACTTTGCCTTCTTGCATCAGAACGCAACCAAGTCCGAGGCGTGATGCATCGCAATACACGTCGAAACTCTGGGTGACGTCTGGCATGATCAGGATTGGGGCTGAGGTTAGTCTCTTCTTCAGTTCTTGGAAACTATCCTCACACTTCTGAGTCCATTCAAATTTCTTGTCCTTCTTCAACAGTTGGGTCAGGGTTTGGCTATACTGGAAAATCCTTCAACGAACTTGCGGTAATAACCGGCAAGTCCGAGAAAGCTTCGGATTTCAAAACATTGGTTGGGGATAACCAGTCAAAATGGCTTGATCTTCTCTGGGTCAACAGAAATTCCTCCGGCAGACACAACATGTCCGAGAAATGCCACTTCACTGAGCCAAAACTCACACTTGCTAAGCTTGGCATACAGCTGGTGCTCTCGGAGGTCTCCAAAACTAGACGCAGGTGTTCAGCATGCTCTTCTTCGGTCTTGGAATAAATAAGGATGTCATCAAGGAAAACTACCACGAACTTGTCGAGGTACTCCATGAAAATCTTGTTCATGAGATTCATGAAATAGGCTGGGGCATTGGTCAGACCAAAAGACATCACGGTGTATTCAAACAACCGTAACGAGTGGTGAAGGCGGTCTTGGGAATGTCTGTCTCTCGGATCTTCAACTGATGGTATCCTGTCCGAAGATCGATCTTGAAAAGACTCGGGCTCCGTTCATTTGATCGAACAGATCCTCGATCTTGGGAAGAGGGTACTTATTTTTAATGGTCACGTCATTCAGCTTGCGATAATCCACACACAGGCGTGTGGTACCGTCTCTCTTGTCCACAAAATAATGGGTGATCCCCAAGGTGAAGCGCTTGGGCGAACAAGTCCTTTGCTGAGCATATCTGCCAATGCTTCTTCAACTCAACCAGCTCTTCCGGATTCATCCGATAAGGTCTTTGGGATATGGGGGGTTCCTGGGATAAGCTCAATTATGAACTCAATTTCCCGGTCTGGCGGCATACCAGGCAATTCTTCTGGGAAAACATCCTTGAACAGTGAACAACACGGATCTCATCTAGGGCAGGTCGAGCTATGCTCTCATGGCAGCCTGGGTGAGATTGACTAGTTTCAGACACATACTCCACTTCTACTTCTTTGTCGGTGGTGATGGATACAGCTCTTCTGCACAGTCAATTCGACCATGGTACTTGGCTAACCAATTCATACCGAGTATAACATCGATGCCTTGGGTTCCCAGAACAATTAAGTTAACTGGAAACTTTTCTCCTTTGATCTCAAGGGGTACATCGGAGCAAAACATCTTGGTCTCTACGGTGGATTCTGGGATTTGGATGACCATGGGTTTGGGTAAGAGGCTCTTAACTAAACCTCCCTTAGCAACAAATTCTTGGGTAACAAATGAATGGGTAGCACCAGAATCAAACAGAACAGTTGCAGGTACTGAGTTGACAAGGAACGTACCCAGCACAACATCCGGAGCATCCTGAGCTTCTTCAGCATTGATGTGGTGCAGACGACCCTTGGCAACAGCAGCATTTCCGCGGGTGCGGCATTCTTGCCATTTCCATTGCGGCCTTGACCATTGTTCTGTGCCGGCGCATTGGGGCGCTGGACATTCCTCTTGGGATTGGGACATTCTTTGGAGTAGTGACCCTTGTTGCCGCATTCAAAGCAGATCACATTGGGATTGCGGGTGAAGTTGTTGAAGTTTCCTCCGGGACGGTTATTGTCATTGGGGCGGTTGAAGTTGTTTGGGCGGTTAGGGTAATTGGGGCGTGGAGCTTGGGGTGGACGATAGGCAGGCCTGGTGTTCTGCTGAAAGATACGAGGTTTCTGGCTGCTCGAACCTTCCTGAGCATTCATCCTCCTCTTGCGACCTTCATACATAGACTTGCGCTTGGTCTCCAGCTGGATGGCTTTGTCCACAAGTGACTCCAGATCACGGAAGTCATGGATAACCAAAGCACACTGAAGTTCATCATGAGTCCACTCATGAAACGCTCCATCTTCTTCTCTTCTTTGTCGGTGTCATCAGGAGCATACCGAGATAAGTCGGTAAACTCCAGATAACCGACCACATCTCTACTTCCCTGCCTCAGCTTGCGGAACTCATCCTTCTTCCTCTCAATAAGTCCGTGGGAATATGCTTCTTGCGGAACTTCTCCTGGAACTCAGCCCAGTTGATGACATGACCAGCTGGCTGGAGAGTCTTGGTAGTTTCCCACCAAGCTCTTGCAGGTCCAGCGAGATAGTGGGTTGCATACAGCACTTTCTCATTTTCTCCCACAGCAGCAACTTCAAGATTATTGTCGATGGTGCGAAGCCAATCATCGGCTTCTAGTGGGTGAAGTCCCTTGGAGTAGGTGGGTGGGTTGGTCTTCTGAAAATCGCCTAAGGTGATCGCTGGTTTCATTGCCATTGCCATTACCACCATTGTTGTTGTTGTTGTTGTTGTTGTTGTTGTTGTTGTTATAGCGGCTGCGAGTTGTTGCAGGCAGCGAGATGAGCTGGCGCTCTTGCCGGGCATTTTCACGTTCCTCCATGATAAGCGCGAGAAGTTGGGGGGGGTTGGGTCCGGTGGTGGTGGTGCTGATCCTGATCCTTCCGCATTGTGCGACGGGGCGGCATCCTGAAGCACACCGGGTATAAGAGGCAAGGCAAGAAAAGTTCGACTAAGGGAAAAGACGATTCTCAAGTGGTTGATTAATTTAAGGATTATATGAAAATATTTCACACAGATTTAAACAAGACAAACATACTTATATTTCACAAACATCACATCAAGAGTTCACATCACAACAAGCTTACAACATCACCTTACATCTAGATACATAACATCTGGTTTCCAAAAGAACCACTACTACTCGACTAGCTATAGGGGTCAACCTAATCCTGCGGTAGTGATCAAGTCACTCGCCTACTGAGGTGGAACCTCCAGCTCTAACACGTCAGCATCTGACTGGTAGGTGGCTCCTCGGGATCCTCCTCCTCGTCCTCGAGAACTGGCTCGAGTGGCTCCTCCTCCTCGTCAACTAACTCCTCCTCATCATCCTCCTCCTCACAGTCCATCTCCTCCACGAAGTCATCATCGTCACTGAGGAAAGCGTCGTTCTCCTTGCGGAGATCCTCGCCCTCCTCCTCCATCTCGTCAGTATGGTGCTCTAGATCCTCAATCAGTCCGTCCTGCTCTGCCACCTTCGTGCGGAGCTTCACGATAGTCTTCCTCAGCTGGGCCCTCTTCCTGAGAAGAGCAACCTTCTCCACCATCAGCTTCATCTCGTTCTCGCGAAGCTCAACGAGCGACTCGCGGTCAAAGTGGAGCTGAATCCTAGTGCGCAACAGATCATCCTGAGTGCACTGAAGTAAGATCTCCATGTCCATGATGTAGCTCCCAAACATCGGGTGGTAAGGTGAAGGAGTAGGGTGTCCATCGCAGTTGCGCCTCCCGTAGAACCGGAAACGGGAGTCTACTAACTCCGCCTTGTGCTCCTCACAAAGTCGGGCTAGCATCCTCTGTGTAGCAGTACAGAGACCATCAACCCAGGTGGCCTCCTTGGTGGTGAAGATGAGCGTCCTGGAACTGGGAGACTTGATGTTCCTGCGAACTGACGACTGATGAGCCAGCTCAGCCTTCCGACACCGTGAACATCAATCTGAGCTCCCTCAAACTCTGGAGCGGGGCGACCTAACAGCTTGGTCAACTCGAACAAGTCCCTCTCAAACGTCAGCTTGCTGTCCTTCTCCAGCTGAACGAACTCGGTCCAATGGAGTGCCATCTACAGTTTTTAAGCAAAATTTTAAGTTAGTTAGGTGACAAGTATATCAAAATTTTAATATAGTAGGGCAACAAGTGAGTCAAATTTTAAGCTTAATGAGAGGTGTACAAAATTTTAGGGATACAAGGAAAATGTAATATTTAATGAGAGTAAAATTTTGCATAAGTAAGAGGATTGGAGATAAGCAATTTTCGAAAATACTTCATTCCTTTCTTTTTAGAAATTCATCTTTTGTAACATTTGACAAACGACCATGCTAACTAAGGTTTCCTAAAGTCAGGATGGCTCTGATACCAAGTCTGTGGGGACCCCGGACTAGCTGTCCGAAATACCCGATTATGCTTAACACAACGATCCCGTGATCAGTCTGTCGTTGCACATAATCCGAATTGGATACCAAAGTTTACATCCATTACAACCGAATAAAAGTCTTACATAAATGGTCATTTAGACCAAGTTCTTACATAGGTGCCTTCATGGGCCAAACCAAAATATCAGCGGAAGCTACGGCGTAGTAGACATCATATTCTAACGATGACAACCCGACAGGCAGCTGACTTGTGGAGATCCTTAGTTGGCGTAGAAGTCGCCATACTCCTGCTCGGCGTAGTGCTCCTCCTCGTAGTCTGGCTAGGACAATAGCCAGGGACGAAACCAATATGAGTACATTTGAATGTACTCGCAAACTACCCCAACATGAGTATGCACCAGTTTTATTTTAGTTGACAACTTTTATTTTTAAAACATCTCTATATCTTTATTGAAAAAGGTAAGAAGAGTTTTATAACTACTTTAAAGAAGTCACCATTTTATCTGTTTTCCAAAACTCCTCCTTTTTCCGACCATAGCCCGTCATGGTCCACTTTCATCCAACCACCTCATACCGATCCGTTGGTATAGGTGTAGGAAACATTCTCCACTTCATTTTTCTTTTAAAACTCAAAGTCTTTTAAAAACTTGCACAAGGTCTTAGGACAGTCTCCCAATTGTCCATATCCGAGGACTCGGCTATTCGAATAGTTTTAACACTCTGCAGAGGTAGCACGCTTTTAACCCACATCCATCCGGCAACTCATCGTGTCTGCCACGTCTCGCCATACCAGGTGTATGCGAAGTAAGCCGCCGGCCATAGCCTCTTATTTGCTCATGCTAGTATAGGATCCTTCCCATATGACACTTTCCATCGACACCCAGTCCAGTTTCCCGTCAGAAACCCTAAGTGTGAGGACTCATAGTTTTGTCCGGCGGTTTATGGTGGAACCTTCTATCCTCCCCACCAACTTGTGTGAGGACCCGGGTCAGGGGGTAGATCCTCGGACCATCCCCTCATGCATAACGGAGTCATCTCCGTCGATGAGGTATCCCATACTAATAAGAGCAAACTACATGACTAAGCCTTTTCCCATATGTGGTAAATGTGGTCGCACAGGGTAGGATTGGTCCATAGTACTAGGACACTGTGCATTTTTCATAAACATCACCATTTTTCCACTTCTCCATTCCAACACCGACATCTCGGCATTTCATAAACTCACAAGAATTTCAAAGGAGTTTTGAATAAACCATTGTTTTCCCATCCTAAATTTATATAACTACTATACTACATAGGTGGCAAAATAATTTCCATATACTTTTGAAATGGGTTTTATAAATCTTGCTTTGAGAGTAAAACATGTTATGAAAGTAGATGCATATGTTTGTAGTGCAAGCTCAGAGAATAGCTTGCCTTGCTTGGCAAAGTGATCTTGCTCTTGTTCTTCAATTCAGCAAACTCTCCTTCCTCGATATATCCGACAACGTTCTCGTCTAATTAATAAACAAACAATGCAAACAATCACTAAGCTATACAAGCAATCATCTCAACACAACAATCATGAACATCACACAAGCTACTGCACACATCAAACCATCAATTTGGTTTCAAAATAATTGAATTAAACATCATTTATTTATGTTCAAATTATGGCAGAAACTTGTGGAACATGTTTAATTCAATAACTTGAGTTCTGTTGGTCACAAAAATACAAACTAAAATTCTATGGAAAGCTACTGATGTGTAGAAGACAACACAATTTGATTTGGTTCAATTGGAGTTACTAAACTCCCTACACATTTGTTTGAATCCAGAGCTTAATAATCAAGTTTTGGCTACCATTTAAATTCTATTGCTTCAAAAATTAAATCCTTTTAGGGGTGACTAAACATGACTAAATGTGACCTAACAAAATTGGTCCTAATTCATTTGGGTTAACCATTTAACATAATTAAATGTTTGAGTGCAGAAGGGTGTTTAAACTTCAACTGAATACTAAACAAATACTACTGCACAATTAATTCTACCAAAATTAGGGAAGCTAATACATGGCAGTACTAAGCTAGCAAAATTGGTTTGGAATTATTTGGACTAACAGAGTATCAGAAACAAACAAGTTTAGAATTTAAACCTTCTGTAGTATTTTTAATAATACTTTTTATTATTTAATTAAATGACATGAGACCAATTGGGTTGGTTAAACAATTTCATAAGCTTTCCAGAACAATTGAGTTTGATTTATTTGGATTCCTAAATTTGAGATATTGAATTTTGAAGTTAGGTCCAGTACTGTTTTTCCAGAGAAATTAAATTAGAAAAACTAGCTGTTCTGGATAATGTTTAAAACACTGACAGGTGGGGCCAGCTTGCAAGCGGCTATCTACAGCGAAGCGGTACGTTGCCGTTGGATCTAGATCCAACGGCTCTTAGAGCCCGCGAACGGCGACGACCAAAAATGGGCGGCGCCGCCGCGCCGGCGGCACGGTGATGGTCGGAATCTCACCTAGGGGGCTCGGAAGGCTCGGCGAAGGCGTGGATCGACGGCGGAGGCTCGGGTAAGGCTGCTGGAAGAACTTGCGCTTGCTGGGGAGGGCTGGTTCGTCGGCGGTGAGTTCCCGGACTTCCACGGCCTCGGCAGCGGACTCCGGCGAGCTCCTGGCGACGCGTCTGTACACGAAAACGAGGAAAAAAGAGCTCGGGTGAGTGCGGTGAGGGTGGAGAACAAGGTTCAGGGCAGAGAGGGGACAATGGTGGGGTGTGGCGTTGCGGCCATGCTCGACCTGGACGGCGGCGACGGTTGCGGCCGTGCACGCCCTTCTGGCGGTGCACAGATCAAATTGGAGCGAGGGAGAGTGAGTGGGGGTGGTGTGGAGTTCCAGAGGGGTGCGGGGGTGGTTTATAGGGTCGGGGCGGTCCACGATGGTCGCGGTTCACGGCGACGGCCATGGCGCGCCCGAGGTGATCAATTCCTCGATTCCGCGGCGAGGGTGCAGGGGATCGTGGCGGCGTGATGTTTACCGGGGTCCGGACGTGTTCTAGAAGCATCTAGACGAGCTGTGCGTGTCGGCGTGCAGAGAGGTGCGCCAATTTGGGACGGCGCCGTCAGAGTGACTACGGCGATGCAGAGGGGGACAGGGGCCACCACGGCGAGCGGCGTGCTCCAATTTTCCTCCTCGGGCGCAGAGACGGCAGAGGCTCGGCGAGCGCTGCAGGGGGGTCCGGGCGGCAAAGAAAACGGCGAGCAACGCCATGGCGACACGGCGATGGTCGTCGGGGTTGAAGTCGACGACACTTTTGCAGAAAGCCCCCTGCTTCTTCTTTTCTTTTATTTTCCAGTTTCTTTTTAATATCCAGAAGCTTTTATGGGATTTAATTGGGGCACTTAAACATTTTAGAAAAATTTGCAAATAATTGTGGGGCCTCCCCATAACATGTAGAAGCTCCACAAAAATTGGCTTTGCAAAATAAAATGTTTTGCATCATTTTCTTTCATAGGGTTTTGAATTTGGTAATTTGGTTTATTTCAAATTTATTTTACTTTACAATTTTAAAATTAGTTTTAAAAATAGCATTGAAGAGGGAAAGTAGTAAGAATCAAAATGGGAGTGTTTACATTACAACTCCACTGACTTTGGTTTGAAAATAATTGAGTTTGTCACTTGAAGAATTTCATGTGACAACTTGTCACTTTTATTTTTCCTTCTTTATAACTTTATTTTGTTTCTACCTTTTTTTTTCAAGTGTTCACTAGAGCAAGCAACACACACAACAAGAACAAACAACTTAAGTAACAAGAAGCAATCAACACATAATAAACAACAAAAGTTTTTGTTGGCTCTCATTTTTGGAATATAATATTGATAATATTTTTGGGATGTTACACTCTCCAAGCCGTAGGCTTGGTCCTTAGCGAAAATTGGCCATCAAGTGTCGAGGGCCGTAGAGCACAGGCCCAGCACACCCTGGATTTCACTGGGCCGACAGTAGCCCCCAGGCCCATGATGGGCACGATGTAGTCCAATGGACGCAGGCGAATCGTCATGGGCCCAATGTGTCCGGCCGGCCTGAGACACGTGTAGGGCAGTTACGCCGCGACGACACGTTCTCCTCGGAGATGACGGGCGTAGTGGGGGGACCCACCACGTCTCGGTAACTGCTCTCAGGGGAATAAATCCTGCAGCGCCGGTTCAGGCAGCAGTTACTGCATCATTTGCGCGCCCGTCTCCTCGCTCTTGACTTCTGCGCTCCTGTGTCTCCGGCGCTCTCCTCCTTCGCAATCCCGCTGCAATGGCGCCCAAGAAAGCCTCCGCGGCCTCGAAAGGCAAGGCAGTGGTGCAGGGTGGCGAGCCTGCCGCGATGCAGCAGGTCGGAGACTTCGAGCCGGCTCTGACCGGCTTCCGCTTCAAGAAGAAACGCAGCTGGAGAAGGTGCGCCACATGGCAGCTTCAGCGACCAACGAGCACGGCGCTACGGTGCTTAAGACGGCGGACAACTCCTTCGGCGGCTTCTACCCCATCTTCATGCACGCCCTATTCGCCGGGCTCGTGCCTCCTTTCTCCGACTTCTTCCTGGCGGTTCTGGAGCGCTACCAGATCCAGGTTCTTCATCTCCATCCTAACTCCATCCTCGTCCTCGCCATCTTCGCCTACCTCTGCGAGGCATACATCGGCATTCCACCCTCGGTGGACCTCTTCCGCAGCTTCTATGCGCTCCGGTTCACGGCGAACAAGGAGCGGTCAGGGTGCGTGTCCTTCCGCATCACCGATGGCATGAAGGGCACCTACATCCCCATCGCGCGGAACGGCGAGAACATTGTGACCAATGTGACGAAGAAGGTGGAGGACTTCCGCAAGCGCTGGTTCCTCATGAAGTTCGGAAGCCGGAGCGCCTTCTTCGAACTGCCCGAAGCGCCTCCGACGAAGAGGGCGAGCTGGTCTTCTAAGGCGCTCAAGGGAGCCGCACTCGGCCCCGTGGTGAGGCGCTTGAAGGACCTCCGCGAGGCAGGCCTCACCGGGCAGATGGTGGCCAAGGACTTCGTGAGGCGCCGCATTGCTCCGCTCCAGAGGCACGCGGACGCGATGTGGCTGTATTCCAACCAGAGGGACAAAATGCGCCTGAGCGCAACCCTCTTCACGCAGCAGGAGGTGCGCACCATCATGGAGACTCTCTTCACATCTCCAGACATCCCCAAGCCCAGCGATAAGGCAGTCCCGCTCCACAGGATCGATCTCGGGCGTCGCGTCTCGCTCGTGCAGACAATGCCGAAGTTCGACCAGTGGGGCCTGGTGCCCAAGGGGCATGTGGGGCCTCGCGAGGATCCTGAGTCTGCGGCACAGGGGGCGCCAGCTGAGGGCGACGAGGAGACGACGGAAACGCCTGTGGAATCCGACGCAGGCGCAACCAGCGCCTCGGGAGGCTCTGCCTCCTCAGCGGAGAACTCG
The DNA here is from genome assembly GCA_947311845.1 of Poa pratensis. Classification (NCBI taxonomy): domain Eukaryota; kingdom Viridiplantae; phylum Streptophyta; class Magnoliopsida; order Poales; family Poaceae; genus Poa; species Poa pratensis. The sequence goes on from CAMZMU010000063.1 coordinate 109,951,331, forward strand.
AGCACCTCGAAGAGCGCGGCGCCTGAAGTTGAGACCCACGAGGCCTCCTCAGGCAGCAGCGGCCAGTTCGTGGTCGCTCCCTCGCAGCGTGTTGAGGGGCAAGAGGAGCGACGACGACGGAGCTTCATCAGGCCACTGCGAGCCCCGCTCCAAGGCCATTCATGACAGAGCCGCCGGGAGCCCAGCGGGCATTTCTCTCAAGAGGAAAGCCGAGGCTGCTCTCGAGGGGTCCGGCGCCGGGCCGCGCCGCCGAGGCCGTGGCGGTCGTCAAACACGGTGTGGGTCGATTCCCGCGCCAAGACATCTGGGTAAGAACCGACTCCCTTTTCTGTTTGAGCTTATTCTTGCGTAGGCTCCCGAGGAGTTTTTGAGCTTTTGCCTCCCAGGGCCCCGAGGTGCCAAAACGGCGGAGACTCCGGAGGCTTGGAGAGATCCCCAGCGCTGCAGCGGCGTCTGCAGCGTGTACAGTCGACGAGGTGCCTCCCGAGGGCACTGCTTCTTCTCCTGAGGCTGCGGCACCGCCTCCTGAGGCAGAGGAGCGCCGCGAGGAGAAGGAGGAGGAGGCAGAGGTGACGACGCCTCCGCCTATGCGGCCTGACGTCTCCCCTATGCGGCAGGAGGGGACGCCGGAGGTGGATGAGCGTGCGGCGGAGACAGGCGTCCGCGGGAGCGCGCTGACGTCGAAATGGAGGAGGCCGCCGCGTCATCGCCCCCACCGAGCACGAAACTTGGAGAGGCCACAGCGGACTCTGAGGCCGCTGGGGAGGCGGCCTCAGCTGAGAAGGCCAACCCTGTCCCTGGAGAGGAGAGTGCTCCCCAGGGGCAGAAGAATGGTGGGTTGATGGTGAGGGTGCCACGAGCCCCCAGAAGGCCTCCAGCGCGGGAGGCGAGGGGGTTCTCATCAGAGCCCCAGAAGGCCCCTTGTGTGGACGAAGAGGGGGCTCGCACCAGAGCCCCCAGGCGCGTCTCGAGGCCACTCAGAGCCCAAGGCAGGACGCTCCGGAATCCTCGGCAGGCGCCGGCGTTTCCAGGCCTTCCGGCGAGCCATGGGCCTTAGTTCTGCGGGGGCGGCGCCCCGTTGCAGCTCGCCGTGGGGCTGTCCTCCGCTCGGCGAGGGAAATTCTCGACGGGCTTGAGGCCCAGCTTGCTGAGGAGGATCGCTCCAGGGCGGAGGAGGACGCCGAGCTTGCGCGGGGCTGGGCTTGTCTTCATGAGACCGTGGAGAGCTGCCGCCGGAAGAACGAAGCTGCCCAGGCGCAACGCGAGGCAGCGCTGCGCTCCGCTGAGGAGATCCGCATCAGCGTGGTCCGCGAGGTCGAGGAGACCCTTGCGGACCTGGGTGCTAGGCGCGAGGCTCTCGAGGCGAGACCGAGGCCAAACACCAGGAGCTGGCGGCGCGCGAAGCGGCGGTCTCCGCCAAGCACAAAGAGCTTCTAGATCGCGAGGCGGGGATCGTTGCCGAGTCGGAGAATGTGCGGCAGAGTTTGGAGAAATTCCGTGAGAGCTTGAGCATTCGCGAAGACTTGATCGTGCAGCGCGGAGTTGAGCTCGACGCCCGCGAGACCGAGGCGCGCAAACGCGAGGAACAGGTTGAGCAGATCGAGAAGGATCAATCCGCGCAGCGGGAGCACCTGGAAGCCCGCGAGAACAAGGTCACCCAAGACGAGGAGTTCTACCAGAAGCGCCTTGTGCAGACCAACGAGAACCTTCGCAAAAAGGAGGAGAAGATGGCGGAGGAGTCTGCGACGAAGGAGAAGCTCTTTCGCGACAGCTGCAGGAAAGACTTCGCGGAGAAGGCCAAGAAGCAAGAGGATCGCTTCACGAAGAGACGCAACGAGCTTGAGGCTCGCGTCAGGACCTTGAGGCCCAGAAGAAGCGATTCGACTCTCGCCTCCAGGCTGCCGCGGAGGCTCGGCGCGCGCGGAGCAGAACTTTGCCTCTTGATGGCTGACATGAAGGAGTTGACCGCTCAGGTGGGCCCTGTCGTGGAGCGTGCTGAGAGGCTGAGCATCGCGTGCAGGCGGCACAGGTCTTGACGCAGCAGCGGGAGCGCATGTTCCAATCCTTGGTGACCCGGGGGAACTCTCGCGGCAGCTAGGAGTGGATGCCCCTGCGGTTCCCGTCATGGGAACGCTGACGCCGCCACATACCTCGCCTACTTCGATCAGCTCTTCACCGCGCTCGAGGGCCCTGTGGCGGAACTTGGCGATGTTGTTGATGAGGAGTGCCGCAAGCTCTTGACCGTGGCGATCGATCGCGTCTTCGCCAACCTCCAGCGCCTTCACCCGGCTTCGACTACGAGTCAGTGACCGAGCCCGTCGAGGAGGACCAAGCCTGGAGCTCTCCAACTTGGTTCGAGAAGAAGTCAACGATTACGTCGACCGCTTCAAGAGGGTTGAGGCGGAGCAGGCCGCTGAGGAGGATGAAGGCGCCGAAGAAGAAAGGCTGAAGAGGACGGCGATGGTGAACCCTCTGCCTAGGCCACTCCTGCAACAAGATGCGCTTGACGCGCAATATCTTTGTTTTAAGACTTGTTTTAATTCATTCTGGCTTGTAAGATACTTTGATCGTATGCAAACATGTGTGTGTGCCCCTCGATGGGCCTTTTATCCCTGTTCCATGTCTTTCTTCGCTCTACGTCGTCAGGACCCATCTCTTTGCGCTATGACACCGCCGCTGCGGTATGCCGGAGCGTGACTCGGCAAGGCCGGGGGGTGTTTAAGGCTTGGAGAGGTAAGGGCTCTCGAGTCGCGGTGCTCGAGGGCCCCCTTTGACGCACAAGCAGTCCATGGAGTGTGAGAGAGAAAAAACCGCTCGAGGGACGACAGGTGCTCGTGAGAGGGAGAAAAACTCCTGAGGGGCGCGAGCGCTAGACTTAGCTTGGCGAGACTTTGGCCTCGTAGAGGGCGTTGGCTTCCCTGATGGTGCGCTCCCTCTAGGGGTCGGAGCGTGACTTCTCGACCTTGGGGAGGACTCTTGTTCCCTGTATTGGTTAGAGAGGCAAACCCAAAGCAGGCACATGGTAGTAAACACTCATGCGCGCTTATAGGCTTCCTCATGGTATCTCGCGAGGAGAGTAAGTACCAAGGTCCTTTGGTGAGGTGGCGTGTTTTGGGAGCAAGCCCATGGGCCAGAGCTCTTTGGGAGGTAACAGGCGTGAGAGCGTGCTCACGTGTTAGAGCTCGGATCCTTTGGATTTTGCGGTGCTGTTGGGGTGCTCTTGAGGCACAGTCACCGTACTCAGCCCCCGCTCGCGAGGTGCGCATGGGGAAGAATATGAGCGCGAAATGAACTAAGATGATGAAAAGTAAAAACTCACCACCAAAATATTACATAGCGGCGCCTCAGCGCAATGTTTCATTGAGAAACGAATTGGTTCATTACACTTGGGTTACCAAGATAAAGTTTTCCATGTCGAGGCATGGGGACCACATTCAGTGGCTGAGACTCTTCACGGCCTGCGGCGGCACGTAATCAGGAGAGCTCAGAGGGGCTGGCCCTCGGGAGGAGAAGCTTTTGTGAAGCTTGGAGGTGAAGTTGTGTGCTTCCCTCTAGAGACAAAAAATGTCTGGCGTGACTATGATCACGGGTAGAACTTGCGTAGATGCGCGATGTTCCATGGATTCTTGACCGGATGCCGTCCTCCGTTTCGAGGCGTACCGCGCCAGGCCTGGCGATGTGTGAGACCCTGTAGGGGCCTTCCCACATTGGCGAGAGCTTGTGGAGACCTTCCCTGGAGAGGATTCTCCTGAGGACGAGGTCGCCTGTCTCGAGAGTGCGCGGACGTATGTGGCGGCTGTGGTAGCGTCGCAGGTCTTGCTGGTACTTGGCTGCCCTGAGGGCGGCACGGCGGCGCAACCCGTCAAGGAGCAGCAGGTCGTCGCTGTGGAGGTCTGCTTGATCGTCCTCGTTGAAGGCAAGGACCCGTGCGGATCCATGCTTGATCTCTGTGGGGAGGACTGCTTCAGCTCCATACACGAGGGCAAATGGCGTCTCACCAGTGGGCTTCGTGGGGTTCGTGCGGATGGACCAGAGCACGGACGGGAGTTCGTCTATCCAGCCCTTGCCGTAGCCCTTCAGGCGATTGAAGCTTCTTGTCTTGAGGCCCTTGAGGACCTCAGCATTTGCTCGCTCGGCTTGGCCGTTGCTCTGTGGGTGAGCCACCGAGGCGAAGCAGAGCTTGGTGCCGAGGCTCTCGCAGTAGGCCCTGAAGATGCCGCTGGTGAATTGTGAGCCATTGTCGGTGATGATGCGATTAGGCACACCAAAGCGGCAGACCAGGCCTCTGATGAATTTTACTGCTGCCCTGGCCGGTATGCTGCGCACTGCTTCAACCTCTGCCCACTTGGTGAACTTGTCGACTGCCACGAAGAGGAAGCGGTAGCCCCCTTGTGATCTCGGGAAGGGTCCCAAGATGTCTAGCCCCAGACCGCGAAAGGCCACGAGAGCGGGATGGTTTGGAGTCCCAGTGCAGGCTGATGGACTTGCTTGGCGTGGAATTGGCACGCATCGCAAGACTGGACGATGGTGGTGGCATCTTGAAGCACTTGGGGCCAGTAGAAACCGCTCCTGAAGACCTTGCCTGCCAGGGTGCGTGCAGAGGAATGGTGGCCACACTCTCCACTGTGAATGTCTCTGATCAGCATGCGGCCTTCCTCGGGGGGGACGCACTTGAGTGCAATTCCATTTGGGCGCTTGCGGTACAGGTCTCCCTCGAGGATGTAGTATGACTTGGCTTGTCGAGCCACTCGTTCCGCCTCCGCGTCTTCTTCAGGAGGACTCCCTTCAGCAGGTAGTCTTTGAGTTCGTCAACCCAGCCTGTCTCTTGATGCACCATAGCCAGCAGCAGACGCTCCCCTGAGGATGGACCGCAGTTGGGTGCCCCACCTACAGGAGGTGGTGGGAGTACTTCGTCTGTGCTTGTGGCTGCTGCTTCTTGTGGCTGCTTTATGGACGCCTTGGAGAGTCTCTCTTCAAAGACGCCGGCCGGCTGGGCCTGCCTTCGTGATGCTCGCTTGGCGATGTCATCTGCCTCCTGGTTCTCCTTTCGCGGGATGTGCATGAGCTCCATGCCCCTGAAGTGCTTCTCGAGCTTGCGGACCTCTTCAAGGTAGGCGGCCATGTGGTCGTCTTTAGGCGTGTAGCTCTTGTTGGAGAAGTTAACCAGGAGCTGGGAATCACCCTTTATGAGTAAGTGCTTGACGCCAAGGGCGATTGCGGCTCTGAGCCCGGCGAGGAGGCCCTCGTACTCGGCGATGTTGTTGGAGATCTTGTCTATTGTGAAGCACAGCTGGATGGCGTAGTAGAGCTTGTCACCTTTTGGTGAGGTTAAGACAACGCCAGCCCCACCATTGCGGCAGGCGAAAGCTCCATCGAAGTGCATGGTCCAGTGGCTTGGCATTGTATCTCCCGATGACGCGGTTTCTTCTTCGCGAGGCTCTTCAGGAGTTGGGTCTGTCCACTCGGCGACGAAATCCGCCAGCGCTCTCCCTTTTATGACTCTTGTGGTGTCGAAGCGCAAGTTGAATGGTTGCAGCTCAATGTTCCATCCTGCGACGCGGTCAGTAGCGTTGGGGTTGCGCAGGATCTGCTCCAGGGGGAAGGACGTGACCACCGTGATGGGGTGGCCCTGGAAGTAGTGGCGCAGCTTCCTGGAGGCGATGAGTAGCGCGAGGAGGAGCTTCTGCTGCACTGGGTACCGCTCGCGAGCATCTCGCAGTACAGTACTGACGAAGTAGACTGGATGCTCGACGAGGGTCGTTGATGGTGCGGCAGCGTCGGCTCCCTCGAGAGGCTCCTCAGGACCTTTGGCGAGGTTTGCCTGTGGAGGAGCCTCGGCAGGGGTGCTCGTGGTGGACTCGACTTGAGGCTGTGGGTCTGGCACTGGGTCTGGAGAGACTGTTCCCTCGTCGGGAGGTTCTGGACTTGGTGTGGCAGTGCTTTTCTTGGGGAGAACTGGCTCTTCTCTTTCCACCACCAGGACGGCGCTTGCAGTTTGTGGAGTGGCTGCTAGGTACAGCTTCAGATGCTCGCCTGCCCTGGGGGCTACCATGACTGGTGAGCTAGCCAAGTATTTCTTCAAGTCCTCAAATGCTTTGTCGGCCTCTGGAGTCCACTTGAAGGTGCCGGATTTCTTCATGATCTTGAAAAATGGCAAGGCTCTCTCGCCGAACTTGGAGATGAAGCGGCCTAAGCTGGCCATGCATCCTGCTAGGCGCTGCATGTCCTTGAGGCGGCGAGGTGGCTGCATGTCTTCTATAGCCTTGATCTTGTCAGGGTTTGCTTCTATGCCGCGGTGGGACACGAGGAACCCGAGGAGCTTGCCTGAAGGCACCCCGAAGACGCACTTGGCGGGGTTTAACTTGATGTTCACCTTGCGCAGGCTGGCGAAGGTTTCCTCGAGATCCTTCAAGAGAGTGTCTCCCTCGCGAGACTTGACCACGATGTCGTCGACATAAGCTTCTGCATTTCTTCCCATCTGAGCCCCCAAGGCGATCCTCATGAGCCTCTGGAAGGTGGCGCCGGCATTTTCAGGCCAAAGGGCATGCAAGTGTAGCAATACACACCACAAGGGGTGAGAAATGCTGTTTTCTCCTCGTCTTCCTTGGCCATTTTGATCTGGTGGTAGCCTGAGAAGGCATCCAGGAAACAGAGGAGATCACAGCCGGCGGTGGAGTCCACAATCTGGTCTATCCTTGGCATGGGGTATGGATCCTTGGGGCAGGCCTTGTTTACGTCTGTGTAGTCGATGCAGAGCCGGCCTCCTCCATTGGGTTTTGGGACAACCACACCGTTGGAGAGCCAAGTGGGGTGGGCAACTTCTCGAATGATGTCTGCTGCTTTCAGCTTCTCTACTTCTTTGATGATGAACGCTTGCTTCTCGGGGGCTTGTTTCCGCGCTTTCTGCTTTACAGGGCGTGCGTCTGGACACACGGCTAAGTGGTGCTCGATCACCTCCCTTGGTACACCGGACATTTCTGACGGAGTCCATGCGAACATGTCAGAATTTGCCCGAAGGAAGGCGACGAGCGCGCTTTCCTATTTGGGAGGCAAGCCAGCGCCTATGGTGACGCTAGCCCCCGAGCCCTCAGCCCCCGAGCCGCTGGTGCTCAGCGACACCTTCTTTGTAGATGCTTGCTCTTGAGTGAACAGCTGTTTCTTCTTCTTGGGCCTCTCGAGAGGCTCCATGTCCTCGTCAGCGGGGAATGCCATGGCAGCGGCCTTGTAGGCGATCTCGACAGCGCGCGTGGCGTCCTGTACGTGACCACGTATGGTGATGGTGCCACCGCTGCCAGGGATCTTGACCATGTTGTAGGCGTGGTGCGTGACGGCCATGAACTTCGCGAGGGCGGGGTAGCCGAGGATGGCGTTGTAGGGCAGGCCAATGTGCGCGACGTCGAAGTCAATTAGCTCGGTGCGGTAGTTCTCCTGCGTGCCAAAGTGACCGCGAGCCTCACTTGCCCCAGAGGCGAGATTGAGCCGCTGGTGACCCCGGTGAAGGGCCTGGAGGGCATGAGCCACTCGTAGGGCACTTGAAGCGTCTCGAAGGTCTCGACAGAGATGACGTTCAGGCCTGCACCCCCATCAATGAGCGTCTTGCCGACGGCGATGTTGTTGATGGTGGGGGTGCACACCAACGGGAGAGTGCCCACAGTCTTGTAGACTTGGGGTGATCTTTGGCGTCGAAGGCGATGGTGTACTGGGACCACTTGAGGGGGCGGGACGTCTCGACCCCGGGAAGCGCTGCGTTGAGCTCGCGAGCGAACTGCTTGAACTGGTTGTTCGACTTGGGCGCCTGGGATCCGCCGAGGATGCATGCCATGGCACCCTTGGGGGCCTGGTAGCCTCCAGGCTCTTCGTCGGGAAGATTGTTGTTTTTCTCGGCGGCATTCGCCTGAGTTCCCTGGGCCTCTGGAAGTTGCCCTTGCGTCCACCTTTGCGGTAACCACGGCCTCTGCCGCGGCCACCGCTGCCTTCTTCTTGCTCACGCTTCTTGCTCAGCTGCTTGAGGTCATAGCAGTTCTCCGTCGCATGGCCGCGCCTGTTGTGGTAGATGCAGAACGGGCGGTTGTCCACCTTTTTCTCGCCAGCCTCTGGGAGTCCTCGCGAACATGCTTGGCGTCGGGTTCAGCTGCCAGGACTGCGGTAGGCTTGCGCTTTATCTCGTCACGCCTCTTCTGGGTCTTGGATCCCTCGACAGGGTCGTCTGTCGAGCCCACCTTGACGAAGAGGAGCCCTTCTTCTGCCTTGGCGCATTTGTCTGCGATGTCGAAGAGCTTCACCACGGAGGAGAGGGTATCATGGATGCCGAGCTTCTCGAGCATCCTGTGGTTGGTGACGCCCTCTCTGAAGGCCGCAATGACGTGCGAGTCCGGGATGTTCGGGATCTTGTTGCGGACTTGGCTGAAGCGCTGGATGTACCTGCGGAGGGTCTCGCCAGGCTTCTGGCGCACAGCTCGCAGGTCGTTGTAGGTGAGGGCGCGCTCGTACGTGCCCTTGAAGTTCGCAACGAACTGCTGGCAGAGCTCCTCCCACGAGTCAATGGAATCCTCGGGAAGGTTCAGGAGCCACGACAAGGCGGAATCCTTGAGAGCGTGGGAGAACCAGTTGGCCATGACCTTGTCGTCTCCCCCCGCAGCTTGGATGGAGGTGGTGTAGAGCTGCAAGAACTCGATGGGGTTGTTCGTGCCGTCGTAGCCCTTGGGTAGGTCAGGCCTGAACTTCTGTGGCCAGACGACGCGACGCAGGTTGCGGGTGAAGGCCGCGCAACCTGTGGCGTACGAGGCGATGCCACCCTGAAGAGCACGGCGGTTCTGTCGCCCTGCTTGGCCGATTTCCTCGACGATGCGCTTCTGGAGGTCCTTCTGGCGCTCCATTTCCACCCGCGCGTCTGGGGGTGTCCGCTGCACGATTTGGCAATCGCGCGGCGAAGACGCGTGGGATGCGGCCTTGTGCGCCGCAGCTGGAGGTGGACCGGCGGAGGCGGCGGCGGAGGTGCGCCATGCGCGGTGGTTCCAGCGCGTCCGGAGTTGTGGTGCACCAGAGAGCGCGACGCCGCAGGAGCAGCGCGCGGTGCCGCCGCAATGTCGACGAGGTGCTGGAGGCGGCCGAGCCAGTTGTCGTGCGCCTCAGCTGTGGGGCGGTAGCGGAAGAGCTCCGCGGCCATGAGCAGCGCGGTGTTTGGGCTGGGCGCTGGACGCCCAAGAGTGGAGGCGCTGTGGCGCTGGGACGGATGCGAGGACTCAGCGTCCTCGCCGTGCCCGTGGTCGACGTCTTCGTCGAAGCGGTCGTCGTGGTGGCCGTCGTCGTCCTCGGGGTGCTCCACCCGCGGTTCAGCGGTGTTGCGCCCCGTGGCGCGGCTGGCACGGGGACGGCCGCGAGGGTTGGTGGTGTTGGCAGCGGGCTCGGTGGTGCCCTGCCTGACGCCCGCCGGGTGGCGCGAGCTGCGCGAGTGTCCGCCATGGTGCAGAGGTCGATGAAGGTTGAAGACGCGCCTCAGCCCCCTACCTGGCGCGCCAATTGTCGGAGAATGACTCCCACGAAACAGGGATAGTCAAGCTCACGAAGAGAGTTCGTGTAAGGGGCTGAACACGTTGGTCAAACAACCCTCAACCTGCACGGCGACGGTGCTCGTCGAGCAAGTGGAGGGACATCACGACAGAGATGAACACCAGCCCGTACCCAGGTTCACGGCCCTCGTGTGGAGGTAACACCGCTACTCCTGCTTGTCTGTATTGCACTGCTTGTAGAGGTTACAGTACAATGAGCTTGCCGAGGGCTCTCTTTTGGCAATGGTGTACACAGGAAGGGAAGCAGTGGTCTTCTTCTTCCTTGCGCGTAAGTGGCTATGCTGGAATGAGAATGCGATCCCTTGCTACGGTGCTGCTCCTCCTTCTTTTATAGGCGCCCCGGCTTCCTCCCTGTGCTTGCGCTACGGAAGGGCTATCACGTGGCGGCAGAAGGTAGAGCGTGGTGCACCGCAGCCCGGCTGTCCATGGACGCGGTCCATGGGCGTAAAGCTGAAGCCTGTAGCAGAGTAACCACCGTCCATGCAGGACGGCCAGCTGGGGCCGCAGAGGAACGTGGGGGTGCCCACGGTGACGTTGGCCGTGGAGCGTAGCGCCGGCCGGTCCCCTTATCACCAAAGAGGAAACCTTGTAGTCCGGTGCGGATGGCACAGCTTTGTTGACCCCTTTAATCACCAAAATGGCAACTGCGGCGTCGTCGTCACCGCGCGCAGGGCGCGCGTCACTCTGCGGCCGCTGCAGAGCCCATGTGCGCTCTGCAGAGGTTGCTTTGCAGCGAAGCGATCTCCACGAGGGCTTGGATGCCCTGTAGAGAATTCGGCGTTGACCTCTCTCCAGGGGAGATTTCCTGAAGAGGGGGCAACAGTGGAGAGGGCCTCCGCAGGCCTCTGCTGCCTCAAAAGCCCTCGCGAGGCAATTCGCCTCGCGAGGCTCTCCAAGCCGTAGGCTTGGTCCTTAGCGAAAATTGGCCATCAAGTGTCGAGGGCCGTAGAGCACAGGCCCAGCACACCCTGGATTTCACTGGCCCGACAGGCGTACTCCTCCTCCTCGTCGTACATCTCCTCGTTGTAATCTGGACGTTTGAATATCCAGGGACACAGCCATATGAGTACATTTACGTACTCGCAAAACCACCTCAAGGCTTAAGTTTTCATGGTAAATGCAATAAAACGTTTTTTTCGAAAACTGGGATAGCGACTATATACGACTATAGGGCTTAGTTTTCGCAAACGATGCTTTTAGACATAGAGACTACGACATCTCTATATCTTTGATGAAAAGACATTTAGAGATAGAATTCTCTCTTGTAGAAATAGCATGTACTATCTTCACGTTTTTGTAAACACTTTTGTAAAACTTTTAAAAGACGCTAGGATGGGGATACCCCTTTTTCTTTCCATGAGACCAGACTGATTGTCTCCCCGAGACCAACCATCTCCTCTCAATTCCCGTACCTCCCAGGTACCTTTTTGATCCTTCTTTTAGTCCAAAACAGAAACCAACTTTTCTTCTTTCACCAGTCGCCCAGTGTGGCCTTTGCAACCGTCCATGACCGCGGACACGGCTATTCGAATAGTTATACACTCTGCAGAGGTAGTGCACTTTCACCACACCAAACGGTCATTTCCGCCGTGTTCAGCCACGGTCCGCCATACGACAGTATGCGGGGGTTCGGATAACCAGATCAAAGCTTTCCACTATATCCGCCCTAGTACAGAGGACTCCCGATAGGTTTATTCCCCTCGGCACCGTGTGCTTCACTAGACCCCTGGTCTCTCTTAGGACGCCACACCGCCACGACAGGGGACCCAACGTAATCGTCCGGCGCGGATCCGCCGCATGTGTATTGCCTCGAACAGACGGCAACCCGACTTCGAGGGACTCTAACCCTTATAGAAGTATGAGATCCTCCGTACTAAAGTGGACAAGCTTCCGGCTAAGCCCTACCCATCTCAGGTAGTGTGGTTGCACGGGTTAATTGTTCAGGCGGCAGCAGGGACTTCGTAAACAAACCTCCATCTCCGACTGGTCTCAGCAGCTCGGGTTTTCGTAAACTCACCGAATGCTCCCAGCACTTCGGGTTTTCATAAACATCTCCATTTGCTCCCAGCAACATGGGTTTTATAAAACACTTTCTCGCCGATCGCTCCCAGCGACTCGGTTTTTTTTAAAACATTTCATCAAATCCAGGTTCCCATCCTAAAGTTTTGAGGTAAGATTATAAGGATATACTACTAAAAAACATATAATTTTCTTGATAGCGCCTTCAGTAGAAGGTTTCTCAAGTAAAGACTTATTTTTATAAAATCTATTATATACTAGTAGATATCTTTGGCCAAACAATATTTTGTAAAAATAGTTTGGGGTGGCGAAATGCCACAAAAGAAATAAAACATGCATTATTTTATTTTGAAAACAAAACATGCTTTGTAGAAATAATAGGATTTCAGTAGGGTGTTGAGGTGGCTTGCCTTGCTCAGCAAAGTGTCCCGGGTCTCGTTCTCTTTCGTAGACAGGTTCAGCTCCCACGTACTGCTCCTCCTCTTGCGGTTCTAACGCATCGGAAAAATAAACGGAAACTACCGTCAATTCTAAAATGCGGGTTGACAACAATCTAAAATAGCTAAATCAAACAACAATCACTTCAAACACACAACCACTGGATAAAAGAATCTGAAACAATTGCTAGACACACAATCAAGCCATGAAACCAAATAAAAACAAACAATCGATGCTAAGTTGATCATGCTCTAATCATGGGTAGTGAGAGACACCACAAAACACTCTAGCATGGAAGAACTAAGTCATCACAAGGTAGCTTAAGGCTCTGGACTTTTGATGGAAATAGGCTAATCCCCAAAACAGTTTTATTAAAACAATAAATAAAAAAGACAACTTTTATTAGAGGCCGAAATGCTGTTTTGAGGGAATAAAGCACAAGTCCTAAAATAATGATCAGAAAAATAAACCCTTCTACCACAGTGTTCCTAGTAATCATACTAAGCTAGGGGAATTGGGTTTGCATCAAAATCCATCACCAAAATGGAGCTAAAAATCCTATAAGTGCTACTGGTCCGAAAACCAACATGGTGATAGTTTTGGTTCTAGGAACCTCCTGCATGCAAGGTAAATTGCTAAGGCAAGATATTGATTATATCTTGCTGTAGGAATTGGATTCACTCAACTTGGATAATCCTAGCTCAAGATACCTCAAAAAAGAGTGGAAAACAAAGTTTTTATTAGATTTAATGCCCAGCACGAATATTGTTTATTTTCTGACCACACCAGCTCTGCATGTTTAAGAGAACACACTGGCATCTCACAAAAATACCCCACAATATAATGCACAAGCAGTGTAGGCACAAACTAATTAAACTAGACACACCAACATATACTCAAACAAGTGCTAGGCTTTTCAATCACCACTTAACAATTCAAGCTTTACTCAGAACAAACCTAACTCAGGCCACTAACAGTACTAACATATTATGAATAATAATAGGTAGTGATCTACAGAACCTAAACACTTCACAATAAAAATAACAACATTTCCATAAGGAACCAAACAAATGTTTTATCATTTTTAAAAGGCAGAAAACACCATTTTGAGAGTTTATTAAGTCCAGGGTGTTCTGTTCAACCAAAATTTATGAAAAGCTAGGTTTTGGTTCTCTGTAAGTGTATCAAGCTAAAGCAACTGGATTTAGTCTAAAATCTTACTCACATAAAATCAATTAAATCAACGAAGTGGCTACTGGTCCCAACTCTAAACTCATGCCAATTCAAACCTAAGAATCAAAAACACATGAGGTTAATTTTTACTGAAAGCTCAACTCATAAGCATTTCAAAACAATTGGATTCATCAAATTTGGATTCATAAACTCAAGATAAAATTAGATCTTTGATTTAGACCAGTGGCAGTGCAGTAATTTTCATGTGCACACAAATTAATATTTTTGAGATCGGCAAGTTGGACATGATTCTAAACTCAATGCTTTACCACTGTGATTTTTGGTTTACACAAATTCCATGTTTAAGTATTTTATTTCGATTTAAACTAAGAGGACAGAAACAGATCTGCACAGAAAAGAATAAAACTACAGGGAAAATACTAAATGGGCTAGATCTGGAGCTGGGCCCTGCCGTGCGAGCTGGGCCGGCCCACTGCGCTGCGCACGCGAGTGAAGAGGTAAGTCACCGTAGATCTCCAGATCGACGGCCAAGAACAGATCCAACTGGATTCAAAGTGAACCGTAGATCAGAAGATCTACGGTTCCTGTGCTTCGTCTTCTCCGAGACGCACAGAACGGAGCAGGAGGTCCAGGAATGGCGTTTGAGCACGGGCTGCTCACCTAGGGGCTGTGCGCGGCTGCTGGAGAGGTCGGGGTCAAGGGAGAAGACGATGGTGAGTCCGGCGGTGTCCTCAGCTGCCGCATGCAGTGCCGAAGTTCATGGCGGCGACGGCGGCGTGTTCCTCGGGTAGCGGATGGAGGCGGCGTGCTCGAGCTGCCCCTGGGCAAAAGAAAAGGGGGAGGAGTTAGCCGTCGCAGAGGGGAGCTCGGCGGTCCGAAAATGGCGAGGAAAGGTGGAGAGAGGCGCTGGCAATCGCTGCCCGAAGCTGGCGGTCACCGAGACGAAAACCTTCTTCTCGAGAGGTGCAGAGGGCTTGAGCTCGGGCGTGACTTCGTGGGAGGGGAGCGGGGATCTGAGTGCGTCGCTGGGGAGTGAGGATGAGCAGAGGGGAGGGCACGGGCTAGAGTTTAGACAGGGAGCTCGTTTTCTAGGGTTTCGGGTGTGGGGGTGAGAGGGAGTGACGATGGGGCATGCCCATTGGCTCGGGAGGGCGGTGAAGGAGTGGGCAGGGGTGTGCTGGTCGGAGAGGGACGTGTCCTGGCCAGTGAGAGGAGAGGGAGTGAGCTCGGGTTGGGTAGAGGGGAAAAAGATGTGAGGGGAGTGGGCAATGGTGAGCTAGGGTGGTTGACAGGTGGGCCAGGGTCGAGGTGGTGTTTGTCTGCCCACAAGTGACAGAGGGAGTCGTTGGGTGAGAGAGAGGGAGAGAGTTTTAGGTGGTTTAAGCAAAAAGGGTGCACAGAGTTAATTTGGTGCTATGTTCATCACTAAACTTTAAGCAACCAGGGGCTTAATTAGGGCTAAAAAGAATTCTCCTAGCAAGTACAGATGATGGAGAAGAGAGGGGTGCAAGTGCATTGCCCAAAAGGGTCCTGGTTTGCTTAGGGAGAGAAGTGCAAAAGTGAATCCAACACAAGTCAAATGGTCACCTTATAAAGTATCACTCAAAACAAGCAAGAATTAGTGATCACATATTTTTGAAATTTAACAAGAGAGTTATAGATGGAGAGCAGAGATGATGAATATGATCTTAGGTGAGTTGCATTTCCAAAATGATTAAAAGAAACACAAATGGTCATGCTCTACAAAGCTAAAGTTAACAGAAAAGAAGATAGTCACTTACTAGTTGTCATTTGATAAATTTGGAAACTTCTAGAACTAAACCCACTTAAAGGTGGTAAGACACACCACAATCACAAGGACATCAATCAAGCATCTTATATCTCAACAAGATCATACACCCTAGTGGACACTTAAGATCCACATAATTACTTCAAGACAAACAATATCAAGCATAAATTAAATAGTTCACACAAGCAAACAAATAAACAAACAACAAACACTTAAGACAAACCAAATATATTTGTGAGGTGGTGACAAACATGATCATGACAAGGTTTTTGAAGAAAGAGGGTTAAAACACTTCTTAGTGATATTTTCCAAAGATTATTTAATTAGGAGTTTTGAAATAAGAGTTGCTAAATTCAAACCATCATGGTAAAAGATAGGAGAAGATATATGAACTATTTACTTGTCATAACATTGTTCACAAAGGTCATATTATAACTAGGTTGAACTCCAAGGTTGATAATTAGGGAGGCTAACAACACAAACACAACCCACAACATGGCAAACAAAGCACACAGGAGTAAAACACACCCATTAACAAGATATTTCAAAAAGTTTTTTGACGGCCCTAAATTTTGGGTCTCTGACAATTAAGTTTTTTCTTGGTTCCAAAATTTGGGACGTTACAGAGGTGGGGCGGTAGTGCTGGCCAGGTGGTTTGGCGAGGAGCTCGCGGAGCGGCGCGGGATCTGGAGGCGGCGGCGCTGGTCGCCGTGGAGACTCTTGGGCCGCGACACGGGCCTTCCCAGGCCTGAAGGAGAAGCAGGTGGTGCGGCGGCGGCTCCCCGGCGCTGGACTCCTAGGCAGCAGCGGCTGCGGAGGCTCCAGCACGAGCGGTGTGGCTGCTGGCGGCGCGGGCCAGATTTGGGCCCGACCGGGCCCGATCTGGGCTTTCTGGGCTGCGACGACAGCTGTCAGGAGTTGACAGCTGCGTTTCTGCAGGTCCTGGCTCGCGTGGGAGGAGGAAGACCGGTGGGGGCTGCGGGAAGATGGTGCGACCTCGTTCATGGTTGTCGTCAGTGGTCCACGACCTCGGCCATGATGGTGAAGGCTGCGGCGGCGGCGGTATGAGCAACATGGGCGTTTGCCCCAGTCTTGTGGACAGGGAGGGAGGTGCGCGGCAATCCGGACGAAAGTCCTGCTCGGCTTCGGTTGGTGCCGGTGACAACGGCGCCTATGGGCGTCGTTTCCTTCTTGTAGGTGTCGCCGAGGTGAGCTGCCATGCCCCTCGCCCTCGTCCTGGTCTGGTTGATGTCTCCGGGTGAAAACCTAGGTTCGGAGTTGGACCGGTGTGATGGCGGCATCTCGACGTCGTCCCTCTGGTGAGAGCATTGCGTTTGGAGACACGGCTTGGAGGTCCTATGTGGTTCTTCTCCGGTGCTCGCCGCTATCCAAGGTTGAGATGCAGGGGCGCTATGCACACCATCGCTAGCGTGTTCAAGACGACGCCTTTCTCGGGATGGACCAAGTCCCGCCATCCTCTCCTTTAGGATGGTGCGTTGATAAGGGAAGTCAAGTTGGAGATGTTCTTCCTTGAAGACGGTGGCATCGGTTGAGACGCGGCCTTGCTCTCAGTTTAGGATAGGCTTTTACTTGTGTTGGTTGTTGTGTTTGTCGGACTAGCTGGTGTGGAGTGGTGTTTTGACAGTGTTGTTCGCAATGGACTATCATTTTCTTGTACTCAAACCTCTGCCTTCTATAAAAATAAGATACGCAATTGCGTACTATCAAAAAAAGCTCGTTCGGCAGCCCCATTCACGCTAAATCCTAACATAGATATTGGTAGATCCGATCTGAATCGGTTTATAACAAGGATCGATCCGCCTCACATGTTATCTAGTGGAGTCGAGGTGAGTCATCTGGATATGTTTGATCTCGTCTATGGTGGGGGGATGATCGTGATGTGGACATTTGTGAATATGAGCTCGTAGCTCGTTCGGCAGCCCTCATTCATGGTAAATCTTAACACATACGTGGTAGATCCGATCTGAATCGGTTTATAACAAGTATCCCGCTAAGTCTGGCGCATTTGGCGATCTTGACGTTCCTTGTACTCCAAAATGGTACGTTTTGCCCCCCCCCGGGTCTGGACCCCTTGAGGTGGGCCACCATGATCCGAGTGCGTCCTCCTTCGTTGTCGACCTATCTCGGATCCATGATCTCACCAGACACGTTTACCCAGATTCAGACTCCCCGATAGTGGAGAAAACCTGAAATAACTCACTATAGCCAAATATGGGCACAACTTACAAAGATTGTTATCGAGAATTTAGCCATGAAGCTACTTGTAGGCCGGTTTTATTTAGGCAACCGGATCTAGAGTTTACACGGAAAGGTCTACTTGACATGGTGATAGTGTTAAACTAATCAAGCTTAACTGTGAAAGTCTTATACTCCAAGGCGTATAGATCTTCGGTTTCATGCGGACTCTGTCTTAGACCTAACTTAAATCTGATGGGCCTCCGTCTTGTCTTAACAGTTCGGGCCGCCTCGTGTGCTAGCCAGCACAATCACTAGTGGGTGATGACCCAAAAGTATAGGGTATCGCAACAGTCTTCGAGGGAAGTAAAACCCAAATTTGTTGATTCGACACAAGGGGAGCCAAAGAATATTTATAAGTCTTAGGAGCTGAGTTGTCAATTCAGCCACACCTGAAAGTAAGCTTGCTTGACGCAATTTATCAGTAGCAACAGTAATGTGGCAGAAACAGCAGTAGAATAGTAATAGCAGTAAAATAGAGACAGCAGTAGTGAACGTAGTGAACAGCAGGATTAAAATACTGTAGGCATAGAGATGGATGAGCGGGCGTTGCATGGATAAGATAGCTCATGTAATAGTCATAACACAGGGCATTTGCAGGTAAACAATAATAAAGCATCCATGTACTAATCATACGTAGGCATGTGTTCTGTATTTAGTTGTACGTGCTTGTAAACAAGAAACTTGCACAACATCTTTTGTCCTACCAGTCCATTTGCAGCGGGGCCAAATGGAACCTTTTGGTAATTAAGGTACTCCTTTTAATAAAGTACCGGAGCAAAGCATTAACACTCCGTGAACACTCGTAATCCTCAAATCATAACTATCCCCTTGGTTGCCCCAGTTGTTGTCACTCCAGGACCTCAGGTTCAAGACAATAACAGGTGTATACAACTTGCAGATATGATCCAAAACAATAATTATACTCATGAAACAATAACATGTTCAGATCTGAGATCATGGCACTCGGGCCCTAAGTGTCAAGCATTAAGCATAACAAGTTGTAACAACGATAGATAGTACTAACAATGGATACTAGGCACCATGCCCTAACAATCTGACATCTATTACATGAACGATCTCATCCAATCCCTACCATCCCCTTCAGCCTACAGCGGGAATTACTCACACATGGGTGGGGGAATCATGGATGATTGATGGGGAAGTGATGGCCCTTCACGTAGTTACCCCACAACGGCGCCAGAAAACGGTCTTGACGGCCCTTCATGTGGTTACCTGCGTGAAAAGTAAATGGATTAGGTTGAGACTCGAAGTGCAGAGTGTATGTAGTAGTGGAAGACAGTTTTTCCCACGAGGGGTGACTCGAGGGTTTAATATCGAACTCTCGGGGAACCAGTATTTCAGGTGTTATCTCCTTATCCTTCTCTTGAGAACCTGCAACAAAATAAATTGTTTTGTGCCCTCAACCTCACCAAGTGGTTGTCAAGCACAAGGTGTGAGAATGATAATAAAATAAATATGCAAATAGTAGTAAATATGCAATGATGGTAAAATAAATATGCAAGGATGATGGTAGTAATGATAAATGATATTTTTGGGGTTTTTATGATGAATGCAAGATGTAAAAGTGTTTTTGTATTTTCGGATTTAATAATGGCAACAAACAAAAGTGGTGATAAAAGTGTTGGAAAGGTGTTTCTTATGATTAAAAATGGACCGGGGTTCATGGTTTCACAAATGCACTCTCTCTTGATAACGTGGTAGACAATGGAACACTAAAATTAACATGTAAGATGGCAAGACATGGTTTGACAAGTTATTAATAATATGGGCATCACGTCCTAACATAGAGATCTCAAGTATAAGTTGTTCTCTCTCTTAGGCTCCACCAAGATGCGAACTAAATCATAACACCTTAGCAATTAAGATAAATCAGAGCATAGCAATAAGTTCAATGACATGAAGTTAAAATAAGAACATGCTAGATCTAGTCATGGAGGTAGTGGCCAAGGTCACATCCACTCTCCGGTAGCATGGTATTTTTGTTTATCCCTAGTGAGGCAACAAAGTAAGGTAGAAAACCCAAGTAGATCGCAGAACTTTCTCTCACGTTCACTGCACTAGCCACCCCCCGTTACTCCAACTAATGCACATGTTCCCCCTCACATGCTCTCATAAACATGCTTGATCATGACAAGTAAATAAGAACGGGGTACATAATATGCATCTACTTTCATAACTGAAACAAAACCGTTGCAATCTCAAACATGTATTAACTCATAATAAAGATCCACCACAAAGGAATTACGTAGATGACCGTAATCATGTTCAGCAGCTCATACGGTACTAATTAGTGAAGCTCATAGAGAGGAGAGATACATAAGTTACTTCCACAAACCCATAGTCTAGGGTGGACTACTCCCTCTTCATCATGGTGTCGGTGGAGATGTTGTTGGCACTAGTACAGAACGACACATCGGATACCCCTCTATGGAAACGACAGGCGTTAGGCGACGGAGAATCGCGCTTTCCGCGCGGCCAGTGCGTACAAACCTGACCTGGGCCGTGGCTGGCCCATCAACATAGGTAACGGAGAAAGTATTAACTCTGTTACCCATAGTATTGGCAACGGTCTTAATTCTGGCTCCGTTTCCGATATGTGCCTCTATAGCAACGGAGACTTTTGTGTGTCCGTGTGCAATGTGGACACGTTCCATCTTCTTGGAATTCGATGCGAGCGGAGTAACTGCTATGGCGTAGTGGCGTAGTGACGCCGCGGCACCGCCCACTACTCCTTAAAAACCCACGATCTCCCTGCTATCTCAGTACGCCACTTCGCCGCAGCCATGGATACTCCTAGCAACTCCTCGGGCGTTCGCCGCAGCAGTTTCCCGCTTTCACTGAATTGGAACCGCGTCGTCGTGCCGGAGGCCGTCGCGCAGAGGCACTGGAAATATAGGAGGCCAGTGCCCTGGTCAAATGTTAGCCTCCCCGCTGGCTGGCGCGTCAACCACAGGAGGGTGCCTATGCCGCCGGAAGAGGACGCGGGATCCTCGGGCGCCCGCGACCGCAGCCGCTCGCCGCGGCGGAGAGACGCTCGTCCGCGGTCGCCTGGATGGAACCGCGTCATCGTCGGGCAGGCCGTCGCGGAGCGGCACTGGCAATATAGGAGGCCAGTGCCATGGTCAAAGGTTTGGCTACCCGGTGGCTGGCACCTCAACCGCGCGTCGGTGCCTATGCCACCGGAAAGAGTTGAGCTGCTTCAGAGCCGCCGGCTCCTCCTCCCGCCGGAGCTGCGCGACGATCCTGCCTACGACGACGAGATGTGGGAGGGGCACACGGGCGGCGATGACATCATCGGCGAGGAGCCGCGCGACGACACGGACGACTACGCGGCTCTCCTCGCATACGAGCAGGAGAAGGCGGAGGCCGAGGAGTAGTTATAGTTATTTATTTTTATGTTCTTCAACTTCAATACTAGTAGAGATCAGTATAAGCCCAGTGTGTCAGTGAAAAAATCAAAGCAAACGGTTGTTTATACCCTCCGTTTCCGATGTTCTAATTTGCTATAAATGCGCCCTTCACACAGCCCTAAACTCCATCGCTCTCACTCTCACCCTCACTCTCAAAGTGTGGCGGCGCCTCCACGCAGCACCAGATCTTAGCTCCACCGTGGCGGCGCGCATCTCCCTCCCTCTGACCGTGGCGGCGCGCATCTTCCGCTCCTCCGACCGTGGCGGCGCGCATCTCCCTCCCTCCGACCGTGGCGGCGCGCATCTTCTTCTCCTCCGACCGTGGTGGCGCGCATCTCCCTCCCTGCGACCGTATCGGCGCGCATCTTCCTCTCCTCCGACCGTGGCAGCGCGTACCCGTTCTTTCCTCCACCCGGGCAGATCTCGTCGCCCGATCTGTAGCTGGAGGGCGCATGGCGTGTCGATCCGAGGACGACGAGGACGACTGCGTACTCCCGCCGCCAGATCCGAAGGTAATACATCTATTTGTGACCGGCCATCGTGCCGACGAACTAGGGTTGTTGTCATTGTTCTGCTTAGGTTTTCTTCCATAGGACACTCATGAACAGAACTAGAACTAGGGTTGTAATACATCCGAGGACGATGAGGACGACCACTGGCGGATCCACCTTGAGCCAGCCGGGTGCACAGGACACCGGGAGAAGGAATTTTTCTTTGTAAATTAGCATTTTTTCATCACATATGCACCCCTAAAAATTGTTTTAAATGTATTGTGGTAACATGTGTGCATCCTCGTTCAATATGTTCTAGCTCCGCCACTAAGGACGACTACGTAGTGTCGCTCGAAAAGAACATAACTAGCACAAATCGGTAGTGTATGAAACTCATGGCTGACTTATCTCCTTTGCAAAACAGATGTACATTTCGGTGACACTGTATAAAAAGCCGGGTCCTTAGCCAAGGTGCGCTTGTCGTCCGGCATAATTGTTGGTACACAACAACTATGCAATGGATTTGTAAGTTTGTTATTCTGTCTTATGCATCCTTTTGTGTTGTATGTCCTTTATGCTAGATGTATAGTGAGCTAACATGGAGTCATATATTCTCTCTTTGCATTTCAGTGACCACTTTACAAAAGAGGCACCTTCAGTACATCATCACTCGCTTATTGCACTATGTGCAGAGCATGGTGCTGATCCGTTTAGCTCATTTAAATGAGCTAACTACAAGGTCGGGGACAAAGCGGCGAGTTGATTATATTTTGGCGACACCGTCCAAGAAGAAGATTCAATTCATGAACTCTAATAGCAAGTCATGAAGATAAATTAAGTTGGAAATGACAAAGATAAGTTTAGAGAGGCATGACATAGATAGATTTAGCTAGACATGTCAATGATAGATTTAGAGAGGCATGACAATGAAGATAAGTAATTGGTTGTCTTGTGATGCAATGTATCGGTGACATTTGTTATACCTTATGAATGAATTTGTTAGCATTTTTGTGCTTATGCTGTGAAATTTTAAATGTCCAGTGCCAAATCTATTCCTGCTCTAGGCTTATGAAGAAACCTCAATGCAAACGAGCAGAAACAGAATTTCCGTTTCTGATGTCCAGATACATCGGCAACGGAGACTGGATGGCAACCGTAGCCAAAATCAAGCCTCATCGGTGACGGTTTTTCTTGTCCGTTGCCGATGAGAGCCTTCACATCAGTGACAGGATCGGGGACACGGACCCTTTTTCCGTTTCCGATGGGCTTTTTGGCCCGTTTCCGATGTGTCGTTCTGTACTAGTGTGGAGGGGAAGGAGACCACACCGGCAGCGCCCCGCCGGAGTTTTCCCCCTCCAATCTTCAGCTCCAGGTCTCTGTTTCGTGGTTTCTGTGTTTCGGCGGCGCTCCCTTTCGCGAAAGCCCTGGGGGGTCTATATATAGTCGTTTTTAGGTCAAGACGAAGCTTCGGGAAGAAAGATCGACGGCAGCGGAGGCCCGAGGGCCAGTTTGGTGGGTCCCACACGGTCAGGGAATCTGGCCACGTGGGCCCACCCCTTTCGGCCTTCTGGTCTCCGTTTCTTCGATTCCTTTGCGCCTACGTTTCGTTCCTTCCAAAAAAGTGATCCCCGTAAAATCTTAGGTCATTTGGACGTTGTTTGGGTCCCTGAAACATCAAAATATAGAAAAAGGGGGTTTTCTGACAGCGCAGGGTTAATTCCAGAAAAATGGGGAAGTTGTTAATTATCCCCAAAACTCAATATAAATCATGAATATAACCCTTATATGATGCAAATAACATGGAATAACATGTAATAAAATGTAAAGTTCATGTATGTATTTTACATGCATCAACATCCCCAAGCTTAACCCATGCTCGTCCCGAGTATGAAGGTGATAAAACTAACATGGACTTTGCATTTTAATACTATCAATGGATATCAAAGGTGATTACTATTGCTACATAGAGTCAAATGATTCATTCTTCAAAGGAATAACAATATGCAAGATAAATTATGAAGTGATATCAAATACTCAATGTAAAGATGTTCAATGATAAATTCACAAAGTGTAATATAGAAGAAAGTACTATGGACCAAATGTATGCATAATGAAAAGTAAAAACATCCTATGGTGGTCATAGAGTACTTCTTATGAAAACTGAATATAAAAGGTGGACACTTTGGATAGATAAATAAGTAGAGGTAAAGCATGAATAAGTTTCATCTAACTTCCAAACACTTCTACTTAAGTTAATGCTTGCAATGTGGTAGTCATTGGTGTGGAGCTCTCATTACCCATATCATAGCATCTTGAATGATTAATGTTTAAAGTGAAAGCAAATATGAGTGGTGTGCTTGACAATGTATTGGTTGAATGTCTCATGTCCCTTGAATACAAGTACCTACACCATGTGTTACTCACTTTGGTCCACAAAGTAAATTCAAATAAAGGTCATTGCAAGTAATAATAGTATCATCAAGAACTGCACTGGGGTACCTCTTGTCCCATGACATGAACAAGCCCATGTCAAAACAACAAGACAAACAGACAATGAACAATCTCAGCACTCTTTTATTTACTATAGGTATAGCTTTTTATTATGAGGTGCATCACTGAATGAACATTATGGTTATGCTGCAAATTTCCACCATGAATGATGCATGGCTTAGATTAGCGGCCCAGGCATTTCTCTAACCATTTATACAAACTCTTTGAACTTACTAAGTATCCACATTCATTTCACCCATGATAGGCATCCATAAACAAAAGTACATGACATCAACTAAATATAAATAAGTGCAATGTTGAAAGCTTGCCATGTGACAGCACATATGGGCTAACTCCCAACCAAAACAATTGTCAAGCCCACAACTTCATAATTTTAATCACAATGGTTCATGCTTATTAAATGCAATAAAAGTAAATTGTGCATCAAGTTCGTGAGAGCTTTTAACCAATTTTTCCCATGACAATCAATAACATAAGCATTTAAATTCAGAAATGTAGATAACACAATATAACATGATAAACATACTTGGAATAGCATAAAGCTAATAGGTAGATATGGTGGACTCACTGGAAAAACTTTGGTTGAAGGTGTTGGGAAACAAGCTTTTTACTTGTTGTAATTTTTGGGCAAGTAATAGGGAGAAAGTTGACCATCTAAATGCATGCATAAGTGTCCATAGAACTAATCAATCCATGTTAAACCAAGTAAAGTTAAAATTCAACATCTAAACATGGTAAAAGATAGCTCTTAACAACACACTTGCAAATTAATAGTCATTCAAAGCACATGAATTATGCAACTATATGTATCTTTTAAAATCAACTCAAACATCCCTATCCCAATATATTTAATAGCATCCAACATAATTCAACCCAAACTTCCATTAGCTCTCTCATATATAAATGATAGTGGTGGTCTTATTAACAAAACCGAAATAACAAAAGCAAAAAAAAACAGACGCTCCAAGTTTATACGATAAAGTGCTTTGATCGAAAAAAGAAATTAGACGTGTGCAAACCGCGAGTGTGTTGGTCTAGTGGGGTTGTCTTGACATCCCCAAGCTTATGGTCTTCACCATCCTTGGATAGCTCTTGGTGCAGCTCCTCTAATCCCTGTGAAAAAACTTCAAAACACCGTTTCTCCCATTTCTTTTCTGTGGGGTGATATTAGTAGTGATAAACAAATAGGTTCCTTGCTGCATAAAATCCTTAGGCAAAAATTCATATGAATGTCTAGAGAGTATATAATGTTGTATGTCTACTCATAAACTCAATTGAATCAAAAAGATTCAAGCAAAAAGCTCCAAGAATGCATCAAACAATATCAAGACAGAATCTGTCCAGAAAAACAGCAGCAGCAAAACATATTTTTCTACCCTAATTAAACTCGTCAGAAAAATCTGAAACAAATCACGTATACAGAGGATGAAAAGTTGAAGCTACAGTTCAAATTACAGCTCAATCGGAGTTACAGATAAAAAATGAAAAATCAAACCGTGCACAAACTTCGTGCAGGTAGAAAACTCTCCGAAAATGAATAGCAACTTTTCAAACCCAAAATAGGTAAAACTTGGTTCTTTATTAAAAATCCCAGAAACAAAACTAACAAACTACTCTCTTGTTACAGCAAGAGGACTCAAAGAAAATCTCAAACAAAAACAACCAGGTTGCCTCCCGTAAAGCGCTTTCTTTATAGCCATATAGCTAGGCTTACTTACTTGATAATCAAAGGGGACGTAGCTCATGAGGGAGCTTGAACCTTGGTGTGTCCCTCTTCCTTGGGAAGTGTTCCATGCTCTTCTTGTGTGGAAACTAAAACTTCACATTCCCTTCCTTTGAATCAATAATGGCACCTGTAGTATGAAGAAGAGGTCTTCCCAAAATAATAGGACTAGAGGTTTTATTCCCCATGTCCATGATTAGAAATCAGCAGGCACAAAAGTCATGTGTAACTCTACCATAACATCACTTACTTTTTCTAGAGCATGTCTAATGGAATCATCAGCAAGTGCAAGTTCAATAGAGCATTTCTCAATATTTTTAAGTTCAAGGACTTCATATAGTTCTTTAGATAATATAGAGACACTAGATCCTAGATCTAAAATGGCATGGTGAGTCTCTTTTCCAATGGTTACTGGGGCTTTGGGGATCCATATATCCCCAAGCTTAGGTGGTATCATAGCTTCTTGATTGTACCTAGCAATCTTTTCTTTTAAGACATGATTAGCAATATAGGAACCAAAACTAGCCTGGTTAATATTAACAGAAGGATCACTTGCAAATTTTTGTAAGATACTCCCTCCATCCCAAATTATAAGGTGCCCTTTAATTACGCTGGTCAACGATGAACAACTTTGACCATGATTTGTACTTATAATATGTCGTAAAATTTGTATACAAATATATGAAATGAAAGAATTTTGTAAGACGAATCCAACAGTACCATTTCTACATTCTCAATCCATATAGTTTGTTATATATTAGTGGTCAAAGTTGAGGATCAAAGACCAGCACGAAAATAGCACGCCTTATATTTTGACACGGAGGGAGTAGAAATTAATTCATGCAAGCTACACTTCTCTAAATCAACAAATGGTTCCTTAACTTCACTAAGCATTTTAACTTCCTCAACTTTTCTCTCTTTTTTAATCCAAACTTGTTTCTTAACAGGAACTTCCTTCACATGTTTAAATAATGGGTTTTTCCTTAATAAATCACTAACACAAACCAACTTTTCCTCAATACTGTTGAGACTAATATTTTTTTCAAGAAATTCTTTCTCACATAATCTTAGTTTATGCATGACATTAACTAATTCATCATTTATCTTAGGAATAATATTTTTAGAAACAGATGCTAGTTGTTCAAAATCCTCTTTATTTGGTAGTTTCTCTAAACCAGCTTCGAATTTATCTTTAGACAAAGCAAGTGCTACTGTGGTATCCTCTACCTTTTTCTTTCTACCAACAAAGTTACCAAAAAAATTTCTAAGTGTCATGGCCGCACAGGATGGTGTTGACAGGACAAAACTTCCACCTGTAGCCCCATCTAAAGCATTTTGATACCAAGGATCTATTCCATAATAAAAGTAAAGATCTAGCTTTTCATCTTCACAAGGTGTAGGATCTTCATAGTGCATCCTATTAATTCTAACCCAGGCATCTTTTAATGTTTCTCCAGGTTGTTGTTTAAAACTAGAAATGGAACTTAAAGGAAGACTCACTTTCTTTTTGTTTTCAAGACTCATGATTGCAAGTTTTTATGTGTTTTTTATTTTTTTATGCAAAACTGAAAGTAAAATGACACTAATGCAACTCAAAATCCAAAACTGAATATAAAAATGCAAACCGACATATAAAGATGATATGCAAGACAAGAACAAAACAAAATAAAATGATTGAAGGTAAAGATGGATAAGATGATGCTCACGTAGGTGCAACTTCCCCAAGCTTAGGTTGTTACACAAGTTGGTGATGAAGTTGACTTGATGTGAGTGATCCTTGGATAAACCTTTCAGCTATGGTTCCCCGGCAACGGCGCCAGAAAACGTCTTGATGGCCCTTCACGTAGTTACCCCACAACGGCGCCAGAAAACGGTCTTGACGGCCCTTCGTGTGGTTACCTGCGTGAAAAGTAAATGGGTTAGGTTGAGACTCCAAGTGCAGAGTGTATGTAGTAGTGGAAGACAGTTTTCCCCACGAGGGGTGACTCGAGGGTTTAATATCGAACTCTCGGGGAACCAGTATTTCAGGTGTTATCTCCTTGTCCTTCACTTGAGAACCTGCAACAAAATAAATTGTTTTGTGCCCTCAACCTCACCAAGTGGTTGTCAAGCACAAGGTGTGAGAATGATAATAAAATAAATATGCAAACAGTAGTAAATATGCAATGATGGTAAAATAAATATGCAAGGATGATGGTAGTAATGATAAATGATATTTTTGGGTTTTTTATGATGAATGCAAGATGTAAAAGTGTTTTTGTATTTTCGGATTTTATAATGGCAGCAAACAAAAGTGGTGATAGAAGTGTTGGAAAGGTGTTTCTTATGATTAAAAATGGACCGGGGTTCATGGTTTCACAAATGCACTCTCTCTTGATAACGTGGTAGACAATGGAACACTAAAATTAACATGTAAGATGGCAAGACATGGTTTGACAAGTTATTAATAATATGGGCATCACGTCCTAACATAGAGATCTCAAGTATAAGTTGTTCTCTCTCTTATGCTCCACCAAGATGCGAACTAAATCATAACACCTTAGCAATTAAGATAAATCAGAGCATAGCAATAAGTTCAATGACATGAAGTTAAAATAAGAACATGCTAGATCTAGTCATGGAGGTAGTGGCCAAGGTCACATCCACTCTCCGGTAGCATGGTATTTTTGTTTATCCCTAGTGAGGCAACAAAGTAAGGTAGAAAACCCAAGTGGATCGCAGAACTTTCTCTCACGTTCACTGCACTAGCCACCCCCCGTTACTCCAACTAATGCACACGTTCCCCCTCACATGCTCTCATAAACATGCTTGATCATGACAAGTAAATAAGAACGGGGTACATAATATGCATCTACTTTCATAACTGAAACAAAACCATTGCAATCTCAAACATGTATTAACTCATAATAAAGATCCACCACAAAGGAATTACATAGATGACCGTAATCATGTTCAGCAGCTCATACGGTACTAATTAGTGAAGCTCATAGAGAGGAGAGATACATAAGTTACTTCCACAAACCAATAGTCCAGGGGTGGACTACTCCCTCTTCATCATGGTGTCGGTGGAGATGTTGTTGGAGGGGAAGGAGACCACACCGGCAGCACCCCGCCGGAGTTTTCCCCCTCCAATCTTCAGCTCCAGGTCTCTGTTTCGTGGTTTCTGTGTTTCGGCGGCGCTCCCTTTCGCGAAATCCCTGGGGGGGGGGGGTCTATATAGTCGTTTTTAGGTCAAGACGAAGCTTCGGGAAGAAAGATCGACGGTAGCGGAGGCCCGAGGGCCAGTTTGGTGGGTCCCACGTGGTCAGGGAATCTGGCCGCGTGGGCCCACCCCTTTCGGCCTTCTGGTCTCCGTTTCTTTGATTCTTTTGCGCCTACATTTCGTTCCTTCCAAAAAAGTGATCCCCGTAAAATCTTAGGTCATTTGGACGTCGTTTGGGTCCCTGAAACATCAAAATATAGAAAAAGGGGGTTTTCTGACAGCGCAGGGTTAATTCCAGAAAAATGGGGAAGTTGTTAATTATCCCCAAAACTCAATATAAATCATGAATATAACCCTTATATGATGCAAATAACATGGAATAACATGTAATAAAATGTAAAGTTCATGTATGCATTTTACATGCATCAGGAAGTGGTGGTGATGATGGCGGCGATGATCTCCTCCAATTCCCCGTCCCGGCAGGGTGCCGAAACAGGAACTGCAGACCCCCGAATTAGGGCTCTTGGTGGCGGCGGAGCTCGGGTGTGTTTTTCTGAAAAGGGGTTCTGTCCCCGACGTTTTTAGGTCAAAGGCCCTAAGTAGTCCAGAGGGCGTCGCGAAACGACGACCGAGGAGGAGGCGACCTTGCGGCGTGGCCCCACCCTATGTCGCGCCGTGGGCCCGCCTGGATCCATGGGTCTTCTGGGTCGAAAACCCTTTTTCTTATTTTCTGGGAATATTGGATTTCTGCACAAAAACAAGACACCAAAGCAATTCTGCTGAAAACAGCGTTAGTCCGTATTAGTTTCATCCAAATCATGCAAATTAGAGGAGAAACCATAGCAAAAATGTTCGGAAAAGTAGATACGTTTTGGACGTATCAACTCCTCCCAAGCTTAGGTTATTGCTTGTCCTCAAGCAATTCAGTTGATAAACTGAACGCGATAAAAGAAAAAAATTTATGAACACATTTGCTTCATATGATGTATACATACTTATGCTATAACCATAATCTTAAACAATGCATGATAAAACTTGTGCAAATAATGAGACTTAATAAGTATGTAAACTCATGAAAAGGTCCCAACACACTAAGGATTAACAACATGGGATATATTCATAAGCAGGATTGCAATGCACATAACAGAGTATGGTATGATGGTATCTCGCTTGCCCTTTATTCGAATAGCAAAACATAAATGCCAAAGCACCTCTGAAGTTTAAATGTAGACTAGATATAAAGATGTCAAAGATAGAAGCATCAAAATTATACCTCAATTAATAATATTCTGGAACAAGCACATTGCACTAAGAATGACAAACTATGCTCTCGAAGAAGTGCTCAAAGAAAGGATGGTGACTCAACATAAAAGTAAAAGATTTGCCCTTCGCAGAGGGAAGCAGAGATTGACATGTGCTAGAGCTTTTCATTTTTGAAACAAAAGCAACATTATTTTGAGAAGTGGTTGTTCCTGTCAACGAATGGCAATAGAGTTTTTGTTATCTTCCATACTAAACAAGTTTTGAGAGCGGTTCTGAAATATTATACTTTTGCACTTATAATATGCGCACCTGACACTCCTCCCCACCATTGCTTACACAAACCGTGGCTAACCGAATCCTCGGGTGCCTGCCAACAATCACATACCATGGAGGAGTGTCTATATTTTTATTCCTTGAGATATTATAATGGTCTAACCAGCTCTTTGCAAAATTAGTGACGAGCAGATGAAGCATGCCGGTCGGGAAAACTTTATTTAGCATGGAAGATAACAAACCCAACTACTACTTCCTCATGAGCTGAAAACCGTGTCACAAAATGAGAAGTGTTTTTAAGGTTTTAAAGGTAGCACATGAAAATTTACTTGGAATGGTTTGAAATACCATGCATAGGAATTTATAGTGGACTCTTTGGAACAACTTGGATTAAGGATTTGGATGCACGAGAAGCATTCCCGCTCAGTACAAATGAAGGATAGCAATAGACTAGGAAGCGACAACAAAGAGAGCAATAACCGTCATAATCATGCTTGCGACAAAATAATATTAACCGAGGCATAAAAGTGATACCAATACTCTAAGGCAAAATACATCACCAAGGCTTGATTGACTTTTTCTTTTTAGTCATCAACATGTATAAGCATGTGCCAAGTCAAACCAAGTAAAATTTTCAGAGGAGGATACCACAACACCATACTATTTTATGAACAAAACAATTCAAGCAAATATCTATATGACATGTTATTGATCATTAGCAAGTTGGAACTGATCATAAGAAAGCATGAACTTATCAAGTAATCATCAAATACACAGTTTCAATCACGATAATCTAAGCATGATCATAAGGATAAGTATATGTACAAAAATGAAAAGCAAATAGAGTTCATACCAGCCTTCTTACCCCGTCCACTTCATCGTATATCGTCATTATTGCTTTTTCACTTGCATGGCTGAATGATATGAAAATGATAACCAAGCCCAAGCGGAGTCACGAAAGTCTGTAGAACCCTGAAACAACTATAAAAAAATAGGAGAAGAACAACAAATATTTTTGGGTTATTCAAATTAAAACAAGAGGTGAAAAAGAAACAAATAACCAAAGGAAATCTTTTTGGATTTTTGAATAGTAGGCAAAACAACAAAAAAGAGTAAAGACTAAATCAAAAAGATCAAAAAGAAAGATCAAAGCAAAACCGAAACCAAACAAAGATAAAAGCAAGAGAAATAAAGGAAATATTTTTGGTCTTTTTGATTTTTTTTAAAGGTAATGCGAAAATGTAATAAAGAAAGCTAAACACAAACGAAAAAGGATAAACAAAACATCTAAAATACAACCGACATATATTGAAAAAGAAAGTATGAAAGAGATGTTGGTGAGAATACGTACCTCCCACCAAGCTTAGGCTTTTGGCTTCCCCCAAGCTTAGACTTTTGGCCTAAGTTGGGAATCAATCGTGAGGGCTCCATGCATTCCATCCAGCCGCGTCCTCATAGGATGGGCCTGCTCCGCAGTGGTACACGGAAATGCCCCTTCTGGGGCGCTGCTTTCAGCGGCATCCTCCTGCTGTTGGGGTCCAGTATAGGTGGGTGGCGCAAGATATGCGTTCAGCTCATCCTCCGAAAAAGACCAACCCTGCCTGGAAACATTATCAAACAAAAAGTGCTAGCAGCCAAACAAAGCGCTCGCGGTGAGAGAAAAACTGCACTTGATAATACATTTCATCCCATTTAGAATCCGTATGCAGAAATCCGTGTTTTTTCATGGCGTTAAAATCAAGTCTAACAGTACGGAGTTCAACTTCATCAGGTCTAAGGGGTTTTCTTTTTAAAGCAAGCAAGCGAGAGGCAATTTTGCCTCCATAAATCGCTCCCTTGACACTATTGTTGCAAATACGGTGAGCAATTAAAGCACCAAGATTAAAAGTTCTATCCCCCTTAATTGCAGCAGCAAGAATAGCAAGATCAGGGCTAGAAAGGGCACTAGTGTTCTCCCTACCAAGTATGCCTCTAGCAATGTAATAAGGAAGATATCTTACTGCAGGAAACTGAATGCTACTTATCTTATTCCGTTGAACGGAACGCAAATCTCTGTTGCAAATCTCTGTATGGAGAACCTTGAGTGAATCCGGCTGTGTCTGCATCCTCTTTGTCGACCCCTCACATGGAAGACTAAAACAATGCAAAAATCAGCAAGATCCATACAATATGCCTCGTCGTAAAGCACAAAATCAATCATGGGATTATAATCATCATCTGTAAACTTAAAGCTTTGCACGAAAATATTAGTAAGTCTCAAATACTGCAGACTCTCATCCTGCACAAAAGCTGTTAACCCTGCATTGGAGATTAGTTTATCAAAATCCTCCAAGATACCGGCAGCACTCAAGAACTCACGGCAAGGGAGAATCGATGGATGCACAGTCTCTTGACGGGCTACAAAAGTGAGTTCTGGAGACTCAACATCATTGTACGAATGCCTAATGGGAGTACTAGAGCTCGAAGCCCTTGTTTCACGAGTGGTGGACTTCTTCCTCCCAAAAACTTTTGCAAGGTTGAGCTTGTTCATGCTTCTTCTCTGAAATTTTTAACAAAACTCATAAAGAATGAAATTTCATCTCAATCATCACAATACTCTTTGTAAGAATAGAAGGGAAACTAAACATGCACTTAAACTAGCTAATAAAATTCTAAAAACAAGCATGCAAGCTCACATAACCAGTCACATGCAACAGCTAAATACTCAATAAATAAAGGATATTTCGAAATTCCACTTGGATAAATGGAGGAGTCACATACCGGAGAGCAAAAGCCTAAAATCTCAGCAAGAATAATGGGCTGAGGAAGGAGATCGAAAATTTCGAGCAACCACAGCAAGAACACGAACTTGAAAAATGGTGGAGTGATTTTTTGGGAGAGAGAAAGGTTGGGGAGGAAGGACTCCTTGTGGGGTGCCCCGTGGGCCCCAGGCGGCCTGGTGGCGCGGCCAAGGGGTACCCCGCGCCCTGGGGTCGCCTGCCCCATGGTGGGTCCCCTTGGTCAGCCTCCAGTGCTACTGGGCGTCATTTTGCGAGCAAATTTTTATTCTAATTTTCGTAGAAATTTTTGACAACTTTTGAAAATGGGTAATTCTAAGGTTCAAAGATAATGGTACTACAGAAAAATGATTTTATAAAAGTATTCAAACCAATCTAAACCAAAATTGCAGAAATAAGTAAATAAATGAGAAGAGGGCAAGGACATGGTGGTCATAGTTTTATGCATTTAAAATAGTTTTGTTGGCAATGTTGATCAAGTCTTGTCACCAAAAATATTTATAAGTCATAAAAAATTTGAACTCCATGAGACAATCATTTTACCTCGACCTGAATGGATATTGTTCCAACCATAATGTTCTGGTACTTTTCATGTTGATCATATATAGGGCAATCAATGGCTCCCACCTTGATAGACTTGAGATTTGCAATTGAATTTGAACCATAAATCTTGTCAACCTTCTTTGGAAAATAAACAGTATGCTCTTTATTATTGACATTGAAAGTAACCTTCCCTTTATTACAATCAATAATAGCCCCTGCAGTGTTAAGAAAAGGTCTCCCAAGAATAATAGACATGTTTTCGTCCTCAGGCATTTCTAACACAACAAAGTCAATTAAGATCAAACAGTTAGTGGTAACTTGAACAGGAACATCCTCACAAATACCAATGGGAACAGCAGTAGATTTATCAGCCATTTGTAAAGAAATATCAGTTGGTATAAGTTTATCTAAATAAAGCCTCTTGTAAAGAGAAAATGGCATAACACTTACTCCTGCACCAAGATCACATAAAGCAGTTCTAACATAATTATTTTTAATGGAGCAAGGAATAGTAGGGATACCTGGATCCCCAAGCTTCTTTGGAATTTTTCCATTAAAAGAATAATTAGTAAGCATAGTAGAAATCTCTTCATTAGGAATTTTTCTCTTATTAGAGACAATATATTTCATGTACTTGGAATAAGGAGGCAATTTAATAGCATCAGTCAAAGGAATTTGCAAAAACAAAGGTCTCATTCATTCACAAAATTTATTGCAGTGCTCCTCTTCCTTAGAGCTATGTTTCTTATTAGGGAAAGGCATAGGTTTTTGTACCCAAGGTTCTCTTTCACTACCATGCTTCCTAGGAATAAAATCTTCTTTGCTATACCTTTTATTTTTTAGGAGGTCTTTCAGGTTCCTCCTCACTTTCTACTTTATCAGGGCATTATCATTTTCAGCAACATGTTCATTACCATTTTCAGTTTCAGCATCAGAAATAGAAATATTATTAGGATTGTCCCCAGTTTCCTTATCATTATTAAGCTCATTAGACTCTAACTCTTTCCTATGTTTCTTTTTTTTCTTTTTAGAAGAAGAGCTAGCATTTTTATCAGCTAATTGAGAGTCTTATTCAATTCTTTTAGGATGTCCCTCAGGATATAAAGGATCCTGAGTCAAAGCACCGCTCCTAGTTGCTATACCAAAAGCATGATTATCATTATTTTTAGAAGCATCCGCAAGTAAATCCTTTTGCACTTTAGTAATTTGTTCAAGTTGAGTTTGAACCATATGAAAATGTTTAACAAGACCTTTAACATCATTAGCAGTTCTCTCCAAAACATCTTGCAAGTTTTTAATAACACGAGAGTTTTCTAGTAAATGGTTTTGAACTTGCATATTAAAATGATTTTGCTTAACAATAAAATTATCAAGTCCATCTAAGCATTGATCAGGAGGCTTTCGATAAGGAATATCTCCAATATCGAAATTCTGAAGAGATTGTACCTCTACCATGGGAGGGTAAGTGGTAGGCTTACATAATTCTTAAATAGGACGCAAATTCTTTACTTCTTCAGTTTTAATACCCTTCTCCTTAAGAGATTTCTTAGCCTCTTTCATATCTTCAGGATTTAGCTCAATAACACCCCTCTTCCTCGGCGTTGGAACTAATGGCGGTTTAGGTAAGGTCCAGTCCTCATGATTTTGGCCAATTTTAACCAATAATTCTTCGGCTTCGTCTGGAGTTCTTTTCCTGAAAACACAACCAGCACAATGATGGCGTGTTAACGGTAGAGTGTTTTATTACTTCCCAGCAACAACACCAGAAGATCTGCTTGTTGACCGTGACAACACACGTTCGTTGGGAGACCCCAAGAGGAAGGTATGATGTAGTGCAATAGCAGTTTTCCCTTGAAATATGACCAAGGTTTATCGAACCAGGAGGACACGGAGGTTCTTTAGAAGGTTGTCAGCGGCGCAACTGACGTGGAACCCGCACACAACACAAGCAAACTACTTTGCCCCAACGAAACAGAGAGGTTGTCAATCTCTCCGGCTTGCTGAAAACAAAGGATTAAACGTATTGTGTGGAAAACAGTAATGAGTGCAGAAAGTAACAGAGAACAAATGATTGTAGTTGGTGATTTTATCAGTATGAGGAAATGGACCGGGGTCCACAGTTCACTAGTGGTGTCTCTCCATAAAAGATAACTAACATGTTGGGTAAACAAATTACAACTGGGCAATTGACAAATAATGAGCGCATGACAATGCAATATATGACAAGATGATTATTATGAGATTTAATTGGGCATTACAACAAAGTACATAGACTTGCTATCCAACGCATCTATGCCTAAATAATCCACCTTCCGGTTAGCATCCGCACCCCTTCCGGTATTGAGTTGCAAACAACAGATTATTGCATGAAGTAAAGTGTGTAATGTAAACAATGCAAATGACACGTAGACAATGCATCATTGTTTTATCCCTAGTGGCAACAGCACATCCACAACCTTAGTCGTTTCTGTCATCTCGAGCCCAGATTACTGGAGGCATGACCCCACTATCTAGCATAAATACTCCCTCTTGGAGTTACAAGCATCTACTTGGCCAAAGCATCTACTAGCAACGGAGAGCATGCAAGATCATAAACAACATAAATAGATAGATTGATAAACAACTTGCTCATAGTATCAATATTCATCGGATCCCAGCAAACAAAACATGTAGCATTACAATAAGACGATCTTGATCATGTTAGACAGCTCACAAGATCTAAACATGGAGGTACAAGGTGGAGAGACAACCATCTAGCTACTGCTATGGACCCGTAGTCCAAGGATGAACTACTCACGCATCACTCCGGAGGCAGGCATGGCAGTGTAGAGGCCTCCGGTGAGGATCTCCCCTCCGGCAGGGTGCCGAGAAGAGGTTCAGAACCCTCCTGATCTAGGGTTGACGACGGCGGCGGCAACGGAACTTTTCGTGGAATATGATCGGTGTTTTTAGGTTTTTCAGGACATCGGGAATAAATAGGCGAAAGGGCGGCGTCGGAGGGCACCCGAGGCGGCCACGCCAGGGCTGGGCGCGGGCCCACCTCTGACCGCACCCAGGGTTGGCGTGGGCCCCTCGTGGCTCTTCGGCGTCTCCCCTTTTGGCTTCTGGAGTCTTCCGGTGAAATACGTACGCCCGTTGATTTTCGTCCAATTCCGAGAATATTTTGCGATTAGCTTTTCTGAAAGAGAAAAACAGCAGAAAACAGGAACTGGCACTTCGGCATCTTGTTAATAGGTTAGTCCCAGAAAATGCATAAAAATGCTATGAAGTGTAAATAAAACATGTAGCAATTGGTATAATAACAGCATGGAACATCAAAAATTATAGATACGTTTGAGACGTATCAAGCATCCCCAAGCTTAGTTCCTGCTCGTGCTCGAGTAACTAAACGATAAAAACAACATAATTTTTGAAGTGACATGCTACCAACATAATCTTGATCAAATAGTAATGCAAAGCACATGAACTGAATGAAGTGATCCAAGTCAATGGTCTATAGTTTGCTAACAAGTAAACAAGGAGTAAACAAAATGAATCATACAAGTGCAAACTTTCATGAATAATACTTTGGAGACAATGGAGCTATAAGAGTTTGCATAAAAGTTAGCTCACAAAGCAATAGATTCTAAATGAAAGTGTTTGACTAACACAAAGGAAGATTTAGTTTCAGCACTGGCTTCAACTTTAACATATTTATCTCATGGATATTGTCAAGACAAAGTAATGCAATAAGTCAAACATATCATTATATAACAACTGTTGTACCAAAGTTGACACTAGTGTTTGCTTGTGGAGGTAGAAAGAAGTAGGAAAACTGACTCAACAATAAAGTAAAAGAAAGGCCCTTCGCAGAGGGAAGCAGGGATTAAATCATGTACTAGAGATTTTTAAGTTTTTGAAAGCATATAGAGAGTATAAAAATATATTTTGAGAGGTGCGTGTTAGTGGTCAACGAATCAGTAAATAGACAATACTTTAAGTCACAAGTTAACCATACCTTACAAGAGCGGCTCCCATGAAGGACGTTATTTCTACCAGCGGGTAGATCATCCCTCGTTCTCTTTTGTTTACACACTTATGAACATTGCTTGACTGATTTCTCAGGGGCAAAAAGATGTGAAGAGAATTAATGGTTAAAGTTGTAATTAATTGGGACTGGGCACCCCGTTGCCAGCTCTTTTTGCAAAATTATTGGATAAGCGGATGTATATGCCACTAGTCCAGGTGTAAAGTCTGATCAACAAGTGAAATAAAGACCATCTACCACATCCTCATGAGCTTGTAAACAGTGACACAAAAAGGAGTTGTAACAGTTTTGAATATTTTAGTGGTAGCACATGAAAAATTTACTTGGAATGGCAGGAAAATACCACATAATAGGTAGTTATGGTGGACACAGATGGCATGGATTTTGGCTCAAGGGTTTTGGATGCACAAGCAGCATTCCCGCTTAGTACAGAGTTTAGGCTAGCAAGATTATTTAAGCAAACACAGACTATCAACCGGTACAGCAAGAACTCATATAAAAAAACATGCTTGAAAAATTACAAGACTCCACATTGTCTTCCTTGTTAACCAAAACCTTTCACTAGAAAATATCTAGACTTTGGAACTACCAATGATACAAATCAAATATCAACAAGCTTTACAGTAGTTCTTCACTAATAGCCTCTACTTACATGATGCACAAATCTAAACATTACTTACTTGGTAACTCAAAACAATTGACAAGTATCAAATTACTCAAGACAGTGATCTACAAAACTTATGTAAGCATTTTATACCACTACCACATGCATAGCATTTTCTGTTCCAACCAAACACCAATCAACTTATTTGAACAACTCTCCAAACAAATATAAGTGAAGCAAGAGAGTACTTTCTTCAAAAGAAACTAATAGCTCTGACAAGAGATATATGAAAACAGAGAGCTAGAAGCTTTAGCAGTAGCTAGACAAGAATACTCAACAAATATAAGTGAAGAACAAGAGTATTCCAATGAAAAAGCGGAGCATGTCTCTCTCCCAAACAAGAGTGCTAGGATCTGATACGTCCATTTTGCATCACCATTTTATATCATAATTTACTGCTATTCATTGACATATTTCATATTTGGATGATATACTTATGTTATTTTATCTTGTTTTGCATGTTTGATGATTATTGGAGAATTAACTGCCGGAGTCAGGATTCAGCTGGAAAAAGCATCGTCAAGACACCCTATTTCTGAAGATCGTCAATTCACGGAAAATATGCTGAAGTTCCTATTTTATCAGATGCGGAGCCAGCCAAAAGGGGAGGCTGAGATGGGCCACGAGGGGCCCACACCACCCACGGCGCGGGCCCACCTGCCGCGCCGGGGCATGGTGTGGCCGCCCTGGCCCACCTCTGGCGCTCCCCCTTCGCGTACTTAATCCCCCAGAAACCCTAAGACGGGGAGAGCCATCGAGGAAATATTCCGCCGCCTCCACGAGGCGGAAACCACAGAGAGAGAAAAAGCTCTCCGGCAGGGAGAAATCTGCCGGGGAAATTCCTTCCCGGAGGGGGGAAATCATCGCCATCGTCATCGTCATCACGCGGACTTCATCGGGATCATCATCATCATCATCCACGCCGTCACCATCATCTCCACCGCTCCACTCGTTCGCTGTAACATCTAGGGTTATACTTTGTGTAGTTCATAGGGGAAACTTTCCCGGTGTTGATTACTACTTGTGGTTGATGCTATTAAGTTTTATCGGTGAATTGAAGTATATGTCCAGATTGTTATTCATCATTATATCACCTCTGATCATGATCCATATGATGTCTTGTGAGTAGTTCGTTCAGTTCTTGAGGACATGGGAGAAGTCATGCTGTTAGTAGTGGAACTATGTTGAGTAATATTTAATGGTTTGATATTTAAGTTGTGGTGTTATTCTTCTAGTGGTGTCGTGTGAACGTCGACTACATGACACTTCACCTTTATGGGCCTAGGGAATGCATTGTGTATTCGGCTACTAATTGTGGGGTTGCCGGAGTGACAGAAACCTAAACCCCCGTTAGTAAACCGGTGCATGAGGGAGTGTAGGATCTCAGAGTTTAAGGCTGTGGTTAGATTTATCTTAATTACTTCCTTGTAACGCGGATGCTTGCAAGGGGTTTAATCACAAGTATGTATTAGTCCAAGTTAGGGCAGTGCATTAGCATAGGTTCACCCACACAACACTTATCAAAACAATAAAGATTAATCAGCTGTAGGAAGCGAAAGCACTTGACGAAATTCCCGTGTGTCCTCAAGAACATTTTGCCATCATAAGTAAACCAACCGGCTTATCCTTTGCTCTAAAAAGGATTGGGCCACTTGCTGCAATTATTATTACTGTCTTTTATTTACACGTATTTTATTTATCTGCAATATCAAAAACCCCTAAAAACTTGTCTGCTAGTATTTACAGTGATTCCTTGATCAAAACTACTTGTCAACACCTTCTGCTCCTCGTTGGGTTCGACACTCTTATTTATCGAAAGTACTACGATACACCCCCTATACTTGTGGGTCATCAAGACTATTTTCTGGCGCCGTTGCCGGGGAGTGAAGTGCTATTGGTAAGTGGAATTGGTAAGGGAAACCTTTACTGTAAGTGCTGTTTTTATTTCTGCTTGCTGCTTTATTTTATTATGGAGAGATCTCCATTCGAATCCCTATTTGGGAATACTACTGCCACTGCTAAGGTAGTAGATGAACCGCCGCCTGCTGAATTAGATCCATTTAAAATACCTATGAAAATTGTTGAACGTGTTATGGATAACCGCTATGTTGGAGATGGAACCATCCATCCTGGTGATCATTTACTATTTATACATGAATTATGCGAGTTGTTCAAGTGTGCAGGTATTTCAATGGAAAAAGTCAAGAGGAAGTTATTCTCTATATCACTGAAGGGCCGAGCTGCGGAATGGTATAAGATGCTGAAGAATGGCCGATCTATTGGCTGGGAGGAAATTGTACCTCTCTTTTATTCTAAATTCTATCCTCCTAGTGAGATTCATCAAGATCGAAATCGCATATATAATTTTTGGCCTCATGATGGAGAGAGTATTGCCCAAGCGTGGGGGAGATTGAAGTCACTAATGCTCAAATGTCCCATTCATGAGCTCCCAAGTAATATTGTTATCAATAATTTTTATGCAAGGCTTTCTCTTCATGATAAGGATTTATTGGATGCCTCTTGTTCTGGATCATTTACACGTACTGAAGAAGAAGTTAAATGGGACCTTCTTGACCGTATTCAGGAAAATACTGAAGGATGGGAGAACGACAAAGGTAGAAAGTCAGGTATAAATTATGATTACGAATGCATTAAATCTTTTATGGAGACTGATGATTTCCGTAATGTTAGTGCTGTTTATGTCTTGATTCTCAAGTTGTTGCAAATTATTACAAAGCTTTTGCCTCTTATCTTGATGTGCCTAAGAAGGATTTGAATAAATATCATGAACCTTATAAAGATAAACCAATTCGGCCATTGGCAAAGTATTGAAGTTCATACTGTTGATCACATTTTGCCAGAACCTTATATTGAAAAAATACCTTTTCCTGTTAAAGTCAAGGAACATTCTCTGATAGCTAGTGTGGTTAATAAAAGTGCCAAGAAACCTTTAGAGCCTGATGAACAAATAACTGTTGAACCTGAAGTAGCAATATAAAGGATTTGGTAACTGAAAATGTAGATGGAGAACATATTATCTTTTGTGAAGATGCTTCTAATATTGTTTCGCATCCTGGTAAATCTAGGAAAACAAGTGTTCCTGTGCTTTCAGTGAAGATAGGAGAACATTGCTATTATGGTTTATGTGATATTGGTGCAAGTTCTAGTGCTATTCCTTTTGAACTTTATAAAGAAATTATGCATGAAATTAGTCCCTGTGAACTTGAGGATATTGATGTGGTTATTCAACTTGCCAATAGGGAAACTATCTCTCCCATTGGTATTGTGAGAGATGTCGAGGTTTTATGCGGTAAAACTAAATATCCTACTGATTTTCTAGTACTTGGTTCTAAAGCTAGTAAAACTTGTCCTATTATTTTCGGTAGACCTTTCTTGAATACATGTGGTGCTATTATAGATTGTAAGAAAGAGAAAATTTACACTAAATTTAATGGAGAATCTTATGAGTTTAATTTCTCTAAGTTTGGTAAGAAACTTTATGAAACTGATTTGCCTAATGAGGACTCGAAAATTGAACAACTTGCTGCTATTGCTATTGCTCCTAACAATGCCTTGCAGCAATTTATGGAGGAACACGAAAGTGAGGTCTTTATGGAGGAAAGGAATGAAATTGACAATATCTTTCTTCATCAACCACCATTACTTAAGCATAATTTGCCGGTGGAAGATTTGGGTACCCCTGCACCTCCTAAAGAAGATCCTGTTTTTGATTTAAAACCTTTGCCTGATAACCTTAAATATGCTCACATTGATGATAAGAAAACATATCCTGTTATTATTAGTTCTAAACTTTCAGGTACTGAAGAGGCAAGGTTATTGGAAGTATTGAGGAAACACCGAGGGGCTATCGGATATACTTGGATGATTTAAAAGGGATTTCTCCTACTATATGTCAACACGCCATCAACATGGAAGATGATGCAAAACCTGTTGTGGAGCACCAGCGTCGTCTAATCCCTAAAATGAAGGAAGTGGTAAGAAATGAGGTATTAAAACTCCTCGATGCTGGTATAATTTATCCTATTGCTGATAGTAAATGGGTAAGTCCTGTGCATTGTGTTCCTAAGAAAGGAGGAGTTACTGTTGTGCCAAATGAAAATGATGAACTTATTCCTCAAAGAGTAGTTGTTGGATATAGGATGTGCATTGATTTTCGAAAGGTTAATAAAGTTACTAAGAAAGATCACTATCCTTTTATTGATCAAATGTTAGAAAGGTTGTCTAAGAAAACTCATTTTTGCTTTCTTGATGGTTATTCTGGATTTTCACAAATTGCTGTTAGAGCGAAAGATCAAGAGAAAACTACTTTTACTTGTCCTTATGGAACTTATGCTTATAGGCGTATGCCTTTTGGTTTGTGTAATGCTCCTGCTACATTTCAAAGATGCATGTCTGCTATTTTTCATGGTTTTTGTGAAAAAATTGTGGAAGTATTCATGGACGATTTTTCCGTCTATGGAACTTCTTTTGATAACTGCTTGCAAAACCTTGATAAAGTTTTGCAGAGATGTGAGGAAACTAATCTTGTTCTTAATTGGGAGAAATGTCACTTTATGGTTAATGAAGGGATTGTTCTTGGACATAAAATTTCTGAAAGAGGTATTGAAGTGGACAGAGCTAAAGTTGAAGCAATTGAGAAAATGCCCTGTCCCAGGGATGTTAAAGGTATTCGTAGTATTCTCGGTCATGCCGGTTTCTATAGAAGGTTTATTAAAGATTTCTCTAAAATTTCAAAACCTCTTACTAATCTTCTCCAAAAAGATGTACCTTTTGTTTTTGATGATGATTGTAAAGAAGCTTTTGAGTCTCTAAAAAAGGCTTTAACCACTGCTCCTGTTGTTCAACCTCCTGATTGGACTTTACCTTTCGAAATTATGTGTGATGCTAGTGATTTTGCTGTAGGTGCTGTTCTTGGACAGCGAGTAGATAAGAAGTTGAATGTTATTCATTATGCTAGTAAGACTCTTGATGCTGCTCAAAAGAATTATGCCACTACTGAAAAAGAGTTTTTAGCAGTAGTTTTTGCTTGTGATAAGTTTAGACCCTATATTGTTGATTCGAAAGTTATTATCCATACCGATCATGCTGCTATTAGATACCTTATGGAAAAGAAAGATGCTAAGCCTAGACTTATAAGATGGGTGCTTTTATTACAAGAGTTTGATTTGCATATTGTAGATAGGAAAGGTGCTGAAAATCCTGTCGCTGATAATTTGTCTAGATTGGAAAACATTTCTTATGATCCTGTTCCTGTTAACGATAGTTTTCCAAATGAACAATTGGCTGTGATAAAGGTAAGCTCGCGAGAAAGTCCTTGGTATGCTGACTATGCTAACTTTATTGTTGCCAAGTATTTGCCTCCAACCTTTACAGCTCAGCAAAGAAGGAAATTCTTTTATGACTTGAGGCATTATTTTTGGGATGACCCACACTTATATAAAGAAGGAGTGGATGGTATAATGCGAAGATGTGTTCCAGAATTTGAACAAAAAGAAATATTGAGAAAATGCCATGGAAGTGCTTATGGAGGACATCATGCTGGAGATAGAACTGCACAAAAGGTTTTACAATCAGGTTTTTATTGGCCTACTCTTTTTAAAGATGCAAGAAAATTTATTTTATCATGCGATGAATGTCAAAGAGTTGGTAATATAACTAGACGCAATGAAATGCCTATGAATTATTCTCTTGTTATTGAACCTTTTGACTGTTGGGGATTTGACTTTATGGGTCCTTTTCCTCCTTCTGATGGTTATACTCATATACTTGTTGCTGTTGATTATGTTACTAAATGGGTAGAAGCTATACCAACATCTAGTGCTGATGGTGAGACATCATTAAAAATGCTTAAAGATATTATTTTTCCAAGGTTTGGTGTGCC
This sequence comes from Poa pratensis, assembly GCA_947311845.1. Classification (NCBI taxonomy): domain Eukaryota; kingdom Viridiplantae; phylum Streptophyta; class Magnoliopsida; order Poales; family Poaceae; genus Poa; species Poa pratensis. Next base: position 109,995,406 of record CAMZMU010000063.1, read on the forward strand.
TAGATATCTCATGACTGATGGTGGTTCTCATTTTATCCATGGTGCTTTTAGAAAAACCCTTGCTAAATATGATGTTAATCATAGAATTTCTTCACCTTATCATCCTCAAACAAGTGGTCAAGTAGAATTATCAAATAGAGAGATTAAATCTATTTTGCAGAAGACTGTTAATAAATCTAGAAAGAATTGGGCTAGGAAGCTTAATGATGCTTTGTGGGCTTATAGAACTGCTTATAAAAATCCTATGGGTATGTCTCCTTATAAAATGGTTTACGGAAAAGCTTGTCATTTACCTCTAGAATTAGAACATAAAGCTTATTGGGCCGTAAAAGAACTTAATAGAGATTTTAAACTTGCCGGTAAAAAAGGTTACTTGACTTGAGTTCCTTAGATGAATGGAGAAGTGAAGCTTATGAAAATGCTAGACTTTTTAAAGAGAAAGTGAAACAATGGCATGATAGGAGAATCCTAAAGAGAGAGTTTAATGTTGGTGAGAAAGTTCTATTGTATAGGTCTCGTCTCAGATTTTTTGCAGGTAAATTACTTTCGAAATGGGAAGGACCTTATGTTGTTTCAGAGGTTTACCGTTCAGGTGCAATCAAAATTACTTCGCTTGATGGTGACAAATCTCAAGTGGTTAATGGTCAAAGACTCAAGCATTATATTTCTGGGGATTCTTATAACGAAGACGTTGATATTATTCAAGTAGTGACTCCGGAAGATTTTATTAAAAGTCAAATTCAGAAAACTGCAGAGTCTGTTTTCGAATAGGTAACAGTTTTGGTAAGAAAAAGTTCGCGTTTAACTTCCCAACTTATGTTTTTGTTGTTTTTATTAAATATGGAAAATTACGAGCCAAAACGGGGAGGAAACGGTGCCCGAGGGCACCACACCACCCCACGGCGCGGGCCCACCCTTGGCCGCGCCGGGCATGGTGTGGGCGCCTCGGAGCCCGTCTCCAGCCCGGTTTCGACCTGGACTTTCCTTTTGTTATGAAACTTTTTGCTATATAATCCCCCGGATCCCCCGAGGTCCGTATATCGTTTTCTCGTCGTGTTTTGTTTTCGAGCTGTTTCTGCCAGGGTTAGCTCCAAGATTAGAACAATGTCTTCGTCCGAGGCTCCGAAGGATACCTTCTTCAAGAACGTCGTCAACCCGTACATCAACGAGTTGAAGCAGCACCCACAAGAGCTGCGGCTCGTGGATGGAGAGCTTGTTCAAGAAGATGTTAGGGGACCCAAGGCTGAAGGGGACGTGAAGGCCAGACTAGAAGAAGTAGAGCATGAAGTTTTCCGATACCAGAAGATGATAGAGCGCGGAGTGGAGATCAACCACAAGATTATTAATGAGCTTATTGCTGAACACAAGAAGGAGACTAGCAAGCTATGGGATGATATCTTCATACTCAGTCAAACCACGTCCAAATTGCAAGCACAAATCTATGATCTCCAAAACCAAAACTGTGAGTATGAAGCTAGGTTCAAACGCATGAGTTCTGCTGCGAGTTTCAGGTTTATGGAGACCAATTCATCCTTCGCTGATGGGGAGCCTCTACCTTGGAAATTTGATGATGAAGAGTCTCGTCCACCTTCACCACCGAAGGAGTAATTCATCATTGGTATTGGCATCCCCTCAGCTTGTTCCAAGCTTGGGGGGAGTGCCGCGGTATCATCACCATTATCTTTTACCTTTTACTTTTCAGTCGAGTCATATCATGAGTAGAGAAGTTATCATATAGGATGGTTTGCAGTGTGGAAGTATCTCTCCTTTAGTTGGTTATCTATGTATCCCTTGGTGTGAGTTGCCGTTATTGGAATATTAATGAGAAGTTTTATCATTTACTTTCTGCACACTTTATTTTACTTTGCAAATTTCTGTCATATGAATGATCTTGTTGTTAGTATTGGCATCACTTTGGGAGCATCAAGTAAATCTATTTGGTTTTGGCAAACTTAGCATTGGTCAGTAGCAACAATACTTTGAGGCTTAAGTAGAAAAGAGGGGATTGCATGTAGATACATTATCTCATTATCTTTCTTTCTTGTTGGCTCATGAGCTTAGTATTCTCAAGTTAAAATTATTTGTGTTTACAAGGAAGATTGCATGATTGTTTCTATTACATTTATATTTGTTTGTATCCCTCCACTCTTATGCTTGCTACCCAGCCTTGCTAGCCAAAAACCTGTACTGAGAGGGAATGCTTCTCGTGCATCCAAACCTTGAGCCAAAACCCATGCCATTTGTGTCCACCATAACTACCTATATGTGGTATTTCCTTGCCACTCCAAGTAAATACTTCATGTGCTACCTTTAAACTATTCAAAAGCTACTACTCCTTATTTGTGTCACTGTTTACTAGCTCATGAGGAGGTGGTTATTCTTTATTTGTCAAACAGACTTTACCACCGACTAGCGGCATATACATCCGCTTATCCATTAATTTTGCAAAAAGAGCTGGCAAATGGGGTGCCCAGTCCCAATTAATTACAACTTTAACCGCTTAATTCTCTTCACATTTTTGCCCTGATTTATCAGTCAAGCAATGACCAGTGAATATCTGCATGTGTAAACAAAAGAGAAGAGGGATGATCTGCCTTGCTGGTAGAAATAACGTCCTTCATGGGAGCCGCTCTTAAAAGTCTGGTTGGCAGGGATATTGTTTTCCACTGATTCGTTGACAATTCTCATACACCACTCAAAACTTATATTTTTATTCTCTATATGATTTCAAAAACTTAAAAAGCTCTAGCACATGATTTAATCCCTGCTTCCCTCTGCGAAGGGCCTTTCTTTTACTTTTATGTTGAGTCAGTAAACCTATTCCCTTCTTTCTTAAGCAAGCATTTGAGTTGTTGTGATTCAACCATCTATATATTAATATTATCAATCATGTTGTTATCCTTCCTTGTTTTGCACAAGTCTTTTATCTGAAGGAATATAACTTTGAAAGTTATCAATGACTGTAAAGAAATTGTGATAATTGAGCATGTAAGTTCTGCAATATAGCTCCGATATAAGGACTCTACTCGAAAGATAAGTACAATCTGTTAATTGTTCTCTGACCAAGAACGAAGTTTGCCATCACCAAACTATGATTTTCTTTATGCACCTTTATTGTGATTTCCATTACTCGTTCAAGATAAGTTATATGAGGGGAAGTTGCTGTCTAAAATGATTTGTGTATTAATACATGTTGATGCTTCTTGTCCGTATTCTTTATTATCGACGCTTCACTCCATAAACCTGTGGTCTTGTTTACTGAGTTCAGCTTTCGCTTGGGGACAAGCGAGGTCTAAGCTTGGGGGGAGTTGATACGTCCATTTTGCATCACTATTTTATATCATAATTTACTGCTATTCATTGATATATTTCATATTTGGATGATATACTTATGTTATTTTATCTTGTTTTGCATGTTTGATGATTATTGGAGAATTAACTGCCGGAGTCAGGATTCAGCTGGAAAAAGCATCGTCAAGACACCCTATTTCTGAAGATCCAATTCACGGAAAATATACAGATGTTCCTATTTTATCAGATGCCGGAGCCAGCCAAAAGGGGAGGCTGAGATGGGCCACGAGGGGCCCACACCACCCCACGGCGCGGGCCCCCTGCCGCGCCGGGGCATGGTGTGGCCACCCTGGCCCACCTCTGGCGCTCCCCCTTCGCGTACTTATCCCCAGAAACCCTAAGACGGGGAGAGCCATCGAGGAAATATTCCGCCGCCTCCACGAGGCGGAAACCACAGAGAGAGAAAAAGCTCTCCGGCAGGGAGAAATCTGCCGGGGAAATTCCTTCCCGGAGGGGGGAAATCATCGCCATCGTCATCGTCATCACGCGGACTTCATCGGGATCATCATCATCATCTCCACGCCGTCACCATCATCTCCACCGCTCCACTCCGTTCCGCTGTAACATCTAGGGTTATACTTTGTGTAGTTCATAGGGGAAACTTTCCCGGTGTTGATTACTACTTGTGGTTGATGCTATTAAGTTTTATCGGTGAATTGAAGTATATGTCCAGATTGTTATTCATCATTATATCACCTCTGATCATGATCCATATGATGTCTTGTGAGTAGTTCGTTCAGTTCTTGAGGACATGGGAGAAGTCATGCTGTTAGTAGTGGAACTATGTTGAGTAATGGTTTGATATTTAAGTTGTGGTGTTATTCTTCTAGTGGTGTCGTGTGAACGTCGACTACATGACACTTCACCTTTATGGGCCTAGGGAATGCATTGTGTATTCGGCTACTAATTGTGGGGTTGCCGGAGTGACAGAAACCTAAACCCCCGTTAGTAAACCGGTGCATGAGGGAGTGTAGGATCTCAGAGTTTAAGGCTGTGGTTAGATTTATCTTAATTACTTCCTTGTAACGCGGATGCTTGCAAGGGGTTTAATCACAAGTATGTATTAGTCCAAGTTAGGGCAGTGCATTAGCATAGGTTCACCCACACAACACTTATCAAAACAATAAAGATTAATCAGCTGTAGGAAGCGAAAGCACTTGACGAAATTCCCGTGTGTCCTCAAGAACATTTTGCCATCATAAGTAAACCAACCGGCTTATCCTTTGCTCTAAAAAGGATTGGGCCACTGCTGCAATTATTATTACTGTCTTTTATTTACACGTATTTTATTTATCTGCAATATCAAAAACCCCTAAAAACTTGTCTGCTAGTATTTACAGTGATTCCTTGATCAAAACTACTTGTCAACACCTTCTGCTCCTCGTTGGGTTCGACACTCTTATTTATCGAAAGTACTACGATACACCCCCTATACTTGTGGGTCATCAGGATCCAACAAGTATAGAGAAGCAAACAAAACAAAAACAAACTGAAAACAAAAGCACACTGACGCTCCAAGAAAAGTACAGATAATGTGAAGAAATAAAAATATAGTCTGACTAGAGATGACCTGATAGTTTGTTGCTGAAGAAGGGGATGCCTTGGGCATCCCCAAGCTTAGACGCTTGAGTCTTCTTGAATGTATTGGGGAGATCCATGAGAGCTTCCCAAGCTTAACCTTTTCACTCTTCTTGATCTTATAATATCATCCTCCTCTCTTAACATTTGAAAACTTCCTTCACACCAAAACTCAACATTTCTCTCATTAGCGGGTTAGTGCATCAAAACAAATAATCTCACTTGATTCTGTAAGGACACAAATTCATAAGCAATCATTTTCAAACATTAGCTACTGTTACTAGACTTAAGTGATGCTCTTTCACCTTAAAAGAAACCACTCAACACTTGTAAAAAAGAGAATGCAAAACAAAGACAGAATCTGTCAAAACCAGAATAGTCCGTAAAAATGATTTTTTCGGAACACTTAAGTCACTCAAATCGAAAAACTTTAGTCGTACGAAAGTTGCATACATATCTCAGGAACACGCAAAAAAATTAGCAGATTGTTTCAATTTTTTCTGATTTTCTACGGCGAGAAACGGTGACGTTCCAGAAATCTGTTCCTGTGCAGTAATCCAAATATAGGTACCATCTTGTCATAAGAGACTTTTCTTGGCACAACAAAACAGCAAATAAAAGATACAAAGGAGTTGTTACAGAAGTAAACAAGCTACTTGACACAAAAACAAAAATAAAAGAAAGTAAAAACAATGGGTTGTGTCGAGATATTGGTAACGCGGAACTACTATATGGATTCATACGTACCGTAGAGGAGGTGGGGAAGAACGTAGAGGGTTCCAGTGACGGGATTGCACACACGATCTTACCCAGCTTCGGATCTCACGACGGTGGCGAGGTCCTACGTGCTGCTATAATTCACTCAAGGAGAATATGTGTACAGGTTACAATGAGATTGTATGCGTGCCCTAAGGCTACTGGAAGGCTGGCTTATAAAGGCGCCAAGCCTTCCCCTACAAGGAAAGCCTTAACCGACATAGATCATGAGTCCTAGACTAACACGGTAACAAACCCTAACTTTCTCCCTAAGGCGAACGCGGTCTGGCCTTCGTCTTGGACTTCACTAAGCCAGCCCAGGGATTATCCTTGCGCCTAAGCCCATGAGGCCTTCTCCATTAAGCCCTCCAGCTTTAGCTGATGGGCCTCCTTGGTGGGCCTGGTTTTATCCACCGTGGCAGGTATACCCGTTCGGCATAACCTCCACAGTAGTCCCCGGAAAGGTTTAAGTTCTTCGTTTTCCGTCTTTGTAAGACACGAGCTTTCGCCTTTGCGAAAGGCGAACAGAAGAGCTTGGAGCATTCCAAAATGAGACGTTCAGTCTGCCTTAAGGATTAAGCCGAACTCTCCTGCACTTTGAACATTCTGGCAGAAAGATTCTGTCAGCGTCAAGTCTTGTCATGACGTCATCGCAGTCAAAGCCAGTCCACGACAGTTTGGACAAGCAAAGAGACGTTGTGACGCCATCACCGCTATTTCTCCACACACGATCTCCGAGGCGTCAGGGAGAAGATGCCCATTATCTGACTGTTGCAGGACGCGTGGCGAAAATCGCGCGGACGTTGCGCCACCGCACTAATCGCGGCGCACTCTCCCCATATAAGGAAACATTTTCTTCATTATTCCATCCGATCCATTTCTCTGTTCATCTTCCTCCTCGCGCCCATCCCATCTGAACTCCGGCGAGCTCCACCACCACCACCTGCGCACCCACTCATGGAGAGCTCCGATGCGACCGCGGGAGCGGCAGCGGCGACGGCGGGACAAGATCTGGCCACGAGGGGATCGGCGCCGCGGATGCATCTGCTTCTCGCGCGGCAACGGACAAGCTCCGCGGCCATCTCCACCGAGACAGAGAAGAACGCCCAGCCCTCCGACGAGGGCGACGCGGCGGAGGCAGAGGAGGAGGGAGAGGAAGCATCCTCCCGCAACTGGGCAGCTTCCACCATCACCGACGCGGACCTCATGCAGCTGCAAAAGGAGGGCATTCTCCCACCAAAGGAGAACTGCCACTGGCGGTCAGCGTACGGCCACCCTGCTCCAGATCCCGCCGGCGATGAACGAGTGCTCCTCGTCTCACATCTCCTCCGCGGTTTGTCTCTGCCACCGCATCCTTTTTTCCAATCTGTCTTAGACTACTATGGCCTTCAGCCTCATAGCGTAGGCCCCAATAGCATCTTGTACATAGCTGGCTTTATGGCCTTATTCGAAGGATACTTAGGCATAGAACCCAGCTTAGAATTCTTCAAGTACTGCTTTACTTGCAAGCGCCAAACAGAGAAGGAAGAACTGCTTTCCTTAGGAACAGTTAGCATCAACCTTCGTAGAGGCAGAGACTGGTATCCTAAGGCGCCAAAAATAGATTCCATTAAAGGCTGGAACAGCTCCTTCTTCTACTGCAAAGACATGGCGCCCGTAGGCAAAGACATAGGACTTCCTCGCTTTTCTCCTTTGCCTGCGGAGCCCGCCTTTCTTGGGGCGAGAAACCACTGAAGGTCCTTCCTGACAACCTCCGTCGCATGCAAAGGCGGATTGAGTACTTGACAAAGACTGTGCCCAAACTCACGGGCGCAGACACCATCTATGTTGGTTGTCAAGGCGAATCCAGCCTTTGAAGATCGCAAGGCCTCTTATGCCACTACACGGACCAGAAGAAGATCCCCTCCGTGTTAGTGAGAGCGACCTCACGCAGACGCCCATGTATCGCTTTAAGAGGATTGCCAAGGAAAGGATCCAGCTCACAGAGCAGCGTCCTATGTACACAGCCGCCAACCCGGCTCCCAAGGTAAGGCATTTACCGTCACTGTTTTTATACTTCCACATGTTTGCCTTACTAACACCACTTTTGATTTCAGCTCGCCCTTTTGCCAGATAATCTGCTGGCTCCTTTGTTTTACGTGCCTGAAGCGGCACCCGAGCCCCAAAGACTCGGAAACGAAAGGCTTCAGGAGCTTCTGCAGCAACTTCAGCAGCAGAAAGGCGGAAGCGTGAGAAAGCCATCCTGCAAATGCCGAAGTGCTCGACATTGAGGACGATGAAGATGCGGCCTTCAATGCTCCAGTGCAGAAGTAAGCCGAACCTCAATTTCTGTAGTAAGGCGAACAGTGTCTATGAATGTTATCTTATTTTGTATGATTCGCAGGATCAAGCCAACTGCGCCTCTCAAGAGGAAGAAAGTAATTTCTTCCAAGCAAAGAAGCTGAGCCTTCTCCGGCCATCGCTCCCCCCACCCCTCCGTTCAACAAGAGACAGCCCCAGGCCCATCTGAAGATCCATATAGATCTAGACCATCCGTCTTACCTGATAAGACGGAAACTGAAAAGTTGGCCAGGGCTGCCGCTGCTGGGAAGGCGGCAGTAATTCAGTCAGAAGAGCCGAACGAGCCCATTACTCGTGAGGCTATCCGCAACATGGTGAAGCAAGAGCTTTTGACGACGAGGGGTACATCTTACCCAACATCGCCGCCATGCTTGCCGATGAGAAGGAGCGCAACGAGCCGCCTCCGAAGCTAAGGCCAGTTGGTCAGACATTGACCATATTGAATCTGGAAGACAATTGTGACGAGCTGTACGTCACAATGAAGAAGAGCTACAAAGCCTTGAAGGCCATGATGCAGGTAAATATTCCGTCTTTATGTACATACTAGTCCCCGGGCATTACGTTGTGCTTTGACTAAGCCGACGTAATGGCCTTTCTTTCATGTTGATAAAGACTCAGTCCCCAAGCCCCTTGTAGCTATACTTATTATCTTTACCTTTGTTACTTACTACTACCCTTGCCTTAGCAGAGCAGCGAGCAACTTACATGCGATCTATGGTACTCACTGAGTAACCAAAGGCAAGTGCTCAAGCAAGCCGTCGCCGAAAAAAGGCGAACGAAGGTAAATGTTGTTCTTTCACATGCGTGTGAGTTTAGTTCTTTAAGGCATAAGATGCTCAACACATGCAATGTGTTTTGCACAGCTGTTGTGGCGAAGGCAAAACAGATCGTCAGCGAGACTGGCGATATAGAAGTGGTGAGGCGGGAAAATGCCGCCTTGTTTAAGCAACTGGAGGAGAACCGAAAGACGGCCGAGGCCAATCTTAAAGCCGTCCAAGACAGCGCCGCTGAAGAGCAAGACAAACTGAAGGCAGAACTTCTGAAACTGCAGCGACAGGCTGAAAAGGATGGGCTCCTAATCCAGAGCTTACAAGGTCGTCTTGAACGCCAAGCTGATGAGAGCACCGCCATTGACGAGAAACTGCTAAGTAAGCCTCTCTTCTTTACTTCTCGCCTTTCTGTCACTTTTCGCCTTTATTCCAACACTTCATACGCCTTAACTTTTTTCCATTCCTCCTTTCCACAGTTCCAGCTGGTTTGGGGAAAGGCTTACCTCTGAGACGCGCTGGAGCTTATCTTGGAGTGTGGCGAAATTGTGTCAGGGCTGTATGCTGCGGGAAGAGACGTTGTCGCCAACATCTTCCCAAAACAGCTGCCCCAAGTGACAAACACCAGCAACTTGCTGCCACTTCTTCAGAACTGCGTCCCAGAGGTGGTGGAGCGTCTTCGCTCAGCAGCTAGAGGCGGAGCAAAACTTGCTCTAGGACTTGTTCGCGGCCACTACCCCGAGGTCAACATGTGGCGCGTTATCAAGTGTTTCCCAGCCAAGGACAGAGACGGCAACGAGCTCGTCAAAGAAAAGGTCTATGCCTCTGTCTCTGGCTTTGCCTCAGCCGTTGCTGAGATGGTAGACTTGTCTATCTTCTTCTCCAAGAAGCCTGTGCCTCCCCGTCCTGACGACGTGTCTGATGACGAAGCCGAAGCACCCACACTGGCAATGGCGATGAGTCAGAAGACGGAAATGAAGAAGAAGAAGAAGGCGAGTCTGAAGCTACGCTGGATCCATCCAAGTCCCCTGCGTCTTCGCCTCCTCAGTCCCCTGCATAAGATGCAGGAAAAACTTTGCATTAAGCGTGTCATGAAAGATGGCACAAAAGACTTGTTAAGTTATGTTTTGTAATGGCAGGAGCCTTTTTATCTGTTGAACATGTTTGTTTTGCGACGCATGCACTTATTTTTAAAAGGCTTGCAAACTATGCTCCTTATCCGTCTTAAGTTTTCTGGCTTATATGCTTTAGCCTTTTCGTATGCTGGCAGAACCTAAGGCACGGAACACTTCGCTGGCAACAGGGTTAGTAACCAAACTGTTTAAACACAGAAACGGCGCCGGCTTTTGGTGCGTAAAGCATCTACTAAGACAAGCCAGCATATACGCGATCAGATAAATACTCTTAGACGGATGCAATTTTAATTTTTGTAAGGCCTTAAGGCAAAAGCATCATGTGAGTAACCACAAGCACGAGCCAATTCGGGTTAACATTGATATTTTTATCGAAATATATGATCAAATGGAAATAAAAGACGGCGAGAACTCATGCATAAAAATAATTGAGGGAACCAAAGACTTTTATTTCATAATCATATATGGTGTGATTACAATAGAATTGCTAAGTGTAAAAAGGACGTAGCTGCTCAATGTTCCAAGGACGTTTCGTCTCTTGAGCACTGCTTCTTCGTTCCTTTTCCTTTTGCGGCCTCTTTTCTTCTTCTTCTGATATCACGGAGGTCCACAAGATAATATGCCCCGTTCTTAAGCGCTTTGCTGATAACGAAGGGTCCTTCCCATATGGGAGATAGTTTGTGCTCCTTTTGCTGAACAAGGCGAAGCACCAAATCGCCTTCTCGAAACGATCTCCGTCTTACCTTGCGACTGTGGTAACGCCGCATGTTCTGCTGATAAATGGCGGAGCGCTGAAGCGCTATCTCACGCTCTTCTTCGAGAAGGTCTAAGCCGTCCTGTCGGCTTCTTCTGCGTCTGCTTCGACGTAGGCTGTTACACGAGGTGTGTCGTGCAGGACATCTGTTGGGAGTACCGCTTCAGCGCCATATATGAGAAAGAAAGGGGTATAGCCTGTTGCGCTGCTTGGAGTTGTGCGTATGCTCCATAAGACAGCAGGTAATTCTTCTACCCATGCTCCAGCTGCTCTATGCAAAGGCACCTCTAATCTTGGCTTTATTCCCTGTAGAATTATACTGTTGGTTCGCTCAACTTGGCCATTCGATTGTGGATGAGCCACAGATGCTAAGTCCAAACGAATACCAACTTCACCACAGTACTTTGCCATTCTCCTACGGCGAAGTTTGTCCCATTGTCCGTAATGATACTGTGGGGACGCCAAATCTCGTTATAACCTCAATGACGAACTTCTTGGCTGTTGCCCCATCAAGCTTTTTTATGGGCTTAGCTTCAACCCACTTGGTGTATTTATCCACCGCAACTAAGAGATGTTTGACGCCGCCTCGCGCAGTCCTGAATGGACCTACCATGTCCAGTCCCCAGACCGCAAATGGCCACGTGATTGGAATGGTGCGCAACTCCTGGGCTGGCATCTTTGGCTGTCTTGCATACTTTTGGCATCCAACGCATTTCTTGACGAGTTCTTCTGCGTCTTGCTTTGCTGTGAGCCAGTAGAATCCATGTCTAAAAGCTTTGGCGACAATTGCTCGGGCAGAGGCATGATGACCGCAACATCCACCATGGATCTCTTCTAGTATCTCTGTCCTTCTTCCGGCGAAACGCATCGTTGATATACACCTGTGGTACTCCGCTTGTATAGCTCTCCATTTATTATTGTGTATGCCTTAGCTCTGCGCACAACTTGCCGCCTTAAGACTTCATCCTCTGGCTCTTCCTTGTTAAGGAGGAAATTTATGTAGGGCTGTGTCCAATCTGTACCAGCATGACGGAAACAGACTGCGAAGCCATGGGGTCATCCTCATCTCCGCCTTTAATAGACGGCACGTACAGGTGCTCCAAAAATATATCGGAGGGCACCTTCGATCTTTTCGAGCCCATTCTGGCTAAGGCGTCCGCTGCTTCATTTTCCTCCCTTTTGATATGCTTGACTTCTAAGCCGATAAAACACCGACCAAACTCGTCTACCGTGCGTCGGTATTCAGCCATTGTAGGGCTCTTCGCGTCCCATGCCCCTTCTAACTGTTGAACAACGAGGTCTGAATCGCCATAGCACAAAAGACGGCTAATGCCCAAATCCTTTGCGACGTGCAATCCATGCAACAGAGCCTCGTATTCTGCAACATTATTAGTGGCATTGAAGTGTATCTGCAAGACATAGCACATCTTGTCTCCTTTAGGGTTCTTCAGTACCACGCCAGCTCCCGATCCCTGCAACATTTTGGAGCCGTCAAAGTGCATAACCCAATATTCTTCGTCAGGGAGGGGAAGTTCATCCATTGCTTCGTCCAGTCTGCGATGAAATCAGCTAAGACTGGGATTTGATGGCTGTACGTGGCTTGTACTGGATATCGAAGGCTGCCAATTCAATTCCCCACTTAGCCACACGTCCAGTGGCATCGGTGTTGTTTATAATGTCACCCAATGGCGCCTTACTGACTACCGTGATTGGGTGCTCTTGGAAATAATGGCGTAATTTTCTGGCTGCGAAGAAAACTCCATAAGCCAGCTTCTGATAGTGAGGGTATCGTTGTTTGGATTCGGAGAAGACTTCGCTGATATAATATACCGGCCTTTGTTCCGGTAGCTCCTTTCCTCTTCCTTTCGTTCAACAACAACCACTGCACTAATAACTAGGTTGGTAGCCGCCATGTAAAGTAGCATCGGCTCTTGTGGTAGAGGAGACGCTAATATTGGTGCTGAAACTAAGGCGTCTTTTAACTGTGCTAAGGCTGCATCTGCCTCTTCAGTCCAGACGAACGTCTTAGTTTTCTTCAACAACCTGTATAGGGGTAAAGCTTTATCCCCAAGCCTACTAATAAATCGGCTTACAGCTGCTGCAGATCCTGTGAGCCTTTGACATCTTTAAGACAAGTAGGCTTTTTGATGTCCATGATAGCTCGAATCTTTTCTGGGTTAACCTCAAGACCTCTTTCTGAAACAATGAAGCCTAAAAGTTTTCCTGCTGGGACGCCAAAAAAGCATTTTCCCGGATTTAGCTTCATGTTATATTTTCTCAAGTTATCAAAGGTTTCTTGAAGGTCAACGATGAGATCGCCGCGTTTTCGCGACATAACGGCAATGTCATCGACATAAGCGTGAACATTGCGGCCTATTTGATCGTGTAGGCAACGTTGTATGCACCGTTGGTACGTTGAGCCAGCGTTTTTAAGCCCGAAAGGCATAGTTATGTAGCAAAACGTTCCGAAAGGTGTGATGAAGGAAGTCTTAATTTGGTCAGACTCCTTCATCTTAATTTGGTGGTAGCCAGAGTAAGCGTCCAAAAAGCATAGTAATTCAGAACCTGATACAGCATCTACGACCTGATCAATTCGCGGCAATGCGAAGGGGTCTTTAGGACAGGCTTTGTTTAAGCCGGTGAAATCTATGCACATGCGCAAGTCTTTCACGTCCTTCTTAGGTACTAATACAGGATTTGCTAGCCAATCTGTGTGGATAACCTCTCTAATGAAATTAGCGGCACTAAGCCGAGCTACCTCTTTTCCTATTGCTTTCTTCTTCTCTGGACCGAAGCGACGAAGACCTTGTTTTACTGGCTTGGCACCTTTGGCGACATTAAGGCTGTGCTCGGCAAGTTCCCGGGGTACTCCTGGCATGTCTGATGGTGACCATGCAAAAATATCCCGTTGCTCACGGAGGAACTTGACGAGCGCGCCTTCCTATGCGTCACTGAGGTCCGCGCCTATGTTCGTCGTCTTGCTTGCATCGGCGTTGTCCAGCACGATCTTCTTCGAGTTTGAGCTGGCCTTGAAAGTGACATCCGAGGCGCAAGGAGGCTTCTTACCATCCGGCATTTCATTGGTGTTAACTTCTTTCTTGTACTGCTCCAGCTCTTCCTTGCTGATGACTGCTTCTGCTAAGACGGCGTTTCCTGCTTCGCATTCCTTCGCCTTCTTGAAGTCGCCATTGACCGTGATGACGCCGTTTGGTCCAGGTATTTTGAGCTTGCTGTAGATGTAACACGGGCGTGCCATGAATTTGGCAAAGGCTGGGCGGCCAAAGATTGCGTGATACGCACTTTTGAATTCCACCACCTCAAAGGCAACTTCCTCAGTCCTATAGTTTGTTTCGTCACCGAAGGTGACGTCTAAGACGATTGTTCCCATAGAACTGGCCTGCCTGCCTGGCACTATGCCGTGAAACTTGACTGTGCTATGTTTTAGCTGTGTCTCAGAAAGGCGCATGCGCTTTAAGGTTTCAAGATAGAGGATGTTGATGCTACTCCCTCCATCCATAAGCACCTTAGAAAGCCTGCATTGCTGCACAATTGGGTTTACAACGAGCGCGTAATTCCCTGGGTTCTGTGGAATATGATCAGGATGATCGTTGCGGTCCCATGTAATGGGTGCTCGGACCAGTTGAGATACTGGGGAACCGCTGGCATAGTGGCATTGAGTTCCCTCCAGGCTGCCTTTTCCTTTTTGGCCGAAGGAGTGGCAAGGAAAGTAACAAGGCTTGTTTCGACCCTTGGAAACTTGTTGCTCCTCTTGTGCTTTGGCTCCTGATCTTCCGGCTCCGAAGCACTTTCCTCGTTGTCCTTCTGCTCTTTCTTGTCTTTACGGTTCTTGCGCTTGAACTGCTTTGCCTTGAAGCCAGCGTCGGATCCTTCTTGATATCATCGTTAAGGCGGCACTGCCTGTTGGTATGGGTGCATTTGCCAAGCTTGCTATGATGGGCACAAGGTTCATCTTTGATGTCGTCATAGGTGATTTTAATGGGTCTTGACCCTTGACTGTCATCGCCTTCTTCTGCCATCTGCTAGCCCCGCTCTGGCCACCCTTCTTATTGGCAAAGGCTACCTCCTTTGATGGTCCTGGCGCATCGTTGGCTTCCTTCTTTTTCCGGCTTTGATTGTTGTTTCGCTTTTCCGGGTTAACAGCTATGTCCATGCGCAGATCGCCGTCGTCAGCTCGAGCGTCGTCTTCTGCTGCAGCGTAATTGTTCGCGCTGTCTAAGAGCTCGCCGAGGTGTTTGATGTTTTGGCTGGCTAACATATATCTCATCATGTTGCCTTTCTTCAGGCTGTTCATAAAAGCATGTATGGCCTGGATCTCAGAAACGTCTTCACATGCATTCTTTGTCTCTGTCCATCGAGCTATGAAAGCTCTGCTTGACTCCCCTCCACTTGAGCGCACTTTAGTAGATCTGAGTAAGCCTTTGGACGTTTGTATGTGCATGAGAAGTGTTGCATGAATGTTTTCTGCATGTCTTGCCAATTGTGGATACTCTTTTCTGGCAAAGTGTCGATCCATAACCGGGCCGTTCCCTCCAACATGAGTGGAAGAAAACGTACAGCTGCGTTGTAATCACCGTCATTAATACCAACGGCGTGGATATAATCAGGCAGCCATATGTCCGGTTTGTCAATGCCATTGTACTTGTCCACAATTTTCTTGACATTGCCTAGCGAGGATGGGAGTTGCACCTTGCGAATCGCCGGTCCAAAGCACACAGGGCCCAGGTAAGACTCCTCTTGGCCGCTTTAATCTCATCGAGACGGATGCGGGCGTCTGAGATATGAGTGTTTTCCCTGGCTGGCCCTTTGTTGGATTGGCTACGCCTTGGCTCCTCCTGACGGCTTTGGCGATGAGGGGAGCGGGAGCGAGATCGCCTTTGAGGCGGATCTCTGTTGCCCCTGTTTCCTTCGTCTCTTGCCCGTGCTGCGGGCGGAGGTGGCATGTTAAGCCGGTCACTCCCACGCCGTGCGTCCTTCCCCTTGTCTTGATCTCTTTCACGGCGAGGCGGATCATTCTTCTTATGGCGTGTTATCCTTTTGCCGGTGGTCGTCCTTGCCTTTGTCACTATGGCGGTTGGACCCAGTCTTTGACTCATCCCTGTGCTTGTCAGGAACTTTGTCCTTCCTGGGTTCCTTACCCTTATTGCCATGGCTACTGGAACCAGCTGGTTCCTCTGGATCCCCACCGCCGGCAACGGCGTCTTGCAAAGACGCGTGTCGTCCGCCAGTTTTGAGTTTGAGTCCGCCTTAGCCTGCTGCTCTACCGCCTTTTCGATGAGCATCTTAGAATAATGGTGGCGCTCTTCAATTGGGACTGTTTCGTCTCCCATGATTTCCCTGGCCGCCTCTATATTTTTGGCCGGGGTGGAGAAGAATATGACTCCATCAGGGTTAACTCTGAAAGAGTATTTCTGCCAAGGCTTTAAAGACTTTTGGGCAGAAGGCTTCTCGAAGTTTCCCTGCAGATCCCGATGCAGAAGAGGGTCACGTATACTTCGTACTTTGCGGAATTTCTTGTGACACCCCTCCCTGGCACATATCACCAGAGAGGCGGTCGTCCCGTGCGCCATCCCAAGATAACTGGCCGCACGTCACAACAGTGTAACATAATGGAAATCATTACACAATCAGGCACATCAGTGCTACAAATGGTTTACAAGGCCACCAAGGAATGACAAAATATCAATCCCAGCATGGCACGATACAGAGTTTTTATCTGGCAGCGAAAGACATATGAGAGGCTACGGCTTGGAGCGGCTCCACTCCACAGGTTCTGGCTGGGCTACTGATCCTTGCACGCTCTTGCTTCAAATCCTTACTAAGGTGGAAGATGAATCCTCGACAAAACCTGGCCACAAACACAAGGCCCGTGAGTACATTAATATGCACTCAGCAAGAATCGCCACTCACCACAAACAATCCAACAATCATGCAATAAGATATACATTGAAAATAAAATCCTACAACATGGCAAGAGTCTACTCGAGATAGACCAATATGATAACATAAAGGTAGCATGGCATCACAAGCAAAACATGGCATAAGCAAACAACAAGAGTATCACCAGTACAGAGTCCAAGCCAGGTGGGGTTGGATCGTATACCGACAATCAAACAAAGAGGTTACCTGTGACGAGTAGACGAGTGTATCAGTGGGTACCAAATCTTACCATTACTCCTGTCAACACAATCAGGCTTCCAAGCCTCTAGCCAACTCTGGCTATCAATCCAGCCAACTCTGGCAATCAATCCAGCCAACTCTGGCTATCTCCCGGGGCATGCACGGTTGATGTTGGCTCTGGCCTAACTATAGGCTCCCAACGCATCACACCGCCATCCCATTCACCTCACAAGTAACATTCCCTGCATCATCTTATTGTTCATTTAGTGAAATCAGATTGTTCACCTTTCTTTCAAACAAGCCTTAGGTTTAACCTCCTAACACGACACGGACACACAGTGTGACTGACACTGAACTGTTGTTCCATAACCTTGGAACGAGGCTAGACATCCAGATTTGACACTCTCGAGAGGTTGCAATTACCACCCACCTAAGTGCACCACACTCAGCCGGTACTTTAGGATATCATCCTTAAGGCGAACTCAGCAAGATACACTCACCTGACCGTTCACGCTACCAAGACACTCCCTGTATAGCCACCGACATAACTCTATGCCTTATGCAGAAGTGAATCCGGCACGCTCCCAACTATGGGCAACGCCTAGCTCCGGAACCTTCGCAAGACTAGCCCCGACCAACTATGGTAACCGACTAGACTTGCCAAAAGGGTGGCATCAAAGGAGGCTCGATAGGATTACGTAGGTCAAGGCCCGCCCATGTGAGCGACAGTGGCAGTGCTTTCGATGTTCAGATTAGTGGCACCGTGGACTGACCCTATCGTTGTTTGGAGGGGTGTTTCATTTAATCAAGTTCCATCATTCACAAGTCCAAACCAAGAGGATTAGTCCAACACAACAATCACAATATCATAATATATATCACACGACAAAATATTAGCAACACAATAAATCAAGCAATGGTAGTATCCATGTCCAAACTTAGCAAAAAATGAAAGAACGTCAACCGGATGACTGTGGCAGCGGTCTTCCGCTGGCAAGCGCCTTCTCGTTTGACAAGGAAAAGGAAACGTCGACCGGAAGACTGTGGCAGCGGTCTTCCGCTGGCAAGCGCCTTCACAGATCGACTACAAAATATAGCTTAGTTGGTTTGGTCGGACGACTGTGGCGGTTCCTCCAGCCAGCGTCCTCGCAGATTAATTACAAAGTTGGTGAGGCATGTAGCCTCCAAACAATGAACCGAAAAGCATTCATAAGAAAGAAAGCATCCATTCCACTCAAGGATTAACCTGACGTGGTGTCAGCAATCTTGGCAAAAAGAACCAAATGGAAAGTCAGCTCCCAAGCGTCGCAGTCCGGGTGGTCTATGCCAACCATATTTGACGGAGGGACAAGGCAAATAACACTTTTGGCAAATGCCCCCAACTCCGAGGATCATAAGACGACATTCGTCCGCTCCTCACCTCGGCGAAGAAGAAGAAGCAAACAATCATAGGAACGCATGTTTTATAGTTGTTTATTTAGAGGGTTCGACAAAGCCACGCAAGTGCGAGGCGCACAGATAATTCACACATCATTCTAATGCATACATGGATGATGAATATGACATGGCAGGAGCAATAATCGAAGCAACATATTAAGCAAGAATAACAACAGACCTGCAATAATAAAACAGGGTACCGACAGAAAATATAACACTCGGTATGGCAATCAACAAATAAACAAACAACATTGCGGGACTGTAACAGCCCGGATTTTTAAAACCTAAAAACCCGAATAAATTTTCCACTTTTTGTGTTGCATTGCATCATGGCATTCAATTACATTGCTAAACAAATAAAACATTTGGTTCGACAACTTTGAAAACAAAAAAATGCCAAACTTGTTTTAGCAAAGTTTAAAACAATGGAGGCACTTAAACTTGCAAATCAAAATACTTGACATCTTATATTTGTCAAGGAAGTTCCAAAAGTTCCAAATATAATTGTTGACAAACTATGTTGTTTTGAAAAATAAAATACAAGGAGAGAAACTCAAATTGCCGTGGGCAATTCCTTTTCCTTTGCTTTCAAGTTTTGAAGTAATTGTTGACCACAAATTTTCACCTTCAGTTTTATATGTGTCAACAATGTTTCAAGACTTCAAAATATATTTTTTCCCAAAGATAAATAAATGGCTAAGTATTTTAAATCTTGAGGATACCAAAAATGCTTTATCCAAACTCTCTACACAAAAGTTATTCAAAACATTTTATTTTGAGATGCCAATTTTTGTGGTGCTTCTACATTTTATGGGGAAGCTCCATGAATTTTCTCCTATTTTAATAAAATGTTTAAGTGCTTATTTTAAATCAGGAAATGCTGCTGGACTTTTAAAAGAAACAAAGGAGGACCAGTTCGTGTGGAAATATTTTGGCCAGGGGCCTCTTTGCAAATCCTCTTCTTCTTCCTCACTGTTGCGACCGAGCGGGTGGTGCTCGCGCCGCACCTGCGCACGCCCGCGCCTGGGGGCCCCCTCCCCCTGCCTCAGCTGCGAGGTGAGCAAGGAGACCGAGCCCCACCTGCTCCATTCTCCCCTTTCCCGCATCTCGCTCTCCCCCTGTTTCCCCCACCGATGCGCGCCATGGCCACCATAGCCGCCGTGCTCGCCGTACTCGTTGCCGTCGCCTGAAGCCTCTCTGAGCGAATCGAAGCTAACCAAGAGCTCCGCCGTGCCGTGCTACACCACCCTGCCAGAGGAATCGACCGGAGGATGCGCGAATCGACCGCTCCGTCCTTTTCCCTCTCCGCCACCGCCGCAGTTCCGCCGCCGGAATACGCCGCCCTCACGCCTCCTCCGGTCCTCCCGAGCACCACTACGCGTTCATGGTGAGATTGCCGCCCTCGCTGGACCTTCCCTTTCCCCCGCTCTCGCTAGTCCTCGCGTTGCTCCCCGCCGTGCACAGCGCCGCCACTGTCCGAGACTGAACTCGAGTTCAGTTTCGTCAGTTCCCACGCGAGCACCACAAAAGGAAACAAATCCCTTGCTCATCACCAACACGAGCTTGACCCGGTGGTCAGCGCCTCCGATCTGCCACGCTCGCGCGCAGCGTCGCGGGTTCGATCCCCTGCGGACGCGCCCCTTTTCCTTTTTTTCCTTGCGCTCGCACGGCCGGTCGTGGAGCCGGCACAACCGGTCTGAGCACCGTTCGCCTCGGGCCCTTAGCCGGCCTTGGGCCCGGCCTTAACTGGGCTGAGGACCGGGCCTCTCTGCCACACGGCCGGCCTCTCAGCCGGCCCAACCGGGCGCAGTGCCGGGCGCCTCTGTTAGCCGGCCGGCCTGCCAGCCGGCCCAGCCGGGCTGGAAACCGGCCCCGCTGTTTTTTTTTGGGGAAGCTTTCTTTTTCCTTTTCTTCCTTTGCGCATGCTTCCACCTTCCCCCTCGCGCGTTAGGGTTGTCGAACTCGATGATTCCTTCGCGTCCATCTCTTTCCCTCGAACTCGATTAAACTTTATATTGTTGTTGAAATTAAAATATTTAAAAGCATATTTTAAAAGAGTAGAATTATAAAATTAATAACTTTTTCCCCGGACATCAGAAAAATGTGTCCGAGGTACCAAAATGTTCAGAAAAATGTGAACTATCCGAAATCATTCTCATCATGCATATTTGACCACAATTATATTAATGTACTCTAGTAGTGTGAGAATAATTAAGATAAATATGGGTCGTGCCAATTATTGTCAAATAATTTGGGACCGCTCATTTAAATTGTTGATCATGTCTAGGATCACTCTGTTGCATTAAAATGTCATCCCATCATTTTTGTATGCCTTGCACAAATGCCATGTGTTGATTGTTGTTTCTTTTCCGGTGTTGTTTGTGCTCCGGTAGATCGAGAAGTTGAGGTGCAACTACAATCCTTCGACGACTCCGACTACCTTTTATCTCAACAAGGCAAGCGTAATCCCCCCTCTGAGCATGTCTCCTCCTATATTTTGCAATTATTTTCCCCACTATAATATTGCATTCGGTTCCAAATGTCTTTTGCTTGGACTAGAGTATCCTACTAGTTGCATTAGAAATCTATTGCCATTTACCTGTATCCCTCCTAATATCCATAGGATTGAAATGTTGGCCAAAGATAAGTATATTTGCTATGTATATGCTTAGCCATGCTTAGTTTAAAGGTTTGCAGGTCCGGTGGATGTTTCAATGGTTGGAACAGGTATGGAATAACCGGATGTGATGGAAAGTGATGGTGGTGGTTAATAAATTGCTTAAAGGTGGGGATGAGAGGCCACATGGGATGTGGTGGGTTGTCTCGTTCTCGCCGCCTAGGTGCGAGTTCTTTACCTCTTGAACCAAGATGAGCGTACTACCATGCGTGGGCTATATGGAACCCCCATCGACCAACTAACTTGTGGCGGACTAGCCGAGGGTCCTCTAGTTTGGCTTTCCATTTGCGTGTGCGTGAAGATGGTGGCCAAGACGGAGATGAGGACTGTGGGGTTTAGGAAAATAAGTGGCCGTAGGGTAGGGTGTTGGAGGCACTTTTTACCTTGCCGCTACTGATGATCCTGGACTAGTCTTAAGCGAGGTAAAGGTTGTAGCCGTTTCACACTCAGCCGGCTTTCCCCGGAAGAGAGCAAATGTACAGGCATGTACGGGCAATGAGTCTGGCGGTACGCGTGGATAAGGAGCTGGGAGGTCCCTCGTGGAACCTGGCGACTTTCACATTGTACACCCCTGCAGGGTTAAATCTTTTCGAAAAGCCGTGTCCGCGGTTATGGACGACTTGGGAAGTGAAGGTAGGATCATAGAATAACTTTAACGGAATGATTAAAACTTGGGTACTAGAGGTGCCATTCAAGATTGTAAGGTTGGCTTCCTCGAGGGTGATTCGGGGAGGTGCCTTTGATGAACAGGTACAATGATGGTGATGATGGTTGGTGATGAGATGGTGATCTCAAGAAAAGAGTTACTTCTTACCCCTCTTTTAAAATATTCTGATTAGTCGATGCCATGGATTTATTGTTTATTCCAAATAAAATCAGCTTTATGCAAAATAGCCATAAAACCTTTGAAAGCCAATCATGGAGCATATATTAGCTCTTAATCTTGCGAGTTCGTCGAACTCAACGTCTTTGCTTTGTTTCAGGAACGTCGACGAGTAGTCTGGGGTTCCCAGGTGGCAGCTTGGGACATCTCGGAATAGTTGGCGCTGGATGTTATTTGTAGGCCTCTTAGGCCATATTTGGATCTTGTTGTTTTAGACAACTTAATTCGCTTCCGCTTGATGTACTGTTGGGTCTGTGACCTCTGTTTGTGTATTTGCTATCTTTCTCTATTATAAGAGTTGAATTATATATTTTCGTGTCGTAGAGTCTGTGATGTGCCAGTTGTCCCACAAGTCTTGATCTTACTATTATGCTTTGATAGTTGTGCCTGTGTTGAGGCATCAATCGGGGTGTTGCGTTGTCTGGAGTGAGGTGTACCCAGCAACGCCTGCCAAAGGTTTTGGCCGGGGATTGGTAAACCCGTAACCTCCGGTTGTATCGCTTAACCGGTGACACAGCATCAATGTATAGCAGTCGGGTCAGGGCGCCACAAGTTGGTATCAGAGCAGTACTGCCTGTAGGAAACCCTTCTACTGGTCGACGTTGAGTCTAGTGTTTGTGAAAATATTTTTAACCTAAAAATGAGTTGTGAAAACCATCTTAGGATTCTTTTTACTCCTTACCTGGTTACACACTAATCTCGGAGCAATCTTACCTCGATTTGAGTTCAAAGTTTTTCTTCTCATCTGTTATTTCAAAATGAGTAGGATTTCGGGGTGGGACTTCTCACCGGTTACCTTTAGTGTTATGTGCCCAGTTGCTCCCGCCGCGCTACAATCCGAAGCTTCATGTGCCGAGAAACCATCTGGAGTACGACGAAAATTTCCATCAACTCGGTTGGTTACGAACCCTTGTATTCCTATCAAGTTTAATCTCTTAATCCTTTTTTTTTGGGTTTAACCCAAGGACTTGAACATAAGGTCCCGGATTGTGCCAACTAGAGTGTGTTAAGTTGATACTTAACTCTCGCTAGTAGCACATGATGCTGATCTTCAACCCAAGTCTTTTCTGTGGTCTGTGTGGTAAATGGTTGAACCTTAAATTACTGCACCTCCGTTGGCTACTCCACTTCAGTTTTTCCCTAGCCTTGTTCTAGGTTCGGTCTTGGAACCATCTGGATTACAGCCAGGATTCTTCTAGCACGTCTCCCAACTATGTTCTTGACTCGTCCGCGTCTCTCCTTTTCGGGCATGGTTATCACAATTGAGTAATAACCGGTGCATCTTCAACATCTGAGGTTTTCCCTCAGCATGTTTGTTACTCTCGCTCTTCTTTCCGACCCGTGTCTTCCGTTTGACCGCCATGTTCTCACCGTGCATTGGTGTGTTCCGATGCAAGTCACTCTCTGGGTCCGTCAAGACTTTCCACTTCGTCTTGATAGGAGAAACAAACTCCCGTATCCTGTCCACTTCTCGGACCCGGTCAAAATACTGTAATCTGCAGAATAAGGGCCTTGTCTAGCTTTGTTTTGCTCCACCTTAGAGTGTCACACTCTTTTATATCACGGGGTCGTGCTAAGTATAATGATCCTCTTGATGAAGTGATGCTCTCACACTTTGTTACTCTCCGTTCTCCAAGTGACTTGTACTCGAGACTGATAAAGCGTGAACAATGGTGCGGCTATCGGATGTTCTCAGCAGTTCAAACTGCGCGGAAATCCAAAGACCTTTGTGTCCTCCTTAGCATGATTCGTTAGCCGATCAATAAGCTGGATTCGACTGTGTTCCCAAGTTCCTTCTCTTCGGTGCCCTTCCTCGGTCAAAGAGCTAGGTTCGCGCCGAAACTTCCAAGACCACCTCGTTGTGCCTTGAAAGGCATGATCCTCCCTCGAACTCAAGATCCACCGCTATGTCGTGATATCCTGTATGGGGATCGTGATAAGTCTGTAGGTCTTTCCAGAAGTGTCGCCAGGTTGTCGCCTGTCCAAGCTCAACATCACGGACGACTCTTTTCTCGAGCTTATGTGTAAACTGGTTCTTTGAACAACTCCTTCCTCCGAGAAATTCGTGCTGGATGTCCTGAAATGTTTCTCTGTCTGTTATAGTTCATTCTCAAGGGGATGTCTAGTCTGTTCATGTTGAAACAAGGTGGTATCTCTTCTTTGGATATGCTACCCTCCAAATCTGTGGATTGAATCGAGCTATCGTTAATCAAACTCCGACCGACCTACGGGAATGTGTTAATCTGAGCAATGTCTATGCAGTTCATGTGACATATAAGTCGACCATCTTGGAGTAACGAGATAAGTTGGTTGTTGAGTCCATCAACTACCTCTTATTGTCGTCCATGTTTGCGGAGATTTATATGGAATAGCGGGCGTGGCATTGTAAACTTGTTAGCACTAACTTATTTCGTCACAAGGCACGTGTTCTCGAAGTTAGAAATGACTTTCTCTAGTCCACGTGCAATTGCCGGAATATGTCGCCGTGGATCCGAGTAAGTTGGCTTGTCTCCTCGGAATCATCCCAACTCAATCCCGTGTGTGCCAATCCTCTTGGTATGGTACGTTGTCACCTCCCTTTCTTGAGAAATTTCATCTATGCCTCCAAGCCACTAGTGGAACTGTTCAAGAAGTTGAAGGATTACAGGAAATTCTTTTTCATTCTTTGATGTTCCCCAAGAAGGGCTCATCTGTGTCTCATTACAAGTAATTCATGTAGGTGCAGATGTCTTCTGACAAGTTGCTCATACATGGGTTCTGCAATCTCGTTCCTCCTTGGAGTTGGACATCCTGGTCTAGCTCTCGGGGTTTGAGCCATGTACTTCGTTGGTATCATTGTAAAAGCTTCCTATTCCTACTTGTGTTGAGGCATAAGTATCCCTACACCTAACCCGATCTGAATCGCAATCAGAAACGACGGTTGGTGATCCTCAAGAAGTTTGTCCTCGATGCCTAGAATATCAAGGAGTTTCTTCCGATGCTAACGTTCCCGAAGTTTCTAAAGTTCTCTCGGTTCATCTTCATGATCCTTCTCCCGTGGTTTGAAATGCTCCTCCGTGAGGAAAATTCTACTCCAGCCGTATAGGCTAACTCACCCTTCATCTGTTCGAATCTTGTTTACCTTTCGTCTTCAGAAATTCTAGGCCTTGTGCAAAGTTCATATTTCCCGACCTTTTGAGAAACAGTTGTCTACCAACTGGAAACCTCCTAGCACTCTTCCGTGAACTCCATGTGTCTCCTAGTCATCACATCAAGGGTTGGTAAAAATCTCATCCTAAGATCTACTAGGAGGTACTCCTTTGTTGTAATTTCACCAAGCTCCATCTCCCCGGTGAGCTTTCCTTCTCTCCTATGGTGTACTTGATGGTGATCCCGAGGCGAAGCCGATGAAGAATATCATGATGCCTTTCGTCAACATCTTCAAGAGAGAAGCCACTCAAAGCAAGAAGGTCGTGTAGTACCGTCGTAACCACTTTCCCTCTTTCCTACTTTTAGAATCTCGGGACGAGATTCCTGTAAGGAGGGTAGAGTTGTAACAGCCCGGATTTTTAAAACCTAAAAACCCGAATAAATTTTCCACTTTTTGTGTTGCATTGCATCATGGCATTCAATTACATTGCTAAACAAATAAAACATTTGGTTCGACAACTTTGAAAACAAAAAAATGCCAAACTTGTTTTAGCAAAGTTTAAAACAATGGAGGCACTTAAACTTGCAAATCAAAATACTTGACATCTTATATTTGTCAAGGAAGTTCCAAAAGTTCCAAATATAATTGTTGACAAACTATGTTGTTTTGAAAAATAAAATACAAGGAGAGAAACTCAAATTGCCGTGGGCAATTCCTTTTCCTTTGCTTTCAAGTTTTGAAGTAATTGTTGACCACAAATTTTCACCTTCAGTTTTATATGTGTCAACAATGTTTCAAGACTTCAAAATATATTTTTTCCCAAAGATAAATAAATGGCTAAGTATTTTAAATCTTGAGGATACCAAAAATGCTTTATCCAAACTCTCTACACAAAAGTTATTCAAAACATTTTATTTTGAGATGCCAATTTTTGTGGTGCTTCTACATTTTATGGGGAAGCTCCATGAATTTTCTCCTATTTTAATAAAATGTTTAAGTGCTTATTTTAAATCAGGAAATGCTGCTGGACTTTTAAAAGAAACAAAGGAGGACCAGTTCGTGTGGAAATATTTTGGCCAGGGGCCTCTTTGCAAATCCTCTTCTTCTTCCTCACTGTTGCGACCGAGCGGGTGGTGCTCGCGCCGCACCTGCGCACGCCCGCGCCTGGGGGCCCCCTCCCCCTGCCTCAGCTGCGAGGTGAGCAAGGAGACCGAGCCCCACCTGCTCCATTCTCCCCTTTCCCGCATCTCGCTCTCCCCCTGTTTCCCCCACCGATGCGCGCCATGGCCACCATAGCCGCCGTGCTCGCCGTACTCGTTGCCGTCGCCTGAAGCCTCTCTGAGCGAATCGAAGCTGACCAAGAGCTCCGCCGTGCCGTGCTACACCACCCTGCCAGAGGAATCGACCGGAGGATGCGCGAATCGACCGCTCCGTCCTTTTCCCTCTCCGCCACCGCCGCAGTTCCGCCGCCGGAATACGCCGCCCTCACGCCTCCTCCGGTCCTCCCGAGCACCACTACGCGTTCATGGTGAGATTGCCGCCCTCGCTGGACCTTCCCTTTCCCCCGCTCTCGCTAGTCCTCGCGTTGCTCCCCGCCGTGCACAGCGCCGCCACTGTCCGAGACTGAACTCGAGTTCAGTTTCGTCAGTTCCCACGCGAGCACCACAAAAGGAAACAAATCCCTTGCTCATCACCAACACGAGCTTGACCCGGTGGTCAGCGCCTCCGATCTGCCACGCTCGCGCGCAGCGTCGCGGGTTCGATCCCCTGCGGACGCGCCCCTTTTCCTTTTTTTTCCTTGCGCTCGCACGGCCGGTCGTGGAGCCGGCACAACCGGTCTGAGCACCGTTCGCCTCGGGCCCTTAGCCGGCCTTGGGCCCGGCCTTAACTGGGCTGAGGACCGGGCCTCTCTGCCACACGGCCGGCCTCTCAGCCGGCCCAACCGGGCGCAGTGCCGGGCGCCTCTGTTAGCCGGCCGGCCTGCCAGCCGGCCCAGCCGGGCTGGAAACCGGCCCCGCTGTTTTTTTTTGGGGAAGCTTTCTTTTTCCTTTTCTTCCTTTGCGCATGCTTCCACCTTCCCCCTCGCGCGTTAGGGTTGTCGAACTCGATGATTCCTTCGCGTCCATCTCTTTCCCTCGAACTCGATTAAACTTTATATTGTTGTTGAAATTAAAATATTTAAAAGCATATTTTAAAAGAGTAGAATTATAAAATTAATAACTTTTTCCCCGGACATCAGAAAAATGTGTCCGAGGTACCAAAATGTTCAGAAAAATGTGAACTATCCGAAATCATTCTCATCATGCATATTTGACCACAATTATATTAATGTACTCTAGTAGTGTGAGAATAATTAAGATAAATATGGGTCGTGCCAATTATTGTCAAATAATTTGGGACCGCTCATTTAAATTGTTGATCATGTCTAGGATCACTCTGTTGCATTAAAATGTCATCCCATCATTTTTGTATGCCTTGCACAAATGCCATGTGTTGATTGTTGTTTCTTTTCCGGTGTTGTTTGTGCTCCGGTAGATCGAGAAGTTGAGGTGCAACTACAATCCTTCGACGACTCCGACTACCTTTTATCTCAACAAGGCAAGCGTAATCCCCCCTCTGAGCATGTCTCCTCCTATATTTTGCAATTATTTTCCCCACTATAATATTGCATTCGGTTCCAAATGTCTTTTGCTTGGACTAGAGTATCCTACTAGTTGCATTAGAAATCTATTGCCATTTACCTGTATCCCTCCTAATATCCATAGGATTGAAATGTTGGCCAAAGATAAGTATATTTGCTATGTATATGCTTAGCCATGCTTAGTTTAAAGGTTTGCAGGTCCGGTGGATGTTTCAATGGTTGGAACAGGTATGGAATAACCGGATGTGATGGAAAGTGATGGTGGTGGTTAATAAATTGCTTAAAGGTGGGGATGAGAGGCCACATGGGATGTGGTGGGTTGTCTCGTTCTCGCCGCCTAGGTGCGAGTTCTTTACCTCTTGAACCAAGATGAGCGTACTACCATGCGTGGGCTATATGGAACCCCCATCGACCAACTAACTTGTGGCGGACTAGCCGAGGGTCCTCTAGTTTGGCTTTCCATTTGCGTGTGCGTGAAGATGGTGGCCAAGACGGAGATGAGGACTGTGGGGTTTAGGAAAATAAGTGGCCGTAGGGTAGGGTGTTGGAGGCACTTTTTACCTTGCCGCTACTGATGATCCTGGACTAGTCTTAAGCGAGGTAAAGGTTGTAGCCGTTTCACACTCAGCCGGCTTTCCCCGGAAGAGAGCAAATGTACAGGCATGTACGGGCAATGAGTCTGGCGGTACGCGTGGATAAGGAGCTGGGAGGTCCCTCGTGGAACCTGGCGACTTTCACATTGTACACCCCTGCAGGGTTAAATCTTTTCAAAAAGCCGTGTCCGCGGTTATGGACGACTTGGGAAGTGAAGGTAGGATCATAGAATAACTTTAACGGAATGATTAAAACTTGGGTACTAGAGGTGCCATTCAAGATTGTAAGGTTGGCTTCCTCGAGGGTGATTCGGGGAGGTGCCTTTGATGAACAGGTACAATGATGGTGATGATGGTTGGTGATGAGATGGTGATCTCAAGAAAAGAGTTACTTCTTACCCCTCTTTTAAAATATTCTGATTAGTCGATGCCATGGATTTATTGTTTATTCCAAATAAAATCAGCTTTATGCAAAATAGCCATAAAACCTTTGAAAGCCAATCATGGAGCATATATTAGCTCTTAATCTTGCGAGTTCGTCGAACTCAACGTCTTTGCTTTGTTTCAGGAACGTCGACGAGTAGTCTGGGGTTCCCAGGTGGCAGCTTGGGACATCTCGGAATAGCTGGCGCTGGATGTTATTTGTAGGCCTCTTAGGCCATATTTGGATCTTGTTGTTTTAGACAACTTAATTCGCTTCCGCTTGATGTACTGTTGGGTCTGTGACCTCTGTTTGTGTATTTGCTATCTTTCTCTATTATAAGAGTTGAATTATATATTTTCGTGTCGTAGAGTCTGTGATGTGCCAGTTGTCCCACAAGTCTTGATCTTACTATTATGCTTTGATAGTTGTGCCTGTGTTGAGGCATCAATCGGGGTGTTGCGTTGTCTGGAGTGAGGTGTACCCAGCAACGCCTGCCAAAGGTTTTGGCCGGGGATTGGTAAACCCGTAACCTCCGGTTGTATCGCTTAACCGGTGACACAGCATCAATGTATAGCAGTCGGGTCAGGGCGCCACAGGGATGGCTCATAGCAAGGGTTTAACTTGCCTCCGAAGATCGACGCCGTTTGGCTTGGAGGGTCACGGACACGTCGAGGGTCAGGGTCTCGGTCGGCCGGTACTTCGGAAAAACCCTAGGCATGCACACACGAGTGCTGAGTATACAACTATTTCACAAAAACTACTGGACAGAGCTGCTCAAAACATGAATTTACAAATTTGATTCACTCCAAACGGAGCCACGGTTCAAAAGTTGTTGACGTGCGATCGATAGTTATGCGCTGCTCACCAGAGAGAAAAAAAACGCCACGGGCTGCTTCTGCTCTGGGCTGGGCCGGTCGCGACTTTTCCGGAAATACGCTTTCCGGTGGAGGATACGGAAAACCGCGAATACGTCTCCTCTCGGGGCGGAAGGGCTGCGTGTTGCTCACCTAGGGATCCTAGGGTTTCGGCCACCTCGGCTTCTTTGACCTCTCTCGAGCTCTCCTCTCCGAGCAGCGAGGCAGAGGGTGGCCTGGGAGTGTGGTGATGGCTGTGTGAGCGCTCAGAGGCTCGGGAGTGCCTCTTATATGGCCTGGTAGGGGGAGAGGCAGGTGGTGGTGTGCTGCCAATAATTGAAGCTGTCGACATCGACGTTCCTATGGCTACAGGGAGGTGATAAGGGAGGGCAAGGATAGGTCTTCCTAGTTGGAGCTACAGGGGAGCACGAGGTGGTACTGTGGAAGGAGATTAACCACCGACAGAACAGTAACCGGAAGGTTAGGTTTGCTAATCGCGCGTTCCGGACGTCCAGAGCGCGACACGGCGACATCGCTGCGTTCCCGGTGACTCGGGGGTCCAAATGGAACAAGGTTTCCACCCCTGGGTTTGTAACGATGAGAGGAACACAATCAAACAAAAATCCCATAGGGAAATAGATTTTCCAGAAACCAAAAACACCGAAGGTGCTCGATGAAATGACAGGGGCCTTGCCCACCTCAGAAAAATTCCCAAAAATTAGGCATGGGTTGTTGAGGTCAGGGGAGAGTGTCCCAGGAGTTTGAGGCCATTTGGATGATGGGAAATTGGTTTTCCATAAGATGGCCAAAAATGACCATAAGGGCCTGATTTAGGAAAAATGGTGTCCCTTGCTTCACCTTGGGGTGATCTCCTGGATTTGTGTGTCTTTGGGTCATGTTGTCAAGATCACCAAGTATCAAGGTCATAGGAATTCTCTAGGTGTGGGTTTGCTTGAAGAACTCAAAATGGCATCTATTTGGGCTTACAAAGGAAGTGGTCTAAATATTGCTCAAATGGATTTGTCTCCGAAGGATGAAATGGAGGAAATGCCAAAATATGCATCCCCTGAATTTATCAGAATTATTGGAGGTTCCTAGCTTGGTTAAAACATTTCTGGGCTAGAAATGGCAGTTTTGAAATTATTGGCTAACTTGGAAATATTGCATTGGAGTATGCAATATTTTTGCATGGGTTGTCTTTATAGGGACATGGGGTCCTCTGGTATTTCTGGTGGAATTTTTAGAGATATGGAAATGGGCTTTCCTTTTGTAGGTGGAAGAAAATGATTAAAAGATTCCGATATTTAGGGTTAGGGTTTTCGAGAGAAAACCTAACCACAGAATTGTCGGGGGTGATGGACTGGTTCATGGATTTGTTGGGAAATTTTGAGAAGGCAACTTCCAAGTCAATTTATCTTCAAAAGTTTTGGAGAAATATTCAGAATAAGGGGAAAAAGTTTTCCAGGTGTCGGAAAACACCACTAAAATTAGGTTTGAATTTTCGGGGTGTTACATTTCTCGACATCGCGCTCACGCTGATACTCTTCCTCTTCTAGAGCCTTTCCAACTAGGATTAGCTCTTTTTCCTTGTTAAGGAGGGACAACTTATACTTGATGTTGACTTCAGTCTCAGCTAGGAGCGCTTTCCGTCTTTCCTCAAGTTCAGCCGCGGTTGGATTTGGCCCCAAAGGTGTTTTGAGAAGCTCCAACGCGCGTATGTGTTCCTCCTTTGTTCGTTCCAGGTTTTCTTCAAGAGGCGTAGCCGGGGAAGGCCCTTTGGGGTCCAATACGTCCTCTGGCTTTTCCGCCTTGTCACCAATGTGTTTGATGCTAGAGGAAACTTCAGCTTCGTCTGGCTTAGCCGCGGCAGCGCCATCCTCCACAGGTATCTGTGCCGGGAAAGTCATTAAGACTTCGTTTGGTTCAGATGTGCCATAGCCGCATGCAGCAACCTGTGCTGCAAAGTCTTCCTCCTTGTGTTCATCGAGATCTGAATCTTCCGCCATTGGAGCGGTGCAATCAGATCCGGCTTCCGAGTCTGCTCCTGTCTGTAAGACAGGTAATATCGACTCAGGGTCAGATTCGGCCGGCTTAGGGCCAGATGTGTCAACGACACCGATAAAGCAAGAGGCGGGCTCCATAAGCTCATAAGAGCTGGAGTCAGAATCGCTCTGGGTATCAGATTCACTCAGATCGCGATAGACAAAGGCCTGATCCGATCTGTGTTGTTGCTCGATTGCGTAATCGATGGGGTGGTGGGTGGGCCAAAAGGCGGCGGATCCCCTGGGGAATCCATATGCCTCAGCCGTAAAACCCATGAAGATGTTGATGGTGCCGAAGGGGACGACGAAGCTTGATACGAGTGCGTCGTTTGCTGGGACGTAGGATCCATCGTCTTCAATGCACCCAAAGTTGTTGATGATGCGGACGCGACCAACCGCCATAGACTTGCCGATCTCGCCCAATGCTCCCGCCTGAAACAAAACTCCCGACGCCTTGGGTCCCACGGTGGGCGCCAACTGTCGAGGTATTGGTAACGCGGAACTACTATATGGATTC
Source organism: Poa pratensis (assembly GCA_947311845.1). Classification (NCBI taxonomy): domain Eukaryota; kingdom Viridiplantae; phylum Streptophyta; class Magnoliopsida; order Poales; family Poaceae; genus Poa; species Poa pratensis. The sequence continues at coordinate 110,027,421 of CAMZMU010000063.1, forward strand.
ATACGTACCGTAGAGGAGGTGGGGAAGAACGTAGAGGGTTCCAGTGACGGGATTGCACACACGATCTTACCCAGCTTCGGATCTCACGACGGTGGCGAGATCCTACGTGCTGCTATAATTCACTCAAGGAGAATATGTGTACAGGTTACAATGAGATTATATGCGTACCCTAAGGCTACTGGAAGGCTGGCTTATAAAGGCGCCAAGCCTTCCCCTACAAGGAAAGCCTTAACCGACATAGATCATGAGTCCTAGACTAACATGGTAACAAACCCTAACTTGCTCCCTAAGGCGAACACGGTCTGGCCTTCGTCTTGGACTTCACTAAGCCAGCCCAGGGCTTATCCTTCCGCCTAAGCCCATGAGGCCTTCTCCATTAAGCCCTCCGGCTTTAGCTGATGGGGCTCCTTGGTGGGCCTGGTTTTATCCACCGTGGCAGGTATACCCGTTTGGCATAACCTCCACAGGTTGCCTCCCATAGGCGCTTCTCTTTAATGCCTTTTAGCTAGGCATGAAACATGAATCAAGTATTGTCAAGACCAAAAACATCAACATTGTTACCTTTAGACCTCTTGCTCCTTTTCTTGACTTTAAACTTGGGGAAAGTATGTTTACCATTTGGAGAGCTAATTCTCAGGATGCCATGGTTCATGTCAATGACTGCTCCAAGGAGTTTCAACAGTGATCTTCCAAGTGTAATGTGCCCTTTTCCTGCACATTCAATGACGTGGTAATCAACAGATACAGTCATTCCCATAAGTTTTGTAAATACTCCTTCAGCAATTCCCATGGGCATTTTAATGGAATTATCAGCTAAGATTATAAAGGCCTCACTTTTGGAGAGTCCCCACAGGCTTAAAGAATCATCGATATTCATGGGCATTAGGCAAAATTCAGACATAATGTCACAACGTGCATGAAAAATTTCCCCATTGATAGCAATTTTTACTGAAGGGACCCATCCTGAAGGTTCTAAATTAAAGGGGACATTTTCATCATGTATATGAACCTGGTTATAATCTTCTTTTAAGCTAGATATATCTGACTCAAGGGTATTCAGTCTTGCATCTATGTTCTCAATAGCGGAATCTATCTTACTATTTGAAACAGTAGATGCTGCAATTAATTTTTTTATAGCATTAAAGGCTTGATCTCCATCATGACGATGGAAATCTCCCCCAACCACAGCATCTAAAGCATATCTATAACACAGAACAAGACCAAAATAGAAGCTATTAAGGAGCAGGCTTAAAGTCATTTTAGGTTCAGTTTTCCCATAGGATTCAAAGATTCTAGACCAAGCATCTCTAAAACTCTCTTCACTCTCTTGCTTAAAAGTGATAATTTCTTCTTCAGGTGACATGATATAAGGAGCATGACTAGACATGATGACTAAACAAAAAGATAACAACTCAAAATTAACGAAGTGCAGGAATTTAATTTTTTTGTGTTTTTGGGTTTTAACAGCAAACAAGATAAAATAAAATAAACTAAGCAAGACAAAAACAAAGTAATGAGATTGGAAGTGTGAGACTCCCCTATCTGGAGATTCCAGCATCCCCGGCAACGGCGCCAGAAAAATGTCTTGATGGTGTGTTAACCGTAGAGTGTTTTATTACTTCCCAGCAACAGCACAAGAAGATCTGCTTGTTGACCGTGACAACACACGTTCGTTGGGAGACCCCAAGAGGAAGGTATGATGTAGTGCAGCAGCAGTTTTCCCTTGAAATATGACCAAGGTTTATCGAACCAGGAGGACACGGAGGTTCTTTAGAAGGTTGTCAGCGGCGCAACTGACGTGGAACCTGCACACAACACAAGCAAACTACTTTGCCCCAACGAAACAGAGAGGTTGTCAATCTCTCTGGCTTGCTGAAAACAAAGAATTAAACGTATTGTGTGGAAAACAGTAATGAGTGCAGAAAGTAACAGAAAACAAATGATTGTAGTTGGTGGTTTTATCAGTATGAGGAAATGGACCGGGGTCCACAGTTCACTAGTGGTGTCTCTCCATAAAAGATAATAACATGTTGGGTAAACAAATTACAGCTGGGCAATTGACAAATAATGAGCGCATGACAATGCAATATATGACAAGATGATTATTATGAGATTTAATTGGGCATTACAACAAAGTACATAGACTTGCTATCCAACGCATCTATGCCTAAATAATCCACCTTCCGGTTAGCATCCGCACCCCTTCCGGTATTGAGTTGCAAACAACAGATTATTGCATGAAGTAAAGTGTGTAATGTAAACAATGCAAATGACACGTAGACAATGCATCATTGTTTTATCCCTAGTGGCAACAACACATCCACAACCTTAGTCGTTTCTGTCATCTCGAGCCCAGATTACCGGAGGCATGAACCCACTATCTAGCATAAATACTCCCTCTTGGAGTTACAAGCATCTACTTGGCCAAAGCATCTAATAGCAACGGAGAGCATGCAAGATCATAAACAACATAAATAGATAGATTGATAAACAACTTGCTCATAGTATCAATATTCATCGGATCCCAGCAAACACAACATGTAGCATTACAATAAGATGATCTTGATCATGTTAGGCAACTCACAAGATCTAAACATGGAGGTACAAGGTGGAGAGACAACCATCTAGCTACTGCTATGGACCCGTAGTCCAAGGATGAACTACTCATGCATCACTCCGGAGGCAGGCATGGCGGTGTAGAGGCCTCCGGTGAGGATCTCCCCTCCGGCAGGGTGCCGGGAAGAGCTTCAGAACCCTCCCGATCTAGTGTTGACGACGGCGGCGGCGATGGAACTTTTCGTGGAATATGATCGGTGTTTTTAGGCTTTTTGGGACATCGGGAATAAATAGGCGAAAGGGCGGCGTCGGAGGGCACCCGAGGCAGCCACGCCAGGGCTGGGTGCGGGCCCACCTCTGACCGCGCCCAAGGTTAGCGTGGGCCCCTCGTGGCTCTTCGGCGTCTCCCCTTTTGGCTTCTGGAGTCTTCCGGTGAAATACGTACGCCCGTTGATTTTCGTCCAATTCCGAGAATATTTTGCGACTAGCTTTTCTGAAAGAGAAAAACAGCAGAAAACAGGAACTGGCACTTCAGCATCTTGTTAATAAGTTAGTCCCAGAAAATGCATAAAAATGCTATGAAGTGTAAATAAAACATGTAGCAATTGGTATAATAACAACATGGAACATCAAAAATTATAGATACGTTTGAGACGTATCACACAACTATCCAGGTATGTCCTAGATTCCACAGTTAGTCCATTATAAAATAAATCAAAAAGTTCATTTCTGGCTATCTGATGTCCAGGCCGAGCTCTGAGTAGAGCACAGTATCTCCCCCAAGCTTCGGGAGGTTCTTCCTCAAGCTGTCTAAAATTGAAGATCCTCTGCAAAGCAGCATGTTGCACACTAGCAGGATAATACTTTTCAAAGAAAACATTAATTAAACCCTGAGGGCTTGTAATTGACCCAGAGGCTAAATTGTTAAACTAGGTTTTAGCTTCATCTTTTAATGAAAAGGGAAACAACTTTGTAACCAAGTAACTCCGTTTCTTAGCTTCATTAGAAAACAAGTTACTGAGAGTAGAAAGTTTATTCATGTGTCCTATAGCATTTTCATTTTCAGTTCCACAAAAAGGTTCTCTTTCAGCAAGAGATATGAGTGAAAGATAACAGAAAATTCATAATCTTTATCTTTAATATATATAGGAGATGTAGCAAAAGCAGGATCAAGAGTAAAATTATAATTCATAGCACGTTTCTCTATAATATTTTTCATTGCACTTGGGTTTTTAGAAGTACCACATGCTGTATATTCCTTAATAAAATCATCATTAATATCAATATAAGCATCCTCAGGATAATCACTATCATAGTTTCCTGACTCAGGTGAGGCAACATGTGTAGTGAGGTTTGAAAGGACAAGGATGTCGCCTAGAGGGGGGTGAATAGGCGATTAAAACTTTTCCGGTTTAAACTTGATAAATGCGGAATAAAACTATGTGTTTTAATTTAACAAGCACACAACCTAAATAAACTATGCTCACGTATGTGCACCAACAACTTATGCTAAGCAAGACAAGTAACAAGGTGATAGCAAGATATAAGACTTCAAGCACGAAGGCTATCACAATGTAAAGTGCATAAGTAAAGAGCTCGGGTATAGAAATAACCGAGGCACGCGGAGACGATGATGTATTCCCGAGTTCCTCCTTTTTAGGGGAGTACGTCTCGTTGGAGGGGTGTGAGTTTCAAACTCAAACGCCACAAATGGCCTCACCCTATTCTCCGATGAACCTTGCCCAAAAGCTCGGTTCACCTTCCACTATCGGAATCCTTCAAGGCGGAATCCGGAGCCTTTACAACAATCTTGAGGCACAACCCACAAAAGGATTGGGAGCTCCCAAGTGACCACAAAAGGTCCCAACTAGCCACAAAAGGCCTTGACCACAAAAGGTCTCAAGAACACCGTCTAGGGTCCAACGACCCAAGAGTAACAAGCTCACGAACTTTCACTTCCACGAAACCTCGTGGAGAGAGCAAACCGATGCAACAAAATGCAATGGCAAGAACACAAGAAGTGCTCAAGTCCTTCACTCTCAAATTCCAATAAAGCAACAAATTCTTATGAGTGAATAAGAGAGGAAGAATAAAGGAGGAGAAACACCAAGAACTCCGAGATCAAGATCTACTAGGTTCCCCTCACTTACAGGAGAGATGGATTGGTGGAAATGTAGATCTATATCTCCTCTCTCTTTTCCCTCAAAGATATGCAAGAATCATGGGAGGAATTGAGAGAGAGGCAAGCTTTCCAAGGTCAACAATGGTGGGAGAGAGAGAGAAAAACGTGTTGCAGAAAAGCTTAGTCTCTTTGGGGAAGAAGGGGCCTTTTATAGGACTCCCAAAAAATAGAGCCGTTGCAGGAATTGTTACACCGGAGACTCCGGTCGGAGTGACCGGAGACTCCGGCCTGGACCGGAGACTCTAGACACATTCCGGTAACACTCCGGTGTGACTCCAGTGGGTGTCACCACTTTCGTCACACGATGAAAAACGAGCAGGCCGGAGACTCTGGTTTGCCCTGAGTCCGGAGACTCCGGCCCTGGCACGCCCGAGACTCCGGGCAGGAAATCCTGCAACCACTCAGCAAAACTGCAAACCCCATAACTAATTCATTCGAACTCCAAATCAGGTGAAACCAATTTTGTTGGAAAGATAGAAACAAGAGCTTTCCTACAAAAAGGTGTGGAAATATTAAGAACCATAAATAGAGTTAAGTTGCCACACATGGGAAGGTGTGGAACTTTCCTCAAGGATAAACCGATAATATTTCCAACCCGAAAACGCAACAAGTTTTCCATACGAAATCCGTTTTCGGAGAACTTGGACTTGTCATTAAGATCACAACAAGCACCAAAACCCAACAAGGAGAAAAGCCAAGTAAGAACCACAAAAGATGATATGCCAAGTATGCAAAGGTTTGAGCTCTCCACAAAGATGCGAACAAGTTACTCACTTGAGAGCCCCTCTTGATAGTACGACATCTATCCTATAACCCGGTCTCCCACTAACACCATGAGACCGGTAAAATAGAAACCCTATCAAGATCATACCTTTGCCTTGCGCATTCCGCTTGAGCTAGATGATGACGATTTTGATCTCTTCAAGTGGACCACCTTGCTTGATTGCGCTTTGCATGGATTGCCTCTCTTAGGCACATCTTCACTTGACCATTATCCCCAAATGGGTTGCAAGCTTCAAGCATATGATATCTTCTAGATGCCCATCTTGAATTTGCACCACTCAACCTTGATGACGATCACCACTTGACGTCATCCTCCATGAGCTATAAGAAATCTTCCTTTTGATGCAAGCCCATGGAGAGATACCGAACCCAACAAAGGAATGCCACACACACACACAATGGGTTAGTTCACAAAGCTATATGGACAATTTCTTACCATACCATTGGATCACATGATCCCACATGATACATCATTTAGCTTTGTGTGTTGATCAACTTGAATCCACTCTTTGCACTTAGTCTTGATCAACCTTGTATCTTTTCTTCTACTTAATCATATAAAATATGTCCATTATAATCAATGATCTTGATGGCATACAACCTTGAATCCAACACATGGAGTTCAAGCGATTCCTATGGACAAACCTATAAGAATATCTCAATACAAACATTAGTCCATAAGGATTGTAATCAATTACCAAAACCACACATGGGGGCAACATGCACTTTCAAGGTTCTCATTAGGAATTTCAGCATTCTCAATTTCTTTAGATTTAGCAATAGTGGCATCTAGAAATGGTCCTAGTGACCCACTTTCATCAAGCACAGTAGAGGCATCATCGAATTCATCAGATATAGCTTCAGATTCAGCAGAGGTAACATGTGAAGTGCGTGGATGTGGTGGTGTAACAAGTTGACTTATGACGGATGGTGAATCAAGAGCAGCAGAAGTGTTCAGAGTTGTACCTTTCCTTGTAGCGGAAGGCAATATGGTAACCTTGGGATCACGAGGTTTACCCATAGTGAATAAATAGCAGCTGACAAGATAACTCCCCGGTGAACTTATAAATAGAGCTATGCTCCCCGGCAACGGCGCCAGAAAATAGTGTTGATGACCCACAAGTGTAGGGGATCGCAACAGTCTTCGAGGTAAGTAAAACCCAAATTTGTTGATTCGACACAAGGGGGGCCAAAGAATATTTATAAGTCTTAGAAGCTGAGTTGTCAATTCAGCCACACCTGAAAGTAAGCTTGCTTGGCACAATTTATCAGTAGCAACAGTAATATGGCAGAAACAACAGTAGAATAGTAACAACAGTAAAATAGAGACAGCAGTAGTGAACAGCAGGATTAAAATACTGTAGGCATAGGGATGGATGAGCGGGCGTTGCATGGATAAGATAGCTCATGTAATAGTCATAACACAGGGCATTTACAGGTAAACAATAATAAAAGCATCCATGTACTAATCATATGTAGGCATGTGTTCCATATTTAGTTGTACGTGCTTGTAAACAAGAAACTTGCACAACATCTTTTGTCCTACCAGCCCGTTTGCAGCGGGGCCAAATGGAACCTTCTGATAATTAAGGTACTCCTTTTAATAAAGTACCGAAGCAAAGCACTAACACTCCGTGAACACACGTAATCCTCAAATCATAACTATCCCCCTTGGCTGCCCAGTTGTTGTCACTCCAGGACCTCAGGTTCAAGACAATAACAGGTGTATACAACTTGCAGATATGATCCAAAACAATAATTATACTCATGAAACAATAACATGTTCAGATCTGAGATCATGGCACTCGGGCCCTAAGTGTCAAGCATTAAGCATAACAAGTTGCCACAACGATAGATAGTACTAACAATGGATACTAGGCACCATGCCCTAACAATCTGACATCTATTACATGAACGATCTCATCCAATCCCTACCATCCCTTTAGCCTACAACGGGAATTACTCACACATGGGTGGGGGAATCATGGATGGTTGATGGAGAAGTGGTGGTGATGACGACGGCGATGATCTCCTCCAATTCCCCGTCCCGGCAGGGTGCCGAAACAGGAACTGCAGACCCCCGAATTAGGGTTCTTGGTGGCGGCGGAGCTCGGGTGTGTTTTTCGTAAAAGGGGTTCTGTCCCCGACGTTTTTAGGTCAAAGGCCTTAAGTAGTCCAGAGGGCGTCGCGAAACGACGACCGAGCGGGGGAGGCGACCTTGCGGCCCGGCCCCACCCTATGTCGCGCCGTGGGCCCACCTGGTGGTTGTGGGCCGCCCCCGCAGCTGCCCTCCTGGATCCGTGGGTCTTCTGGGTCGAAAACCCTTTTTCTTATTTTCTGGGAATTTTGGATTTCTGCACAAAAACAAGACACCAAAGCAATTATGTTGAAAACAGCGTTAGTCCGTATTAGTTTCATCCAAATCATGCAAATTAGAGGAGAAACAATAGCAAAAGTGTTCGGAAAAGTAGATACGTTTTGGACGTATCAGTGGGTCACCCTGACTTGGTATAATAACGCCATGTCATGAGCATATCTATTTGGTATAGCCCCAACATTATCCCCGAAGCACTTTAAGTCGAACTATGGCCAAATCCATCAAGTATTGCAAGAGTTTAGTCAGTCACATCATCCACTTTCGGAATCCCGTAACCTGATCTGGACCTTTGGTAGAACGGAGCCATTGGTCCCATCCGGACTTTGTTTTGGACAACAACATCTTATGAATACTCTGGTTGCTTATGCAGTCGACGCAGAAGCCGCTGAGTAGGCGAGCGCCGTGTAGTATGCAGAGAACCCGCAAACGGCTCTGGCCCGGTCGTTGGCAGACGAGAAGGTGGAGAGCAAGGGAAAGTCCCCAATGCAGGTGGAGGGCAAGGCCAAGACCCCGGTGGAGGTTGCCGACGACGCCGCCGTGGACTGGAACATTTGTGGATTGAGTGAAAAATAGATGTAGTTGGTTTATAGTTATGTTAGAGAAATCGAGTGGTAGTTGATTTTATGCTAAGCTAATCGTGTAACCTTTCTTCAATATAGGTCGGTTTAAGGAAGAAATCTTCAGGGAATTTTCCTGTAGCACGGCAGGGCAGGTCGGCAAAGCTTCTGAATGAGGGCCACCCGATCGTGGGAGTCTTTGAACATGGTGGGTTGAAAGTGGTGTACATTCAATATCGAACGATTACGGTACAACTCCACTTATCTCCGACAACATGAACGACCCTATTTCTCCACTTGGCCCTCACCTTGATCCTTCATGCTATCTTTTTCTAGCAGAATACTACTTGTTGTCTAACAAAACATTGATGCGATGATGAAGGTAAGTTTCGTCCGCTCATGATTTATGCAGGATATGGGGGTTTAGTGGGCATGCCCGCAAGTCGCACATAACTTTTCCTCTCACCCGCGGGTGCCCGCTTACGCTTTTATGTTGGGGCGGGCTTCGTGACACTGCATAGATCCCACTCCCACTTGCAGGCTTAGGCTGCAAGTGGGACACATGCGAGCCCCTCATATTTCCACATGTGACCGCAACCAATTAGTGAGACGTCCGCCAAAAACTTTTATCATACTTATGCGGCATTTGCTTGTGACCGCATAGATTAGCATCTTGTCCACACACACCTTTGACAGTACATCAGTCTTTTAACTTTTTGCTAGTCCATCAGACTTTTCTGGAACTTCTTCTCTAGCATATATTCTGGTGGAGAGACGGCGGTGGAGCTTCTACTCCGGTGAACACGGATGGTGCTAACAACGGTGGGCACGGTGGGGTGTTGTGAACAAGAAGGCTCGACACCTACCACCGGGACTACATGATGCTCGTCCGGACCGACACCACTGGGGCGCAGGGAAGAATATTGAGTGATACCAACCGTCACATACTCCAACTCCATGCTCCCAATTCAAAAAGTCATTTTAAACGTTTCAAAAAATAGAGAAGCGTATGTTTTTTCACAAGATATGTGTCTACAACCTCCAAAAATTTCAGGTCGAAACACATTGAGAAACAAAAAAGTTAAATCCGTATGTGAATAGTGTCAATTTTTCTTTTATCATTTTGTGACACTATTCATACGAGATTTGCACTTTCTTTATTTTCATTGTGTATTTTGAATTTTGATCTGATTTTTACAGGAGTTGTTGACATATGGCTTATGAACATTCACATTTGAAAAAACGTTTTTTTAATGAGAGCAAGAATCACATGAGACTATCATTATGTATTCTCCAAGCACAGCACGCGACGGCGGTGCAATATGCAATTCTGACAAAAAATGAAGCGACTCGTCGACACCGCGGAGATCTCGCTTAGACATGGTACGTATCCTTTGAACCCACGCGGCAACATTTACAAGTGGGAGCTCACATGCTCTCAGAGCCCTACACGTAGGCGGGACAACTCACTCGTTTGCCATCGGTGTAGTTGAGGGCGTGACATAAAAGCCCTCCGGTGTCTCGTGATCCGCGATCAGTTTAGTTGAGAGTGTGACATAACAGAAACACTTAAAACCATTTTGGGTGAATTCCACCTTTTGGTTTATATAGTTGTGCATTTGTGACACTTACTATTCCATTTAGTGAAACAAAATAATAAATACACCATACATAGTTTTTTAACACGATTTTACATGGCATTTCACATGGTCCGCTAGAATAGTCCGGCATCTTAGAACTACACAGTGCGTCAAAATATAATATGTAAAGATTGAAGGGTGGCATCAACGATAATGTCCAGCCTTATCTTCTATATGTTCATTTTGGTGTTATTGTCATGATATTTTTTAGTCTCAATTATCACCTTGCACTTTGCAAAACATAAATGCATCGGAATAGGAGGATCCATAGTGTCTAAAATGGATAATCAAGATGATTTTTCCCTGAATGAGGTCACAAATGCATAAATAGAGGATAAAAAGTAGAATTCACTCAACCACAATTTTAGATACCGAAAATTGCTCCAAACCAAACGTAGAACGCGGACCATAGATAAAACAAAGTGGATGAAACCGGCACAAATCCCCGAACCAGACTAAGATCCAAAGATGAGTTTGGTGGAAAACAAAAGGCAAAACAGTAGTAACAAACACAGAATCCAGATGACCAGATAGCTATACGACGCTAAACGCAATCTCACAATTCACAGCCCGCTACCCATCCTCGACAGCCAAACGTCAGGACTACAGCAGGTTTAGGCCGGCAGCGGCGATGGAGAGCACAGACGCGGCGATCGTCACGGCGAAGGAGCAGCTGACGGTCGACGCTGCATTGCCGCGTGGCGAGGGCGCTGCGGCGGCGGCTCGGCCGGCGGAGCCACCAGCGGCGGCGGACGGGGCAGGCGCCATCGAGGGTGCCATGGAAGGAGCAGCAGAGGAGAGCACGCGGACGTCGACCTTCTGCCCGATGGCGCAGTGGCCCGGGAAGCCGCAGAGGAAGTAGTGGTGGCCGGTAGTGTTGAGGACGACGGAGTCTTTGCCAGTGGACCAGGTGGCCGTCGGCTTCGTCACGTCGCAGTTCTTGTAGTCCGCCTTGCTCACCGCGATCACGTTGTGGAACTGCTTGTTGTACGTGAACACTGCGACATTTTTACAGGAAAGTAAAGTTAGTCATCTCAAGAGTCAAGAGTATATTAATCTGGCATTAGCATCATCGAGGCAACAACAATTATTTGCAGAAGTTATTAAATTGATTGAAATCGACATACTGTTAAATATTTCAGGCCATGCATCTAATGCCCTAAAGCGTCAGCATTCTCATGGAAGAACTTTTCTTTTTTGTTATTTGGTTGTCAAGGAACAGCATGACCAACCCACTGACTAGCACTCGGCAGATCAAGTACGCCTTTAAAAGTTGGTACTAATTGTCTAAATGTGATTGACAATGTGTCTCCTCACCCATCCTGATGAAAAGCATATCATCTTGGTTTAGCAAACACACGTACATATTCAGAATTAACGCATAGCTGTTCACAGGGATATTCAATCTAAGACCACTTGTAATGTTAAACAGGCAAAAGCTCAGAGCTAGTGTAACTTGAGACTACAATCCTTGTAGTTACAAATACTATGATAACCACGATAACATTACAATCCATACTAGTGTAACTCAGAGCTCGGCCACCACAACCACTACGTCGCCTCCGCCCCCGTGCGGCTCGCTAGGGCCGCACCGGGGCGCCCCAATCCTGTGCGCGTAGCCCTTCGCCGGCCACCCCCTGCCGCCGTCGCCGCTGTCTCTCGCGCGGTGGCGGCGGCGCTCGTCTTTCCAAAAGGGGAGCGGGCAAAGTGCAGGGCTCCAGAGTGGAGGATCTCGCGTCTTCTCCTGCGCGGGAACGCCGGGGCGGCGGCCCCGGGAACCAGCTCGGCCGTGAGCTGGTGTCGACGGCGGTCTCGGCCGCTTGGGCGGCGGGGCAGCGTCGAGCGGTGTGCTTCCAGGCGGGCAGGGCGGCGGCGTCTTCGTCTTGTCTTTCCAGTCAATGACAAGACGTCGAGGTGTCGCAGGTGGCTGCTGGCAGCGGTGTCGCAGGTGGCTGCTGGCAGCGGTGTGCCGGGGCGGCGGCCCCGGGTGGAGGTGGTGCCGTTTTGGCGGCGGCCCGTGGTGGTCGACGGCGGCCGGCGCGGCTGCTTTGGGGTGGCACGGCGGCCGGAGGTGGAGGCTTCGGTACTCCTGCCGGCGTGGTGCTCGGTGGTGCTGTCCGTCTTCGTCCCGGTGCCTCCACGCGGTGCAGAGCTCTGGTGCAAGATGGATGGTTCTGGCCCTTCTTCTCTGCTGGTCAGGTGGTGGTTGGGTGCGGTGGGTTGGGCGAGGTGCAGGGAGCAGTGGCGTGGAGGCTATGCCGGCCAGGTCGGGCAGTGGGCCGATGAAGCGCCGGCGTTGGTGGTGGTGGTTGGTGAGGCTTGCCGGCGCCGGTGTTGGTGGTGCGACGGAGGGTGTGCTTGGAGCTGGGGTGAAAACCCCGTCTCGGTCTGTACCGTGGCTAGTGATGGCGGCGGCTGTGGCCGTCGTTTACCTTCTTGGAGGCAACGCTGATATGTTGCAGCCCCCTCATGCTCCGTTCCAATCGGTGGTCCAGCTCCGGGGGAAACTCTTGACCTTGTGGTCGGACGATGACGACGCCCTGGCGTCGTTTCCCTCTTGAGGGCTTCGTCATTGGAGCTGGATATCGGCAAGAGGGACCAGTGGAAGGCCGAGGTGTTCGCGTTGAGGCTTCTGTGGCGACGATGATGATGATGAGCGATGTCGGAGTCGTGGCTGTGGCTGCGGTAGTCGGCTCTTCTCCGGCGTGTCCTTGAGGTTGCCTCGGCGTGTCTTGTTGCTGTGAAGTCGAAGCTGCTGCGGTGGGTTCCCGGTGGTGTACGATGACTGGCGACAGATGTTCCTTTCGGCGAGTTTCCACGGCGCCAGCCTGCCTGGTTCTCCTTCTTAGCTCTTCTTCAGAGTCGGAGCTGCGCTGCCTTTGCGCTGTTGGGGGAGCTGTCGCAGCTCCCCGGAGGGTTGTTCTTTGTGTTGCGGCGGGCGTCTTTTAGGCCGGGGCGGCGGCCCCGGATGTTGGTACGACGTCTGTGGTCTGCGAGCAGCTCTCCCTGGGCAGCTTGGGCTGCGGGTGGCTGGTTCGTGCGGTGTCGTGGCTCGGTTGCGAGCGGTGCTATGTCGGGACGGCGGTCCCGGGAGGGGGTGCTGGCGGCGAGGCTGTCGGGGCTGCTTGGGCAGCGGCAGCAGCGGTTGTCTTTTAGGCCGGGGCGGCGGCCCCGGATGTTGGTTCGGCGGCCGTGGTCTGCGAGCGGCTTACCTGGTGCAGCTTGGGCTGTGGGTGGCCACGTCGTGCGGCGTCGTGGTTTCTCGAGGTTGTGGGGCTTCGCCCCGTGGGTTGTGTTGCGTTGTTGTATGGTTTTCGCCCGGTTTCTACCATAATAAACCGGGCACTTTCTGCTTAATAAATGGTGAGGCAAAGCTTTTGCCTCGGTTTCGAAAAACGATAACATTACAGCTCATGGGCATACCTCAACCTGGAATCCACTTATCCACATTGCAGACAAGATAGCTTAGCAACCTATCATGCAAATTGATTCCAGTTGATTATCAATGGATGTCCTCCGTGGATCGGCCACAGCCATGTACATACATTTGTGGTTCTCCGATTACTCTTTAAAGGCAGCATATGTGCTGTCATCTTTTCGGCCCACCTAGGGGCCAGGGCTACCAAACAACAATGAGAGTGTGTGCATAGGTGAGTTGGCAGACAGGTTCCGAACATAATTTGGTAAGTTGCAAAAGGGGTTTCGGGCAGATGGGGAGAGGAACACAACATGGTCCCTGGCAAGCTAGGACCCATGGAAGGAGAATAGGAGATGATGTTCCGACTAGGAACTAGGAAGTGCCCCATTGGTGAGTGGGCGATGGAGAATGCTCGGAGTGGAACAAGGAACAACGAAGCATGATGTATATTGATGTGAACTATGTTTGGATCTTGATGTGGGTATAAATGTTTGGATAGACTGCTAGACCTTTTCTCTTCCAAATATAGATAATTAATCGACCCATTTAAAAAATAAACATAAATTATCGAGCAAATAAATAAAAAATAGTTTTTCCATTCCAAGAAGGCAGAAACACATGAAAGCAAAGAAAAGATTATCCTTAAGGAACAAAAGCAAACAGAGCCTTTAGGACATGATGAGTTTTGCCCAACGAACGCAGAACGCTTAAGCAAAACCGATCCTTACTTTCAAGATCCACTACACATACACCATGCAAAAGAAGGGCCTAAGAAGACAATAATGTCTAGACCACCAGAGTCCACTAGTAGGAGTATGGTCTTTCGGAAAGATCTCATTTTTTTCTTCAAAAAGTATTTAAAAGTTGAAAAAAATCTGAATGCATGCTCTAAATTATAGTATATCCTACGAACTTGAATCTCCACTCGTATGGTCTTTGAGGAACTGCCACCCTTTTCGCGTAGAGAAACTAGTCTCAAGTGCCTGCACGCTGACATCAGGCAGGCAGTCACGCTTTGTGTGCTGAAAACAGACAAGCAAAACAAACGTACTCCACGTATGCAGGAGATTGATCCGGGAAAAGCTCCCTCCCTAGCTAATTTTACTGCTCGCTACCGGCATGCAGGAGATTGATCCGGCAAAACAGGACGGTGAACGTGATCCCTGGCCGGTGAGACGTACTCCTTCCGTTCCAAATTACTTGACTTGAGTTTGTCTAAATACGGATGTAACGGAGGGAGTACGTAGTACGAAGCGAAGTTGGGGCAGGACGCGTGGGACATGGCTGGAGTAGCGTCCGGGTTCATCAGAAAAAGGCAGATGGAAAAGCCGCGGGGGACGACGACTCTAAGGATGTCAATTTTATCCGCGGGTCGTGTGTACCATACCTGTATGGGTAGGGTATGAGCATAATTTTATACCATGAGTAGTATCCGTACCCTACCCGTTAAGTCGCGGGTAGGGCACGGGTACAACCTCGTACCCGTGGGTATACCCATACCCTGCCCGTTTATATACCTTAGGTCCAACATTCATTCTCGCGAGTTTGTGAATTTATGGTAAAGTTGACATCAATTGTCAAATTTGAGTTGATATAATTGTCATGTACTCAAATATATGTTATTTAGTTGAGATAAATGTTTATTTTTATCAATGTGTTATCGATGAATCTAAAACTAGGTATAACATGTATACAATTTGATCTACCGTTGGGTACCCAACGGGTATGGGTACAGGTAAAGTTTCATACCCATGGGTACGGGTATGGGTAGAGTTTTGTACCCATTGACTACATGGGTATGGTATTACTCTACCCGTCCCATACCCTACCCATTGACATCCTTAGACGACCCCACACACCAGTTGACCCGTCCTTGCAGGGTCAGGTTGGGCTGAAAGGACCCAGTCTGGGTGCTGGCCCTAGGCGTGTGTGCCGCTGGTGCGCTGCGGGGATGCGGTTGCCACCTCGCGTTAGCACCGGTCACGTTGCGGGAAGACCACCGAAACGGCCAGCCCCAACCCTGTGGCCTGACACATGGCGTGGACCACAACCGGGTACGGGGGGAAAGGTTTTTTTTTTTTGTTGACGAAACGCAGCGATGCCCACTACGGGGGGGAAAGGTTGGAGTCACCTCGTGGGGGAATAATATTGCAGAAAGTGGGTGCTCTAGCGCCGTGGCCACTGAACTGCAGCCCACTAGATATATCTGTAGCATGTCTGCATGTGTGGATTTTCTATCTATTCGGCACAGTCGTGCTAGCACTCAACAAAGTCGGCTTCCTCCAAACACGACACGGACTTTGTAGTGTGTGTGTGTACCGCCGAGCGGCGAGCGGAGTAATGGGGCTTTGACTGGAGTCACGCCGCACCGAATCACGGCAGCCACGGCCGGGGCGCACGGCTACGCTGGATAGCACTGGCGGACGTGATTTATGGGTTACAAGCAAAAAGCCAAGAGTTAGGGATGGATAACGATCGACGTCGCCCGTCCAGCGCCTTCTATGCACACAAAAAAAAACAAAGACATTGTTCGCCGATAGCTATTTCTGGGACGAGCAGTAGCTGTGTCTCCATGCCAGAGAATTCTGGAAAATGTAGTCCACTTTCCAAGTGGGGAGTACGGGCCCGCTTGTAGTATAAGTTGAGTCGTAGGATCTAGCAGTAACCTACCCAGGATGGCAGCAAATCATGCTCCGTGGCTCTAGCTCCTGAGAACTTTTGCAAAATTACCGGACGCGGGAATCTGGGAATGATCACACAAGGAAGCCCCAGGATCGATCTCCGGGTCTCACCAGCAAGAGCGTGGTTCCTTCACACCCAGATTCTCGTTCCTTCCTCACACCCCCGAATTTGTAAGAAGAATCGCAACGAGGGCAACGAGAGGTACCGAGGGGAGACTACCTGAGCCTGGAGGCGTAACTACGTACCGATGGTGTCGCCGACGTAGAACTTCTTGGAGGAGGCCCACCGGCCGTAGTCGGGGTTGCCCATGATGGTCCACCCGAGCTTGTCGCCCACCTCGTACACGGCCGCCGCCGCCACCCCCGCCCACATCACCGCCCCACCACCGCTGCCGCGGCCAGGGCCGAACCCCTTCTCGCGGCACCCATGGCCAGCACTCACCGAGATCGATCGATCGACGCACCTGCCGCAGAAAGGAAAGCAAGATGGACAGGCTCCCTTGGCTGCTCTCTGCTTTCGATTGCTAGAGTCTAGAGAGAGTGTGGAGTGTGTAGGCGGAGGCCGGAGGGTGGCGGTCGTAGTGCTGGCGGGTTAAGTAAAGAAAGATCCACGGGCCACTGCCTTTCTAGTCCGGGCCCACAGGCTCCCGATTTTCCGAATTTGTCCTTGCCGCGATTGGTGAGGCAGATTTCTAGAGGAAAGATCAAAAAGGATATCTCGGAAATCAGTTTTGGGTCATGACCATATGCTCCCACTACCTAAAAACCAAATTTCAAAATATCAAAAGGTTTTTAACAAAAAATTCGGGTATACATATAACATTCCATGTTCGCACAAAAAGTTTCGTAAAGAAGAAACATTTTTTGTGTCCGGTGTAAAAAAGACAAATCACGGGTGTTCCAAATGACTTTGCACGAAACACTTTTATGTCGTTTTACACCGGCCACGAAAATGTCTTTTCTTCCCGAAACTTTTTTGAATGAACATAGAATGTTCATATGTATATCCGAATTTTTTGTTTGAAATTTTTTGACATTTTAAAATTCGATTAAAATGTCTTTTTCACAATGGGTGCATCTAAACTCACGAGCCAAAACACCGTGTCTAGGATATCCACATTTTTATGGAACCATGCTAAGAGCATCCTCATCTTCATCACGCTTTCAATAACTCTCCCATCGGCCAAATGGGTCTGGATACGAAATGGTCCTCTGGTGGTGCCTTAACGGTTTGGGCATCCCGAAAGAGTATGTCGCAGCCCCTTGTTCGCCCCCAATCGAGACTCGTTCGGAGGAGCCGGACATGTCTGGACACACCCATTATGCCCGGGTAGCGCGTGGCTGATTCATTAAAGGATTTTTCATGGCTATACTCGTCGTGTGTCATGTTTAATTATCGGCTACAATAATAAACTTTTTGTATGGTCACAAATGATTTAGTGATGGTTTTTCATTGATTAGTTGTGTATGTGTGTCATATTCTACGATAGACTACAATAAATAAAAGAAGTATACGACCACAGAAGATCAGTCAGTGAATCGAACCATCCCCCAAGGCGATCATTTCTCAGAAAATTGTGCCTAGTCATACTAGAGAGTGGGGTCGAAACGGACAAGCGTGAGCCTTTGATTTTTTTTTGTATGGTCACAGCAAATTGATGACCCACAAGTATAGGGGGTGTATCGCAGTACTTTCGATAAATAAGAGTGTCGAACCCAACGAGGAGCAGAAGGTGCTGGCAAGTAGTTTTGATCAAGAATTCACTGTAAAAGCTAGCAGACAGGTTTTCAGTAGTATTCGAAACAGCAGGTAAAAACAGTGCAAGTAAATAAACGAGCGCGGCAACAAATGCAGCGAGTGGCCCAATCCTTTTGAGTGCAAAGGACAAGCCGAGTGTGTTACTTATAAGAGACAAATGTTCCTGAGGACACATGGGAATTTCGTCAAGTGCTTTCGCTTCGTGCAACTGGTTAATCTTCATTGTTTTGATAAGTGTTGTGTGGGTGAATCTATGCTAACGCACCGCCCTTCCTAGGACTAATACGCACTTGTGATTATACCCCCTGCAAGCATCCGCGAATGCAGAAAAGTAATTAAGATAAATCTAACCACAGCTTTAAACTCTGAGACCCTACGCTCCCTCGTGCACTATCTTACTAACGGGGGTTCAGGTTTCTGTCACTCCGGCAACCCCTCAACTAGCAAGCTAGGTACACGATGCATTCCCCTAGGCCCATAAAGGTGAAGTGTCATGTAGTCGACGTTCACATGACACCACTAGAAGAATGACACCACAACTTAAATATCAAACCATTAAATATTAACGCAGCATTATTTCACTACTAACAACATGACTTCCCCATGTCCTCAAGAACTACAAACTACTCACAAGACATCATATGGATCATGATCAGAGATGATATGGCAATGAATAACAATCTGGACATGAACACTAATCCACCAAACAAACTCAATAGCATCAATAACAAGGAGTAATCAACACCGGGAGAGTCTCCCCAATGAACTAGACAAGGTACAGCCCTAGATGTTACAGCAAGATGGATGTGGAGTCGGTGGAGATGATGGTGATGGCGCAGTGGATGGTGGTGATGATGATCCCGATGAAGTCCAGCGTGATGACGATGACGATGGCGATGATTTCCCCTCTCCGGGAGGGAATTTCCCCGGCAGGATCTCCCTGCCAGAGAGCTCTTTCTCTCTCGGTGGTTTCCGTCCCGTGGAGGCGGCGGAATATTTCGTGGACGTACCCCCCGTGCTTAGGTTTTCGGGAGGCAGATATACGCGAAGAGGCAACCTGGGGGGTGGACCCAGGTGGCCACGCCATAGCTGGGCGCGGCCCACAGGCCAGCCGCGCCCAGGTGTGGCGTGGGGCCCACCTGGCCCACCTGGCTGCCTCCTTTTGGCTGCCTCCGGCATCTGACATTATAAGACCCCCAGAATTGGTTTCGTGATTTTTGGAGTTCCGCTGATATGCTGACTTGACGACGCTTTTTCCAGCAGAAACCTGACTCCGGAAGGATAATTCCCAATAATCATCAAACATGCAAAATAAGGCAAAATAACATAAGTATCATGTATTAATATGAAATATAAGGATAGATAATGACAAATTATGATATAAAATAGTGATGCAAAATGGACGTATCAACTCCCCCCAAGCTTAGACTCGCTTGTCCCCAAGCGAAAACTGAGCTCAGTAAACAAGTCCACATGTTTATGGAGTGAAGTGTCGATAATAAAGAATACGGACAAGAAGCATCAGTATTTACTCAGCTAAACAAGTCATTTTAAACAGCAGTCTCTACATTCTACTTAACTTGGAACAAGTAATGGAACAACCACAAATAAAGGTACATTAAGCAAACCAATTGGATGTGGCAAACTGTGTTCTTGGTCAGAGAACAATCAACATTCTAACTTATCTTTCAAGAAGAGTCTTTATACTAGAGCTATATTGCAGAAATAGAGTTGCTCAATCATCACTGTTCCTTTCACATTCCAAAGAAAACTGTCAAAGTCATATTCTCAAAGATAAAACTTCATGTGCTCAAGCAAAGTAGACAAAACATGATAGGAAATATTATGAACTATAAATGATTGTATCTATAACAATTCGAGTGCTTGCTCGGGATAGAGGGAATAGGTTTACTGACTCAACAATAAATAAATGATAGGCCCTTCGCAGAGGGAAGCAGGGATTAAAACGTGTGCTAGAGCTTTTTAGTTCCCGAAGGCATAGAGAGTGTAAAAATATTGCTTTGAGAGGTGTATGCTATTGGTCAACAAATCAGTGGTAGAATCCTTGTCATCTTCCATACTAATTAACTTTTAGAGCGGTTCCGAGAGTTTATAGAACTGCACTTGTAACAAGCACTTATTGATGACACTCCTCCCAACCATTTCTTTCCACAAACCATGGCTTGACCGAATCCTCGGTTGCCGACCAACAATCACCGTGGAGGAGTGTCTATTTATTTATTTATTTATAGGGTGGACTAACCAGCTCTTTTAATGCAAAATAAAAGGTGGAGAAGCAGATGAAGCTGCCAATCCTTGTAAATCAGTTAGCATGGAAGATGACACATCTGCTACCACGTCCTTATGAGCTTGGTGAACAGTGACACAAAAAGGGATATAATAATAGTTTTGAATAGTTAAAGGTAGCACACGAGAAAATGTACTTGGAGTAGTGCGAACACTACATGATAGGTAGTTATGGTGGACACGAATGGAGTGCTTTGGTTCAGGGTTTTGGATGCACGAGAAGTATCTCCTCTCAGTACAAGGTTTTAGGCTAGCAAGGTTTAGTAGCAAGCACAAGAATTGAGAGAGACAAACACTTATAGATCTAATAGAACAACCATGCTATCTACTTTGTGGGCACAAAACACTTTAATTCAAGAATAATAAACTCATTGGCCAACAAAGAGGAAAACAATAGGGATAATGTTATTGCAACCAGTTCCCTCTTTTCTACTTAAGTGTA
This sequence comes from Poa pratensis, assembly GCA_947311845.1. NCBI lineage: Eukaryota > Viridiplantae > Streptophyta > Magnoliopsida > Poales > Poaceae > Poa > Poa pratensis. The sequence continues at coordinate 110,048,123 of CAMZMU010000063.1, forward strand.
AAAAGTATTGATACTACTGACCAGTCTAAGTTTGCCACAACCAACTAAATTTACTTGCTGCACCCAAAGTGATGCCAATACTAATGTAACAAGATCAGCATATGACAAAGGACTTGCTGGCTAAAATAAAGTGTGCAGAAAGTAAAGATAAAGCTTCTCATTAATATTCCATCACAATAAACCTCACACCAACGGATACAACGATAACCAACTAAGGAGTGATACTCCACATTGCAAACTATCTCATATGATAACTTCTCTACTCATGGTACTAAGCAAAAATATAAAGATAAAGATAAAGATAAAGATGGTGATACTGAAAACACCCCCCCCCAAGCTTGAAACAAGCTGGGAGTGTGTTGTTACCCATGGTGAATTACTCCCTTGGCGGTGATGGTGGTACGACAGTAATAGGTGTTAAGAACCGTGCGAGCATTTGGCGAAGCCGATTGTTCTCTTCTTGAAGAATTTCCACTTCCGCCCTAAGGACTCGATATTGTTCGCAAAATTGATCCGTGACCCTTATTGCTTCAGTAGCCGCAGGGAAGGCGCTCAGGTCCGGAACTGCTGGAACTGCTCCCTGCATATTATGAGAAAAAGCACGTTGAAGGTTAACAGATCCCACAAAGGTAGGATTGCTGGGCCCATCGCCTCTTGTAGCTTGTCCTCCTTGATTGCGGCGCTGAGCCGTCCTGATCTCTTCTCTAACACTTCGATCCATGTCGGCCCTCCTAGCTGCAACTTCTTCATCGGTTGTCCAACCAGCGGCGTTCCACTGGTTCACATCCCTCTCAAGTTCACGCCGGCGCCTGGCTGCGTAGTCCTCCGCACAAGAGCCTTGAGACGACATGTCTAATACCAAAGGAACCTGCCAGAAACAGTTCGAAAAGAAACGCGACGAAAACACGAGATACGGACCTCGGGAGATCCGGGTAAATATATAGCGGAAAATAACGCGTGAAAAGGAAGGCACAGGGCGAAGCGGAGTCGGAGGGGGTCTCCGAGGCGACCACGCCATAGCTGGGCGCGGCCCAGGTGGGGCCCGCGCCCTGCTGTGGCGTGGTGCCCTCGGGCACCTCCTCCGGCACTTATTCGTCTTGATATTTCCAAAATTGTATAAAAATAACTAATATAAAAGTTTCGAAGTAAAACGCGGACTTTTTCTTACCGAAACTCATACCTACTTCAAATCAGACTCTGCAGTTTCCTGTTTCTGAGTTTTAATAAATTCCTCCGGAGATACCATTTGAATAATATCAACATTTTCATTATAAGATTCTCCAGAAATATAATGTTTAAGTCTCTGCCCATTAACAACTTGAGGTTTGTCACCGTCAAGTGAATTAATTTTTATTGCACCAGAACGATAAACTTCTTCCACAATGTAAGGTCCTTCCCATTTTGAGAGTAATTTTCCTGCAAAAAATCTGAGACGAGACCTATACAATAAAACTTTATCACCTATGCAAAATTCTCTTTTTAAAATTCTCTTGTCATGCCATCTCTTAACTTTCTCTTTGAAAAGTTTAGCATTTTCATATGCTTCACTTCTCCATTCATCTAGAGAGCTTAACTCTAGCAACCTTTTCTCACCAGCTAATTTGAAATCTCTATTAAGCTCTTTGATTGCCCAATAGGCCTTGTGTTCTAATTCTAGAGGTAAATGACAAGCTTTTCCATAAACCATTTTATAAGGAGACATGCCCATAGGATTTTTATATGCTGTTCTATAAGCCCACAAAGCATCATTAAGCTTTCTAGCCCAATTCTTTCTAGACCTATTGACAGTCTTTTGCAAAATCAACTTAATTTCTCTATTTGATAACTCTACTTGACCACTAGTTTGAGGATGATACGGTGAAGCAATTCTGTGATTGACACCATATTTAGCAAGAGTTTTTCTAAAACCACCATGAATAAAGTGTGAACCACCATCAGTCATGAGATATCTAGGCACACCAAACCTCGAGAAAATAACATCCTTAAGCATTTTTAAGGAAGTCTTACCATCAGCACTAGAGGTTGGTATAGCCTCTACCCACTTAGTAACATAATCAACAGCAACTAGAATATGAGTATAACCATCTGAAGCGGGAAAAGGACCCATAAAGTCAAATCCCCAACAATCAAAAGGTTCAATAACAAGAGAATAATTCATAGGCATCTCATTACGTCTACTAATATTCCCAACTCTCTGACATTGATCACAGGTCAAAACAAATTTTCTTGCATCTTTAAAAAGAGTAGGCCAATAAAAACCTGATTGTAGAACCTTTTGTGCAGTTCTGTCTCCGGCGTGATGTCCTCCATAAGCACTACCATGGCATTTATCCAATATTTCCTTCTGCTCATGCTCTGGAACACATCTTCTCATAATACCATCAACTCCTTCTCTATATAAATGTGGGTCATCCCAAAAATAATGCCTCAAGTCACAGAAGAATTTCCTCCTTTGCTGATAAGTAAAAGTTGGAGGCAAATACTTGGCAACAATAAAGTTAGCATAATCAGCATACCAGGGACAATCATTCGAATTTACCTTTATAGAAGCCAACTGCTCATTTCGAAAATTGTCATCAACAGGAATAGGATCATGCATTATATTTTCTAATCTAGACAGATTATCAGCAACAGGATTTTCAGCACCTTTTCTATCAACAATATGCAAATCGAACTCTTGTAACAGGAGAACCCATCTAATAAGTCTAGGCTTAGCATCCTTCTTATCCATAAGGTATTTAATAGCAGCATGATCAGTATGAATAGTTACCTTAGAATCAACAATATAAGGTCTAAACTTATCACAAGCAAACACTACTGCTAAAAATTCCTTCTCAGTAGTAGCATAATTCTTTTGAGCTGCATCAAGAGTCTTACTAGCATAATGAATAACATTTAACTTTTTATCTACTCGCTGTCCTAAAACAGCACCTACAGCAAAATCACTAGCATCACACATAATTTCAAATGGTAAAGTCCAGTCTGGTGGTTGAACAATAGGAGCAGTTATTAAAGCCTTCTTCAAAATTTCGAATGCCTCTTTACACTCGTCATCAAAAACAAATGGAACATCCTTTTGAAGAAGATTGGTAAGTGGCTTTGAAATTTTAGAGAAATCTTTAATAAACCTTCTATAAAAACCAGCATGACCAAGAACACTACGAATACCTTTCACATCTCGGGGGCATGGCATTTTCTCAATTGCTTCCACTTTAGCTCTATCAACTTCAATACCTCTTTCAGAAATTTTATGCCCAAGAACAATGCCTTCATTAACCATAAAATGGCATTTCTCCCAATTAAGAACAAGATTGGTTTCTTCACATCTCTGCAAAACTTTGTCAAGATTGTGCAAACAGTTATCAAAAGAAGTTCCATAGACGGAGAAATCGTCCATGAAGACTTCCACAATTTCTTCACAAAAACCGTGAAAAATAGCAGACATGCATCTCTGAAAAGTAGCAGGAGCATTACATAAACCAAAAGGCATACGTCTATAAGCATAAGTACCATAAGGACAGGTAAAAGTGGTTTTCTCCTGATCTTCCTTTCTAACAGCTATTTGGGAAAAACCAGAATAACCATCAAGGAAACAAAAATGAGTTTTCTTAGACAACCTTTCTAACATCTGATCAATAAAAGGCAAAGGATAATGATCTTTCTTAGTAACCTTATTGACCTTACGAAAATCAATGCACATTCTATAACCAACTACAACTCTCTGAGGAATAAGCTCATCATTTTCATTAGGCACAACAGTTATTCCTCCTTTCTTAGGAACACAATGAACAGGACTAACCCATCTACTATCAGCAATAGGATAAATTATACCTGCTTCAAGAAGTTTTAATACCTCATTTCTTACCACTTCCTTCATCTTAGGAATTAAACGACGTTGATGCTCAACAACAGGCTTGGCATCAGGCTCAATATTAATAGCATGCTGACATATAGCAGGAGAAATCCCTTTTAAATCATCAAGAGTATAGCCCATTGCGCCTCTATGTTTCTTCAGAACTTGCAATAATTTTGCTTCTTCATCTCCTGAAAGTTTAGAACTAATAATAACAGGATATATTTTCTTATCATCAATATGAACATACTTAAGATTATCAGGTAAAGGCTTAAGATCAAAAACAGGGTCTTCTTTAGGAGGGGGCGCAATTCCCAGGTCCTCCACAGGTAAATCATGCCTAAGCATTTGAGGTTGACGCAGAAAGATGTCGTCAATCTCCCTTCTTTCTTCTGCAAAAACTTCACTTTCGTGGTCTTCAAAAATTGCTGCAAAGCATTGTTAGGACCAACAGCAATAGAAGCAAGCTGTTCAACTTGAAAGTTCTCATTAGGCATTTCAGGTTCATAATGATTCTTAGCAAATTTTGAAAAATTAAACTCATAAGACTCTCCATCGAATCTAGTAAAAAATTCTCTTTTTGACAGTCAATAATAGCACCACAAGTATTCAGGAAAGGTCTACCAAAAATAATAGGACAAGAGTCACTAGCAGCAGAACCGAGAACTAAAAATCAGCAGGGTATTTAGTCTTACCACATAAAACTTCAACATCTCTGACAATGCCAACTGGACAGATAGTTTCCCTATTAGCAAGCTGAATAACCACATCAATATCTTCCAATTCGCAAGGATCAATTTCCTTCCTGATTTCCTTGTAGAGAGCTGATACGTCTCCAACGTATCCATAATTTCTACTGTTCCATGATTATATTATACCATTTGCTACATGTTTTATATACACTTCGTATCACTTTTATGCATTTTCTGGGACTAACCTATTAACAAGATGCCACAGTGCCAGTTCCCTGTTTTCTGCTGTTTTTGGTTTCAGAAAGTTACTTCTGGAAATATTCTCGGAATTGCACGAAACAAAAGGCCAGGTCCCTATTTTTCCAGCACGTACACGGAGTCCGAAGGAGAGACGAAGGGAGCCACGAGGTGGCCAAAACACCCAGGCGGGCAGGGGCCCACCGCGCCGCCAGGTGGTTTGGGCCCCTCGGGGGTCCGCCGACATCGCCCCTTCGCCTATTTATTCCCCGAGACGCGAAAACCCTAAAACACCGAGCCTTTCATCCAGAACATATTCGCTGCCGCCGCCGTCGTCAACCCTAACTCGGGGGGTTCCTGAAGCTCTTCCCGGCACCCTGCCGGAGAGGGGAATCATCACCGGAGGGCTCTACATCGCCATGCCCGCCTCCGGAGTGATGCGTGAGTAGTTCATCCTTGGACTATGGGTCCATAGCAGTAGCTAGATGGTTGTCTTCTCCACTTGTGCCATCATGTTTAGATCTTGTGAGCTGCCTATCATGATCAAGATCATCTTATTGTAATGCTACATGTTGTGTTTGCTGGGATCTGACTTATATTGATACCTATGTGGAGCTGAATATTATATTATCATGTCTATGTCATTTGTGATCTTGCATGCTCTCCGTTACTTGTTGAAGCCTTGGCCACGTGAATACTTGTAACTCCAAGAGGGGGTATTTATGCATGATAGTTGGGTTCAACCTCTATTTAACCTGGGATAGTGACAGCAAGTTCTAAGGTTGTAGATGTGTTGTTGCCACTAGGGGTAAAACAGCAATGCTTTATTCAAGGATGAATGTATTGTTTACATTACGCACATTACTTAATGCAATTGTCTGTTGCTTGCAACTTAATACTGGAAGGGGTACGGATGTTAACCGGAAAGTGGACTATTTAGGCATAGATGCATGCTGGATAGCGGTCTATGTACTTTGTCGTAATGCCCAAATGAATCTCATAGTAGACACCACAGCTCACACATGCATGTTATATGCACTTATCAATTGTCAATTGCCCAGCTGTAATTTGTTTACCCAGCATGTTAGTTATCTTATTGGAGAGACACCACTAGTGAACTGTGGACCCCGGTCCATTCTTTTACATCTGAAATACAATCTACTGCAATCATTGTTCTCTACTGTTTTATGCAAACAAACATCATTTCCATTCGATACGTTTAACCCTTTGTTTTCAGCAAGCCGGTGAGATTGACAACCTCACTGTTAAGTTGGGGCAAAGTAATTTGATTGTGTTGTGCAGGTTCCACGTTGGCACCGGAATCCCTGGTGTTGCGCCGCACTACACTCCTTCACCAACACCTTCGAAGCAAACCTCGTTTTCCTACTGGTCCGATTAAACCTTGGTTTCATACTGAGGGAAAACTTACTGCTGCACTCATCATACCTTCCTCTTGGGGTTCCCAACTGACGTGTGACGTACAAGCATTGTTTCTGGCACTATTAACCTAGAGCCACCAACACGTTTTCTGGCGCCGTTGCCGGGGAAAACAGAATTGCTTCTGCAAGGGGAGTCTCTCACACCCAATCTCTTTACTTTGTTATTTGTCTTGCTTAGTTTATTTTTATTTTATCTTGTTTGCTCTCTTTATCAAAAACACAAAAAAATTAGTTACTTGCATCTAGTTTATTTTCTGTTTAGTTTTTATTATTTCATCATGCTTCTCCCTAAGTACACTTTAAAAGAAATATCTGTGGGTAGTGGGTCTATCATTGGAAGAGACAACATTGAAGAATTTTTTAGTCATGTTAGCAAGCTGAAAGATTTTGAAGATAGATCCTTGGTAGAACTTGCCCCTAATTATGAAATTGCTGCTGCCTCCTTAGTCCACATGCTTGAAGCTAGGTTTGTTAACCTTAACCCTATAATGCAGCATATGTTTCTTAGACTTCATGATATGGAAGAGGGGGAAAAGAAGGATTTTGTTTTAGAAACCCTTCTCAAAGAATTTGGAGATGTAGCTAGTGAAGCTAGAAAAGTTTTTATGCGATATAGGATGCTTGGTTATTACATTGATATCGCCAATATACTTGAAAAATTAGAGAAGGAAAGATCCAAGTACACTAAAGAAACTAGTTATGAAGGAGAGAATAAAATACCAATTCCTTTTAAGATTGCAGGAATGCATGAGGCACTAGAAAAGAACTTTAATTGGATTGTGCCTGAAAATTTATTTGATGAGGATAGTTTACCTAAAAGTAATGAAAGGGGAGTTTCTGAAACTTACATAGATAAAGTGCAATGCATCGTTGAGAAAACTTCTAAACTCTCCGTTGATGCTTCTTCTCTTGATAACACTTGATTTTCACTTTCTGCGCCTAGCTGAAAGGCGTTAAAGAAAAGCGCTTATGGGAGACAACCCATCGTTTTTATTTGCTGTTATTTTTGTTTTCTTTGAGTCAAGGAGTTTTGTTACTTCTGTAGCAACTCCTTTGTATCTTTATTTTATCGCAATGTTGTGCCAAGTAAAGTTCTATATTGAAAGTTGATGCAAGATTTGGATTTCTCAGTGATTTTTAGCTGTCACGGATTTGAGCTTATCTCCCTGTAGAAAATTCAAAAAATTCTGAGAAAAATCACGCATATTCCTGAGATATGTACGCAACTTTCATTATTTTAGGCCAGATCCATCTGAGCAACTTAAGTGCCTCGAAAAAATTCGTCATTCCAGACTGTTCTGTTTTTGACAGATTCTGCCTTTTGTTTTGCATTCGCTCTTTTACTGTGTTTGTGTGGATTTCTTTGCTCCACAAAGCATTGGTGGCTGTAGCTAATGTCCAGAAGCTTTGGGATTGATTGTATCATTACAGAATATGAGAATTTTTGATTATGCACTAACCCTCTAATGAGAACTGTCTTGAGTTTGGTGTGAAGGAAGTTTTCAAGGATCAAGCGAGAAGGGTGATATTATGTGATCAAGAAGAGTGAAAAGCCTAAGCTTGGGGATGCCCCCGTGGTTCATCCCAACCATATTCAGAGAGACTCAAGCGTCTAAGCTTGGGGATGCCCAAGGCATCCCCTTCTTCATCAACAAACTTATCAGGTCATCTCTAGTGAAACTATATTTTAATTCTTTCACATCTTATGCGCTTTACTTGGAGCGTCTGTGTGTTTTTATTTTTGTTTTTGTTTGAATAAATTCGGATCCTAGCAATCCTTGTGTGGGAGAGAGACACGCTCCGCTTTTTCATGTGAATACTCATGTTCTTCACTTATATTTGTTGAGTATTCTTAACTAGCTACTGCAGTGCTTTTAGCTCCTGTTTTTCATGCATCTCTTCGAGCTGTTAGCACTTGTTTATAAATACTCTCTTGCTGCATTATATTATCATTTGGAGAGTTTATGTTTAAATAAATTATTGGTGTTTGTTTGGAAGAAAGAAAATGCTACATGTAGTAGTTGGTATTGGAAAAGACATATGCATTCTTGTAGATCATTGTCTTGTTTTGATTTGATGCTTTGCAATTGTTTTGAGCTCTCAAGTAGATCATGTTTAAGCTCTTGCATCATGTAGTTAAAGCCTAGTAGTGGAGAACTACCGTAGAGCTTGTTGAGACTTGGGATGCATATTTGTTCTCTCTAAGGTCTAGATATTTTCTGGTAAAATGTTTGAGCAACAAGGAAGACAGTGTAGAGTCTTATAATACTTGCAATATGTTTTTATGTGATTCTTGCTGTACCGGTTTATACTTGTGTTTGCTTCAAACAACCTTGCTAGCCTAAACTCTGTACTGAGAGGGAATGCTTCTCGTGCATCCAAAACTTGAGCCAAAACCCATGCCATTTGTGTCCACCATACCTACCTACTATGTGGTATTTCCTGCCATTCCAAGTAAATATTTCATGTGCTACCTTTAAACTATTCAAAACTTTATTACTCCTTATTTGTGTCAATGTTTTATAGCTCATGAGGAAGTATGTGGTGTTTTATCTTTCAATCTTGTCATTTACTTCTGACAGACTTTCACCTGGACTAGTGGCATATACATCCGCTTATCCAATAATTTGCAAAAAGAGCTGGCAACGGGGTGCCCAGCCCCAATTAATTACAACTTTCATTAATAATTCTCTTCACATGTTTTGCCCTGATTTATCAGTAAGCAACTTAATTTTGCAATAGACACTCCTCCATGGTATGTGAATGTTGGAAGGCACCCGAGGATTCGGTTAGCCATGGCTTGTGTAAGCAAAAGGTTGGGAGGAGTGTCATCTATAAAGAAACTAAAATACATGTGTAAACAAAAGAGAAGAGGGATGATCTACCTTGCTGGTAGAAATAACGTCCTTCATGGGAGCCGCTCTTTGAAAGTCTGGTTGACAAGGGGGTTAGAGTGCCCACTACCATTCGTTGACAACAACAAACACCTCTCAAATACTTATTTTGTGCTCTCTATATGCTTTCGAAAACTTAAAAAGCTCTAGCACATGATTTAATCCCTGCTTCCCTCTGCGAAGGGCCTATCTTTTACTTTATGTTGAGTCAGTTTACCTACTCCTTTCTATCTTAGAAGCAAACACTTGTGTCAACTTTGTGTGCATTGATTCTTACATATTTACTTATTGCACTTGTTATATTGCTTTATGTTGACAACTATCCATGAGATATACATGTTACAAGTTGAAAGCAAATGCTGAAACTTAATCATCCTTTGTGTTGCTTCAATGCCTTTTACTTTGAATCTATTGCTTTATGAGTTACCTCTTATGCAAAACTTTTTGATGCTTGTCTTGAAAGTACTATTCATGAAAAGTTTTTGCTTATATGATTCATTGTTTACGCTAGTGAACTGTGGACCCCGGTCCATTCTTTTACATCTGAAATACAATCTACTGCAATCATTGTTCTCTACTGTTTTATGCAAACAAACATCATCTTCCATACGATACGTTTAACCCTTTGTTTTCAGCAAGCCGGTGAGATTGACAACCTCACTGTTAAGTTGGGGCAAAGTAATTTGACTGTGTTGTGCAGGTTCCACGTTGGCACCGGAATCCCTGGTGTTGCGCCGCACTACAATCCTTCACCAACACCTTCGAAGCAAACCTCGTTTTCCAACTGGTCCGATTAAACCTTGGTTTCATACTAAGGGAAAACTTACTGCTGCACTCATCATACCTTCCTCTTGGGGTTCCCAACTGACGTGTGACGTACAAGCATTGTTTTTGGCACTATTGACCTAGAGCCACCAACACGTTTTCTGGCGCCGTTGCCGGGGAAAACAGAATTGCTTCTGCAAGGGGAGTCTCTCACACCCAATCTCTTTACTTTGTTATTTGTCTTGCTTAGTTTATTTTTATTTTATCTTGTTTGCTCTCTTTATCAAAAAACACAAAAAAATTAGTTACTTGCATCTAGTTTATTTTCCGTTTAGTTTTTATTATTTCATCATGCTTCTCCCTAAGTACACTTTAAAAGAAATATCTGTGGTAGTGGGTCTATCATTGGAAGAGACAACATTGAAGAATTAACAACAACTTGAGAATCAAGACCATAAGTAGCATTAAAATTACGAAAACTTTCAGTCTCCATAAAGGATTTAATGCATTCGAAATCATAATTTATACCTGACTCCCTACCTTTGTCGTTCTCCCATCCTTCAGTATTTTCCTGGATACGATCAAGAAGATCCCATTTATCTTCATCCTTCATACGAGTGAATGACCAAGAACAAGAAGTGTCCAATAAATCTTTATCATGATAGGAAAGTCTTGCATAAAAGTTATTGATGACAATATTACTTGGAATCCCATGAACAGGGCATTTGAGCATTAATAATTTCAATCTCCCCAAGCTTGGGCAATACTTTCTCCCTCATAAGGCCAAAAAGTGAATATAGAATTCCGATCCTTATGAATCTCACTTGGAGGATAAAACTTGTAATAAAAGAGAGGGACAATTTCAGCCCAGCTCAATGAAGGACCATTTTTCAGCAGACTATACCATTCAGCAGCTCTGCCATCCAGCGACAGAGTAAATAATTTCCTTTTAATAATGTCCATCGAAATACCTGCACACTTGAACAAACCGCATAGTTCATGTATATAAAGCAAATGATTACCAGGATGAACAGTTCCATCATAGCGGTTATCCATAATACGTCCAACAATTTTCGTAGGTATTTTAAATGGAACAATCTCAGCAGATGGAGGATCATCTACTACCGTAGCAGTGGTAGTAGTCCTCCCAAACAGCGAACCAAATGGATTTGACTCCATAACAGTCATTACAGTAAATAATTTCCTTACCAATTTCCTTACCAATAGCGCTGCACTCCCCGGCAACGGTGCCAGAAAATAGTCTTGATGACCCACAAGTATAGGGGGTGTATCGCAGTACTTTCGATAAATAAGAGTGTCGAACCCAACGAGGAGCAGAAGGTGCTGGCAAGTAGTTTTGATCAAGGATTCACTGTAAAAGCTAGCAGACAGGTTTTCAGTAGTATTCGAAACAGCAGGTAAAAACAGTGCAAGTACATAAACGAGCGCGGCAACAAATGCAGCGAGTGGCCCAATCCTTTTGAGTGCAAAGGACAAGCCGAGTGTGTTACTTATAAGAGACAAATGTTCCTGAGGACACATGGGAATTTCGTCAAGTGCTTTCGCTTCGTGCAACTGGTTAATCTTCATTGTTTTGATAAGTGTTGTGTGGGTGAATCTATGCTAACGCACCGCCCTTCCTAGGACTAATACGCACTTGTGATTATACCCCCTGCAAGCATCCGCGAATGCAGAAAAGTAATTAAGATAAATCTAACCACAGCTTTAAACTCTGAGACCCTACGCTCCCTCGTGCACTATCTTACTAACGGGGGTTCAGGTTTCTGTCACTCCGGCAACCCCTCAACTAGCAAGCTAGGTACACGATGCATTCCCCTAGGCCCATAAAGGTGAAGTGTCATGTAGTTGACGTTCACATGACACCACTAGAAGAATGACACCACAACTTAAATATCAAACCATTAAATATTAACGCAGCATTATTTCACTACTAACAACATGACTTCCCCATGTCCTCAAGAACTACAAACTACTCACAAGACATCATATGGATCATGATCAGAGATGATATGGCAATGAATAACAATCTGGACATGAACACTAATCCACCAAACAAACTCAATAGCATCAATAACAAGGAGTAATCAACACCGGGAGAGTCTCCCCAATGAACTAGACAAGGTACAGCCCTAGATGTTACAGCAAGATGGATGTGGAGTCGGTGGAGATGATGGTGATGGCGCAGTGGATGGTGGTGATGATGATCCCGATGAAGTCCAGCGTGATGACGATGACGATGGCGACGATTTCCCCTCTCCGGGAGGGAATTTCCCCGGCAGGATCTCCCTGCCAGAGAGCTCTTTCTCTCTCGGTGGTTTCCGTCCCGTGGAGGCGGCGGAATATTTCGTGGACGTACCCCTCGTGCTTAGGTTTTCGGGAGGCAGATATACGCGAAGAGGCAACCTGGGGGTGGACCCAGGTGGCCACGCCATAGCTGGGCGCGGCCCACAGGCCAGCCGCGCCCAGGTGTGGCGTGGGGCCCACCTGGCCCACCTGGCTGCCTCCGGCATCTGACATTATAAGACCCCCAGAATTGGTTTCGTGATTTTTGGAGTTCCGCTGATATGCTGACTTGACGACGCTTTTTCCAGCAGAAACCTGACTCCGGAAGGATAATTCCCAATAATCATCAAACATGCAAAATAAGGCAAAATAACATAAGTATCATGTATTAATATGAAATATAAGGATAGATAATGACAAATTATGATATAAAATAGTGATGCAAAATGGACGTATCACAAATCAAAGGAGTGAATTTTAAAGAGAAAAAAGGTAATCCGACACTTGTCGTCTTGTCCAATGCATTTGGGAGGGCGCCGCTTGTAGCAACCGGTACCAGAGGTCCGAAGTGTCCGAACACACCATACCAAACAATATTTGGGAGATGCCGGGCACAGGGGCACCGCTTTGTAGCCAAACATGAAGGATGTATTGGTGGCACGCGTACACATCAGAGCGGATCTTTTGAAGATATTTTTTAGTTTCAAAAAAATAATTCTACACGATGTGCACAAGACTTGGTCAGAAAATTAGTTCTACACGATGTACACAAGAATTGACCTGCTTGAGTAACTCTCAATGTTTATCGGTGGTGGAATGTGAGTCAGATGTCAACATGTTGAAACTTGAAATCCAACTTCACTATATGTTTCGCTTTTCTACATTCCATAGTCGTCATAGCAGGTCTTTCAGAGTTTCAGGCACACCCAGGGGCCTAGTTTAGGGATCGATGAACCTTGGTGAACGTCAGATTCTTCTATCTGGTCGCGGAACATGACAATGTGAGTGCTTCACCCAAAGAAACGAAAAACACAATGTGATTGCGACAGAGTTGATCCCACGAGTCCATAGGACAAGCAAAAGGATCTGAACATGAAATGAAACTAGGAGCCTAAAGAGGCTCCTTCTGTCCAAACGAAAAAAAGGGACGAGAACAAGCTCCTCATTTCTTTCTGGGCTAAGTGTAGGCCTGTCTGATATAGCCCACTCCACTATGCAATGCGGAACAATTGAGCCCAAGCCCGCACGAGCCCAGTACGATAAACCTCTGTCGGCTCTCTCCTTCTCCGGCCCTCCCTTCCTCTCCTTATCCACAGTTTACCCTCCGCCCGGCCTTCCTCTCGCTACTACTCCGCCTCCTGCTGCTGCGCCATGGCGCTCCACGCCGTCTCCCCTGCGGCGGCGGCCTCCGCACCCTCTGCCCGCACTGCCCTGCGCCCAGGTCGGCTCCTATTCCCTCCCGCTTGCTCGAAATTGGAGGGTTCAAGCCCGCGAATATTACGCGTATTCTGCTTTTATCCACTGTAACTGGAGCGCCAAGACGTACACTATTCAGGAATGCAGCGGCATGCTAATGCCGATGCTTCGGTAGCTCCTCCTTTCATGACGCAAGCAACCTGTGTAGTGACCGTTGCTGTGTGCATCGCGTCACCGTATTTGCAATCGTAGGGTTTTAGTTGTAAACTGAGACAAGCTAAGGTTGAATTTGGTTTTAAACGGTGGCTATGCTAAGCTATATATACTCCCTCCACCCACAAAAAGATGTCTCAACGTTACTCAAATTTGCACGTATCCACACACTAAACAATGTCTAGATACATGCAAATTTGGACTAGGTTGAGACATCCTTTTGTGGACGGAGGGAGTAGAATAATTATTGAACCGCTTTGTATTGTAAACTTGGATGCTTGATTAGGTGACATGACATTTCTGCCTGCATTTCACAGTTCTTGGGACAAATTAATGTCACCAAAATACTTCAAATTTTAGGACCTAGAAAGCTAATGTGCTCCCCAGGTGGGTAATACCAGGAAATATTATTGATGGCTTCTTTCAGAATTCTCGATCATTCAGAAATGATTGAGGCCATGAACCAATGAATATATCTCATGAAATTAATAACTTTCTATTTGTTGTTTGTCATGAGAACCCAGCAAGACAAATGTAGCTATACATGACCAGAGTCTAGATAACATGCGACTACTGTATTTACATATTTGCATCAGCAGTGAGGCACCATGGCAAGGTCTCATCAGAGAATACTGTATTTCACATGCTGTGGTTGTCTCCAAGTACCGTTATTACCCTACTACCTTATTTACATATTTTCATTATGACTGAATATTGTGCAATGTCTCATTAGTCATTAGAGAATACTTTATTTCACAGGCTGTGGTTGTCTCTCAAATCGTTCATCTCTGTTGAGCTCCTCCACAAACTTTCTGAACCTTCATTCTGGAGCAGTGGGCTTCTTTAGTGTGCCTCTTGTGCTTCAACATTCTGATAAGAGGCGAGTAGTTTTGTACTAAAATGTTTCTTGCATTTACTGATCTTCAAACTAATCTTCATTAACTTGTGATTATCATGTCACCAGAGCAGTTTTGAGGCATGCCACTATTGAAGAAATTGAGGCAGAAAAAACAATCATTGAAGGCCAAGCTGTAAGTACAATGCAACTTTGTCTTCAGGGGGCCTTTTTTGGCCTGTGCCTTTGGTGCTAACTGGTTACTGCTGTGTATCTTCAGAAAGAAAAGATGGAGAAGGCACTTGAAACAATGCAGGGCAACTTCAATACTGTAAGGACTGGGCGGGCAAACCCGTCTATGCTTGACAGAGTTGAGGTTTGATGACTTGTCCTTGCTCCTTTTATATGTTCTGCAAGTAGCATTTGCATGATAACACTTGTTTGTCTGTATAACTTTTTTATATGTATGTAATGAGTTCACTTAGTAACTTAGAATATGCGTAACGGAGTAATTAGTGCAGTTGCCGAATGGTTACCGTTAAACTCTGCACCGATATCGGGGGAGCAAATGTTGGCCAATGTGTAGAGATCTTTTGCAAACAATTGGGTTGGCTTATTCAAATTAAGACAAAAGAACAAAGTGGTTGATGTGCTAAGGTCAAGCTGCAGATATGACTGACGATTCCTTGCAGGTTGAGTACTATGGTACTCCTGTGAACTTGAAGAGTATTGCACAGATAAATACTCCAGATGCGACCTCTCTTCTTATCCAACCGTTTGACAAATCTTGGTAAGCTACTCATTGCCCCCATTCCAGACACCACTTGGTATTTCTTGTCTGTCTTGATATACATATCCTCTGCAGCCTCAAGCTCATTGAGAAAGCTATAGTTGCTGCAAATATTGGGGTAACACCAAGCAATGACGGAGAAGTGATACGAGTCACGGTCCCACCATTGACATCTGACCGCAGAAAGGTTTGTATATTACATTTGCAACCTCCTATGTCTATATTAATTGTATGGTACATTTGTGAAAATTAATTTGCATGATCGTGTCCTTTTTTTACCTTTGGAAAATATGCAGAATAGAAATTCTTGACATCCAGACAATTTTTTATTAACCACAAAGCAGTGTATTTTGTCCTTGAGTTATTATAGTGAGAAGACTCTAACAATTGATTAAAAAGATCTAGAAATCACCTAAGAAAAATAGCACTTCTCTTAGACACATAATTCTGAAACTTATGTGGTTTCCATTTAGCGCCTTTACTTATGGCTAGCACAGTAGAACATCCGTCTTTACCTCAAAGAAGAGCAGAAGGTTTTCTTTTTTACGGAATTCGACTTTATTCGTCAAAGAATAGCAGAAGTTGCTTGCATCATGCTGCATAACCAACGCATGCTTTTTACAAAAGGACTTTTTCAGATGGATTATCCGGTAATTTTTTACATGCTACTTAGGTGTAGTTATTTCAAATATGGGAATTGGCCTTGATAACATGTCCAGTAACGTGTCTATAGGTTTTGCATTGATAGTGGATTTCTTATAACCTTTTCCCTTTCTGATATTCATTTCTTTTGTTGAGCAGGAAATGGCAAAAACTGTAGCTAAATTATCTGAAGAAGGCAAGGTGCAAACTCACCTCTTCCCACATTTTAATTTTTTCTTAGCAGAATATTTGTAACTATATTTGGTACCCAGGCTTAAGTTTTACCCTTATCTTGCTCTCTTTTGCTCAACATGACTGCAAGTATATCTGAATCCTGTATTCATTTGATGACTAAATATTTTTCCATCACTTTTAACTCATAAGTTTACTTCTGTATGGTCGTGATGTACATTTTTAGGATCTAGCAAGAAGCATAGTATGAACTGCAGCTGTAGATGTTTGATGGAAGCTGTCAAGTGGCGTGTTTGTTTACTGTTTACAACATAACTATGATAGTGTGCTTGTTCAAACTTGGCGAAAATTAGTTGATGCTGATCTCTGTTCTGCTCTTCGAACGCTTGTAGATGCTTTAGTATATACAAGATGTATAGACTACACCATGTTGAGTTGCACACCAGTTTCCGTGAAAGATCATGAACTCTTCTCCTTAGTGGATTCTTATACATGATGTGGGCTCATTATGACTGTTCTCTTCCAGGTTGCAATAAGAAACATAAGAAGAGATGCGATCAAAGCTTATGACAAACTAGAGAAGGTTTGTTCTTCTTAGTTGGCACTACTAGTTTGCGGGGTCTGTTGCACCTTTGCAATCAAATTAACATCTTGCAATTTTTTTTACACAGGAAAAGAAACTTTCTGAAGATAACGTGAAGGATTTGTCAGCTGATCTGCAGGTGAGGATATACTGCCTTTTATCACACCCTAATTACAGAGACCAGGGCCAACAGTCTAACATCTTATACAAATTCTACAGAAAATTACAGACCAGTACATGAAAAAGGTTGAATCCATCCAAAAGCAGAAGGAACAGGTACTTCAGTCCTTTCGTTGTCAACCATGACCTTCCCTTCCAATTTTCAATTGTTACTCATCTATTAAGATAATGGGCTACCCACACATTGGCTTTCCCTAATGATGAAGCAACAACTGATGTTCAGAAATTGTCATTCAATACTGCAAAAGTAAACAAAGCTTGACATTTTCCCCTTTTCAGGAACTGAGCAAAGTTTAGATCCCTGCCGGCTGGTAAGGTGCATCGTTTTGGGGCTACAAGTTTTGTGAAGCCTTTCCTCTCGTCTTCTGATGGATGCCACGGCGCCGGGATGCACTTCCTGCCTTCTTCTTTTCGGGTTGGAGCGTGGCTGAAACTGAAGGTTGCAAGTTCAGACAATGTTGCCGTGCCCCTCATTTCCTTCCTGTAATTACGCCTTCAGCAACTCCCTGTGTCCCTGTCTGACTGCCATTTGTCAATATTTTTCTTTGCCACATGAAACGAAATTCCGCGTGATCCGCTCAAAAGGTCTCGATTAGTGGCTATAATTACTCTGAAGTCAAATTGGTGAAGTCGCTGCCATACTTAAGCACTGCTGGCAGTGTCTTTCGTGAGTAAATCAGTAAAGTAGTGGTCTGATTTCAGAGACGAAACTGACGGTGCGATTGACATTGATCGGCCACCGGCTATTCCTGTCTACGGCGGTTCCCCTATCCAATCTACCCAATGGCCGATGGACACGTTTCTCGCCGACGAGGACCAGGCTGCGATAATCACGGACTCCGGTCCCGCTTCTATGCGGCCCCACGGAAGGACCCGGGACTCGCACGCAGGTTGGGCCCACACGGTAGGGCCACCGTTCCACAGGTGGTCCCGGCATGTGTCCAAATCGTCTCCACTAGGCCACTAGGATTGAGAGATGGTGACTCCAGCCTGGACAACCAAAGCTTTTTGGATGCTGTTCTTGAGTGTGCCCATCAGATATGCACGACGACGGTAGTACAAACAAGCATCAATTACGCAATTCCTTTTTATGATTCCACATATGTCGTTTTCGAGGTTTAGTCAGGTGTAGGATGACGAACTCGATTAGACATCGCTCTAGTGTATTGGAGTACTAATTATATTTTACTGGCAGCAATAGTTCCCATAAAATTCAGAACGATGCGTTGGGCACAGGAAGCAAACAAGAAAAAAGAGCTGCGGGCAACGACGCGCAAAACTCGCAAGGACTTCAATAAGAGCATGGATGACAAGCTATTCAACCCTGACTTGGATGATCTGATCACCCAGGAGAAAATGCAAAGCAAGCAACCGGATAAACCAACCAAAACCATATATCAAACTTTGAAGCGACAGAAGAACACGAGCTTGAAACTAGAAAGAGGCAGATGGACCTGACCATCTGGCCGGCCGAGAGCCGAACCCGAGACTGAAAGATAGAACCCAAAACCTCACCGCCACCGCCCGAGCGGCAACTGAAGCAAGATGATCGATGGCTGCAGTGCAGGCTGGGTGGCGTCTCCTTCCGGTCGCCGCTCTGGCAACTCGCCAGCGGCAGTGCAGATTTCCACGGCGGGATGGCAAAGAGGAGAGAAGAAAGCCAGGCTTGGCGCCGTGGTATTCCTCGTTTTTTCAGCGGCCTTTATACTTTGTGGCTCCTGGCGCGCATGATGGCATCGCGTCAACTATACTCTGGACTGGAGTACTGGATTTGGGGGAAGGTGAAATGGCAATTCCTTTTTATGATTCCACATAGTATGTTTTTTTAGATAGTATGTGGTTTATTGGACTGCTAATATACTGTATTTCACTAGGTTCCCATAAAGTTGAGAGCAATGCGTTGGGCACACCGCTATGAAACGCATCAAGATGACAGAAAAAGCAAAATTATCTGTTTGTAGTTTGGAATTAGGCAGAGGACTCACTGGCAAGCATGCAGTGTCAGCCGGTGTCTGTACAGCGCATCAGGACGAGCACGTTATCCAGCACAGCTCCACCACCACCGCTAGTTCTACTACTAGCACGGCACCGGTGCGTAGAGCGGTACGTACGAGCGCGTACCAGCACAGCACCCCCACTTCACGACCGAACCTTATCACAGACAGACGGGACCAGCCGACGTGTCGGTCGCCAACGGCTGTGCGCGGACCCCACCTTCTCCAGGATCCCTGCACCGCATCGCCGTCACCACAGAGCAAGGCTACCACCTACTCCGTACTTATTTCCTGGTAAACAGTTAGCTGCCGTAAAACGGGGACACGTGAGTAGTACATGACTGACGCGAACAGTTTAGTGCTCATGTACGTCATCCTGCTTGCTACCACTGGATGTACCTGCACCAGCCAGCTAGCCCAGAGAAGAGTCAATATCCATAGGATAGGCGTAGATCATGGCTATAGAAACAGCACGTTGACTCCTCCTGCAAGCACACTTGCCACCGTCCAGATATCGTGTGCAGCTGGGCTCGGGTGGTGCCAAATCGCAATCGCCCCTCCCAAAAGGGAATCGGACGTAAAACGTCGGATGCAAAGCAATTTCGAAGGTAAATCGAGAGAATGCCGAACAGCGCGAGGGCAACAGTATATAGAGAGGTGGTTGCCACCGAATCATGAATGCAGTCCAGCATTGCCCGCCTTTTTGCTTGCCCTTGCTTACTCTCACGTACCTCGAGTCCAGCTAGTTCTTCAGCCCGCGGAGTAGTCACATGCTAGTAGCTCTTCAGCTCAACAGGACATCATCACATCTGGGATGAGATTCGCTGACTTTGCTCCCCCTGACTTTGAGTCACTTACGTGTGGGAGCTTCCCTCAGGCTCCGGCGCTCCAGGCGGTAGGCATACTGCATTACTGCTAGCCATAGCTAGCTCGCCCCTCATTGAGTAGCTGCGCAGATTCTGCCTACTGTTCAATCAAAAAGATCTGCATACATGCATCTCCTACAGTATTTATTTATCTCTGGAAAGGGCAGGCAGGCATTGAAGCCCGTCACGGGTGCAACTGTTGTGAATATTCCGAGTGGGATCCGTAAAGGAAAAAGTCCATTTTAAACCCTGAACTCGTAGAGGTCGGGCGATTTGAACCCTGAACTTCAAATCCCGGTCGTTTGAACCCTAAACTCTGCAATCCCGGTCTAAATCGAACCCTGGAGGTGTTTTCCTCCACAGAGAAAAAATAAACTTAAACTGAATAATTTTCTACTGTCACTGACTAAGATGGCCCACATGTCATATACATCTAAATTAAAAAAAACTCGGCGTTGACTTTATCTCCGGCAACCGCGCCGTGGCCGTCGCCTGCGCCGTGGTCGAGGCTGACGCTGGCCGTCACCTGCGCCGTGGCCTGCGCCGTGGCCGCGCCCGTGGCCGGCGACCGCGCCGTGGTCGAGGCTGACGCTGGCCGTCACCTGCGCCGTGGCCGCGCCCGTGGCCGGCGACCGTGCCGTGGCCGGCGACCGCGCCGTGGCCGTCGCCTGCGCCGTGGCCGCGCCGTGGTCGAGCTCGGCGGCGGCCTCGGCGACGGCCGCTGCCTCCGCGACGGCGTCCCGCGTCCGTGCGGCTCGCGCGCCTCGAGCCTCGCAAGCAGCGCGTCAAGCTCGACGGCAGCCGCTGCTTCCGCGACTGCGTCCCGCATCCGTGCACCGCGCTCGGCTTCGAGCCCGGCCAGCTGCGTGTTAGTTCGGTGGCGGCCTGCCGCGTCCAGGACGGCGCGACGGCGTCCCGCTCCCGCTCGCGTGCGGCGCGCCCAGTCCAGATGCTTCCACGGAGACGCTTCCGCCCAGCAGGCCGGCGAGCGCGACCCGACGCTGCTCCGCCCAGCCGCCGCCTCCGGTCCCCTCCTCTCCTCCTCTCCAATCTAAGCTCCGCTCGCCTCGAGCCGTTCAGCGCGTCGCCAGTGGCCAGCCTGATGTCCATGCGTGCTTGATATTTCTGGCCGCACCGATCCACTCCGGAGCAGCACGACAGGGCAGGACGAAAAGGCAGCCGGCCTGACGCTGGCCGTCACCTGCGCCGTGACCTGCGCCTGCGCCGTGGCCTGCGCCGTGGCCGCGCCCGTGGCCGGCGACCGCGCCGTGGCCGCGCCCGTGGCCGTCGCCTGCTTGTACGCGTCCAGCACCTTCGCCCCCTCCGGCGACGACGCCATAATCTGGTGATGGATTGGGGATAGAGATAAATATGACATGTGGGGCCGTCTCGTCAGTGAGACAATGATTATTCCCGGCCGGATTTTGTGTTTCCCGGTGTGCCAAACACCTCCAGGGTTCGATTTAGACCGGATTGCAGAGTTTAGGGTTCAAACGACCGGGATTTGAAGTTCAGGGTTCAAATCGCCCGACCTCTACGAGTTCAGGGTTTAAAATGGACTTTTTCCTTTAACAATCCATCTCGAAGAGATCAACAACCACATCGCTCTTCTGGCTTTTCGTGACTCGAGTCTTGATCAGTTCATCGTCGAAATATATGGAAGAAATAAAGAATTATGAAGCGCACATGACGAATTACGACTCACCTGTTCCAGTTATATAGTGACATGCCAAATGCAGAACTTCATGGCCAAGGTTAGGAGCAAAAGGTACATCAACAGCTAGTGGGTGAAATTCGTATGACCATGTCCTTAATTACATTGAAAACATAATCAGTTTGCCAAAACAAATTGGGGAAAAACTGAGTCAAAGACTATTTGCAGCTCTGCAATAAATTAGGTTCAGTAGGCCTCACCAAGATTCAGTAGAAGCAGCAACTGTGAGGTCCAATCACACCCGATTTAGTTAAATGCTAAGCTTAATCATCTAACACGCCACAGCTTTCCAAACATGGTCGTCGGCCGAGCCCAGGCAGCTGCCCGGGATGTTCAGAGCAAGCGTTCCGCCTGGCAAGTTCAGAACGTTGCTTGAAGGTCATATGGAAGATTCATTGTAGCGCGTAGGCGATGGGTTAAACGACCCACCGGCTCAGGCAGCTCCGCCGTGGCACCCATGGCCAGAGGGAGCCAGTTGCTAGGATGGAGGGAGATCGTGGAGGAGAGGCGACAGGTTCGCTATGGGATACGAAAGCGGCGCGTCGGAGGAGCCAGTTGCTGCTCCGCGCGACCGGGCCGATGGCTGGGTAGCCGGAGAGGCGAGCTGGTCCAAGCCATCTGAGAGGGAGCGGGGGGATCCGCTCCGTGGTCCACCTCACGCAGCCCCGCTCTTCCTCCGGCGTGTACGCCGACTCGGCGCTCCCACGTCCTCCACAACCTCCCTCCTCCCCGTTGACCAGCGCGCGTCCTAGGTGTTCCTCCGATGAACTGGTAGGCGCCGTCGCTCGGGACCTCACGCGGCACCGCCTTCCCGCCGGCAACGAGGAAGAAAATAGGGATTCTTATCCGTTCGGTGATTTGCAATTCAGTCCTAGAAGGTGGACTGCGGGTTAATTACACAGAAAATTGAGGGCCAAAGTGCAAATTGCGCGACGTACCACCACCACGGTCGTTTTTTCAATATTATATAGTAAAGATTTTAGACTACATAGAACATAGGCTCGAGGGGAGCCCAGCTTTAAATTAATAAAGCCACAACGGCGAGTGCAATTTTAGACTACATTATTCGATATACTATTACCAGTAGATCGCATCACCTGAGCAAGAGATATGAAAGGTACTGGCATGCAGTAACTGATGAATGCACATGCACTGACAGAACCTATCCTATGCGTATGCTATTTTCTTTACACTGGCCTGCTGCTGGCCCCCTATGTCTGCCCGGCTGCCCGCTAGGCCGCTACAGCAATGTAAATCTACTTCCACTCTGATCCTATCAGCTAGTCGTAGACAGCTATGGGACTAGAGGCTACGAACTACAAAGCCAACGGAATATCATAGCACTGCTCCTACTCTACTGCAAGCTGGTCAGGCATCAAATCAAAATAGTAGTCCTGGCAGGAGATTTTTTTTTTCGGTTGTTTTCATAGGGATTTGAGAAACCATTCAGTATTGTATAGATGTCCTCATTCTCAAGGAAAACTAGAAAAGGGTACCAGGACAGAAAATGTTGCATACGCCAATAAGTTTTGGAGAAATACGGCATGTGCATAGTTGAATATTTTGTTCACTTGATGTTTGTTTGAGATGTGTTGATTTTTTTTTTTTTGGGTAGGCGTTGTTCTTATGCTATGGATTCTCAGTATCAGACAATTTAAAATAATTTTGGTAGGAAAATACGGGCTCATCATATATGCACTGCATTCTGTTGTGCACCACGCATGCCTTTCAAATCCTCGAACTCATGGGAGCACAAAAACGACCCTCAACTGATCTTTTGCCTTTTCTTTTCTTCAATTGCTGTCTCATTAGGTGTACATGAATTCGGTTGACTTCTATACATGAAGAGAAAGTTTAAGATGCACATGGAACTATATGGTCCGTTTATTCTAAGTAATTCATCGACTAGAAGTACTATTACCTCTAGGCAAGTAATATGCTGACAACGAGTTCTTAAGACTAATGTAGACTAATCTAAAAAAAACTAATATGACTTTTTGTTTATTTGGTAAGATGTAAAAACATGACTCCGTTATATGGATTTATGGAGATAATAAAAAGTGAAAAATAACAAATATATGAATCCCCTAATTACTTATATTAACTCTTTGTTTAATGTGGTATGAAGGTCCCAAGGTAACCAAAACAAAGTATATATTTCTAAAGCAAAACTGTTTCATGTAGTATGGCACATAAATGTTACTCCCTCCATTTGTATTTAGTTCGCGTTCTAGATTTAGTCAAAGTCAAACTTTTCAAATTTGATCAAATATATAGGCAAAAATATAAATATTTACTACAAAGTATTAACATAATTAAAATCTTCATAAAATATGCTTTCATATTATATATATTAAATATTATAGATGTTGATATTTTGTCGTATATAATTGGTCAAACTATGAAAATTTTGACTTTGAAAAACCAAAACGCGAACTACATAAAAACGGAGGGAGTATGTTCTGACCTATGAGATCATTGATGGGACTCTACGATCGATCAAACTGGAAGGGCTATAGAATTTTTTCCCAACACACAATTGAAATTTCTATATGCAAAAAAAAACTCATATGGTCAAACTTACACAGGTAGGAGAAGGTGCTGATCTACACCCTGGGCAACCTGGGCCATGGCCCTGGGTGTAGGAAAAATCACCTACATATTAGTAGAAATGAATTATTTGCTCAATGAGTTTGCGTAATTGCAGTACCTACTACAATTTTGGCCAGGGTTTGGTCGAACTTTGGATCCGTTTAATGATCATGTACTGTACTGAAAATTGGTGTGATGGTAGTGCCAATCCTTCATTGTTTGCCATATTTGTAGTAATGGTATTCATGTTAGTCACTTTATGTTTATTAGTTGCATATGCACCAACTAATCCGTTGACTTACAATATCAATAGCTTTATCGCCTTTGTTAGGACTAATGGGAAGCCATTCTAGGGCTTGTTCGATTTGTAGGATAGGAAAGATGTAGGAATAGGAAAATTAAAAGATTGACATGCTATGCACACTCCAATCCTATAGAATTGGGTTTGTATCAAAGTGTGTTTGATTCCACCAAAAGGAACTGAAAAACAGGTTGTAGTGGATGTTAGAATTCCTATAGGAAGTAGTACAAAAGATTCCTTAGAAAAATTCCTATGGATACAATCCTACAAATCAAACAAGGAAGAAAGGAAAAATTCCTATAGGATTGAATTCTCTAAAAATCCTATGCAAATCCTTTGAATCAAACAAGCGGCTAGTCTTTTCGTCGTTCTTGCCACGCTACTCCTGTATTTTATGTAGTCAACCAGGTCCGTTTAAAGCCATATATATATGCATGAGAATACGTCTGCAATCAGTAGTCACTCACACGTACTTACCTGTGAAGTAATCGTCATGATACCGGTTTAATAACAGATTGACAACAAGCGGATTTGTTTAGTGCTGAGGATAAGGTTGTCATACCAAAAAAATGGTTGGACATACAGAAATGTTTGTATGTGTAACTAACCATTAGCTAATTATATATTGCCATATACTACAACGGTTCAGATGTGTGTTCCTAGCTATAATTGTACTAGTCAAACAAAGCATCCCAGGCCACCCACTTGCCCTTAATAAATATAATTGTCCCTGTCACCAATATTGTATCTAGTGGTGAACACAATAATATCTTGCAGAGATCATGCGATTAAAAATAGTTCTTTATTAGCCACCGAGCTAGCTATAGCGTGATCCAACCTTTATGTGGGAAGAGGCATTGGGTTGCTTGTTCATGTCATTTCGGGGTTTAGGATATTTCAACCTAGAGACATGATCCCGAGTATATAATACATCCGCTGGACCAATAAAGTGGACAGGGGGAGCATAACATATTAGGGCAGCTTACATTGTGGCATCCCCTGGCATTAGTTTAGTGAAGCAGTATAAACAATCTGGACAAGAAAGAGACTTTCAAGCATTTGGGCATCTCTTTTGATAAACCTCATTATCATGTTTTCAGCCTTTTTATAGCCCCTTCTTTCCCGGTTGCCTTATAGGATGTAGTGGCCATATTTTCAGAATAATACAATGTGCAATATTGGATAAAAAACTTGAAAACTTATCCAAAAGTAGCTGATTTTTTTTAGCTTAAAAAGTAATGTTGATATATGCTAATAAACATCGAGCGGCTGGTGTGGGCGGACTTTAGTAGGTTTGACATCTATATATTGGTGTGGGCCACCTAAGCCCAACCAGCTAGCAGATCCTAGAAACCAACACTCCTGTAACAGCCCAAGTTTGAGAACCTAAAAAAAAAAAACCTGTGTAAAATTTTCGCTTTTGTGTTGCATTGCATCATGGTATCCAAATTTAACTTGCTAAACAACACACGAATGGTTTTGGCACCATTTACAAACAATTGCCAAACTGGTGCATTTACAAATTCAAATCAATGAGATAATTTAAACTTGCAAAACAAATCTTACCTTGGCATCTTATATTTGTCAAGGAAGTTTCAAGAGCTCAAAATTAATATTTTTTCACTTGCTTTGAAAATCCTAAAGTAACAACATTTTGAATTTAGCAAAATGCTTATTTTTGAACCTATGAACAAATGTTGTCCAAAACAATTTATTTGATAACCCCAATTTTGTTGGTGCTTCCATATGCTGCTGGGAGACTATATGAATTTTCCCAAATTTTTCTAAATGGTTTAAGTGCCCTAATAAATTCCTTGAAAAGCTGCTGGATTTAAAAAGTAACTGGAAAGGGCCTGTTTGTGATGGCAGCAAAACTTCCAGGGGGCTTTTTGTAAAAATGTCATCTCCTTCGTCGCTGTAGCTGAAAGGATCGAGTAGGTTGACTAGAGGGGGGGTGAATAGGCAACTACCAATTTTAATTTTCTTTTCAACAAGTTAAGGAATTGCTCAAATATAAGTTCTCTAGATATGCAACTAGGTGAACAATCCTATATGATGAGCAAGAAGCTAGCTAACAAGATATACTAAACAAGGTAAGCTAGCAATACAAGTAAAGGTATATATAAAAAGGATAAGCACACGGTGACACGGAGATGATTCCCGAAGTTCACTTCCCAATGGAAGCTACGTCTTCGTTGGAGCGGTGCGGGGTCACAAGTGATCCCCGAATAGCCGTGATATGGCACACCGTATCTCCTCCACTATATGATGCCCTCGAGGTCGGCAACAAACCTTTACAAGGATGAGGCACACTCCACAACCGAATTGGAGGCTCTCACCAATTCCCACGGCTTCCAAAGCCGCAAGAATCACAAGGCCGGGGCACGTCTCCACAACCGAATTGGAGGCTCCCGGCTAGTCCCCGCGGCTCCCAAAGCCACAAGAACGACCAACGACCGTCTCGGGTTCCAATGAACCCAAGATGCACAAGTTCCTCTAAGGAATGGATATGGAAATCAAATCGCTTTGGTGGAAGGGTAGATCTAGGTCAACTCTCCCAAGTCCTAGAAGGACAAGGTGTTTGAGTGGCTAGGGAGAGAGATCTACCAAGTTTAAGCTTGCAACAATGGTGGGGAGATATTTCTGGTCGTGGTGCCCTCTCCAATGTAGGAGAAGGCCTTTATATAGCCCCCAGATTCTAGCCGTTGCAGACAGGAAATCGGATAATCCGATTCAAGTCATCATCGGATTATCCGATGGAATCGGATAATCCGATCAGACAATCATCGGATAATCCGAACAGCGTCAGTGAAGATTTCTTTCAGTCCTTAGCAGAATTCCAGCGAAATCTTGATCATCGGATAATCCGATTATTTCCAACTCGGATAATCCGAACATCTTCAGTGTGACATTTCTTCTAGTCCTTAGCAGAATTCCAGCGAAATCTTGATCATCGGATAATCCGATATTTGCAACTCGGATAATCCGAACAACTTCAGTGTGAGATTTCTTCTAGTCCTTAGCAGAATTCCAGCGAAATCTGCAGATCGGATAATCCGATATTTCAACATCGGATAATCCGGTTTACTTCAGCAACAAAACTGGCTCTTTTCAACTCCCTTTTTGGTTTCGATGCAAAGATGTTTTACACACTTAAAACCTGCATCACTTGATTCACATGTTAAATTGTCACTAGTGTTGTTGCCTAACACACAAAACACAAGGGATTAATAAATGTCCTTTCAATCTCCCCCTTTTTGGTGTTAGATGACAACACTAGGATTTGCAAGGAAAGCATAGTTATATATTATCTAGATTCCCGAGCTTAAGTCATGAGAAGCTCCCCCTGAATGTGTGCATATAATTAAATTGCATTGGAATACAAATGCAATACATATGGAGGAGGACACTTCCAAATATTGAGGAAACTAGATGGAGACATATCAAAATAGGTTGAGTTTCGATAGTGGACTATACCTTGTGCATAATAGAGTAGAAATGAACCTTAGCACAAGAATACAACTCATAACCATATTAGAAATCCATATGTCTCATAACTTAAAGGTTCACACACATAAGTTCCACATGAAAACACAACACAAATAAGTTCACGAATAAGTTCGACATAAATGGACACAAGCGCAACAAGAATGGTAAAAGCATATGCTTGTGCCCGAAACCCATGCAAATCCCACACGGAGACCTAATAGAACTACTTCTCCCCCTTTGGCATCGAAACGCCAAAAAGGGAAAAGAGCGATGCTACGACCCAAGTAGATCACTCCGTGCAGAGGTATCATCATCATCAGTGTCATCACCATCCCTTCTGAAGTCTCATAAGTACGGGCACGAGTGTAGGATGGACGGGAAGGGCCGGCAGACGCTGTCTCTAGCAGATGAGACTCAAGCTGAGTCCATGGAAACTGAGAGCCCTCGTTCCACTGAGCAAAAGAGAGAGGAGCAGACTCTGGAGGATCATTTGGGAGGCGAGGAAGGTGCTTGAGAATGTTCTCCTGCCTCAGATAAGTGTCATATTGTCCCCTCCGGATGTCAGCATTCATGCACAGATGTTCCCTGGAACCAGTTGAGTTTCTTGGGCGGAGCAAAGGAAGGAACCAAGACGGACCAGTGGCACCACGACGAGCATCACCCATGAAGGAACCACGGGCAGGAGCTGCAGCAGCAGAAGATGGAATGACCTCTTTCCTCTTCTGATAAACCTTCTTGTACGTATGGGCTCCATATCATACCGGTGAAGTTGTGGTTCTTCAGAGTGTCCTTGATGAGCATCATGATGTAAGGAGCATACGGAATAGTGAGCCCACTGACAAAGAGTCATACAACTCACGAAAGATAAAATGCATCACATCCACTGTAAAATCCTCTTCAGGGTTTTCATTCTCAACAATTTTCTTAGCAAGGCAAAGCAGATTTGCAAGAGGAGCAACTATATTGTCATTGTTACCTCCACTGGGAGCAATAGTTGAGCGGAAGATGATCGCAAGCTGGTCATAGAGGGGCAGGAGGCCCTTTTTTTCACCAATAATTGCACCAGCCCCATACATATCCTTCATTATGTTTTTGTTGAACTTCTCAACAGTGTGCATAGTGTAACCATTGGGAGGAAGGTTGCTCTGGTAGGGTGCATAGCCAAGAAGAGTAGACAACCGAGCAAAGGAGGATGTGCACTGAGTGCGACCCGTCATCCACTTCATGGTCTTTATGTGGTCAGTCTCGATCACCAAGGTGGAGAAAAACTGCAGAATCATTTCCACATTGTAGGGGCATTGCTTCTCAATGAGTGAAACCAAGCCCATCTGTTCAATCACATCTGCAGCTTGAGCATAACTGGCCTTGGCCTTGATATCTCGCATTCTGTAGGGCTGCATCGGGCGAATAGGATGGTTATAGTGCTTATAGATGTCATTGTATATATATCTGCTCCATGCACCAGAAGTTGGGATCTTCAATATCATCATCTCTTGGCATACTCGTATACCAGTTGGACTGACGGACTCGGGCATAGTCAATTGGGTTCATGGTCAAATAGTTGGGGCGAGTTTCCTTGAGCTTCTTGGTTCTATGAGCAACTTGCTTCTTCTTCATGGGTTGCTTGCCTTTTCTAGCATGTTTCTGTGGAGGACTACCCGAATCACGACTGCCGGAACCACCTGTGAGATAGAATAATAGATGGATAGCATAGATGAGTACACACAAGTCACAGAGCAAGGAATGGTACAATGTACACTAGAAGAGCATCCCTAAGTTGAGTCTACTAAGTCCTGGACAAATCAAGATGTGGCTGAAAAATAGCACTGAGCAATTTCGGATAATCCGATTCGGTCGGAATATCCGGTTCAGACTGAATCGGAAAATCCGATCTGGATCTGGCAGCAACAAAGTGATTCAAGTCCTAGGTCTAGCAGTAGATCGACAATAAGGGGGGCTAGCCTAGTGTTCTAAGTACCAAGGGGAACCACAACCACCAGCCAAAACAACTTCTTCCAAAGATTTAGGTGAGGAACACCTAGGAGATGAGAGAGAAGAAGTTACCCTCGTCCATTGAGGAAAAAGCTTCGGTGAATGGGTTCCCGGGGAGGAGGAGCACCAAATCCGGCCAAATGCCGGAGTTGGGGCGGCCGGAGATGCCGGGGAGGAGCGGGAGAGTAGGGGCGGCGGTGGTGGAGAGAGGGGGTCGGGGGTGGAGAAAGATGCTCGAATGAGCCCTTCACCCCGACCCCTGTTCTATTTGGAGACAAACCGCCAAATCGGATAATCCGATTTTGACTTGGATCGGATATTCCGATAGTCGGATAATCCGAGCAAGTCAGAATCGGATAATCCGATTTTCAGGATTTCGTTAGAAATTCTGGCCTGCTACACCCTTTCTCCTCAGTTTCAAAATAGGACTTGTGTGCATAAGATGAAGTGTTTTTAGGAAGATAGGCTTGGGATAAGATTGTCAAACTGACATTGGTACTCCACACTCAAACTTGCAAAAATCGAACACGGAAATGCCAAGATGAGTGGGTTTCCCATAAAACCAACAATAGGACCAAAATTCCAAATGATTTTCAATTAAGACCGAAAAGAACCAACTCTTCATAAAGAAGAGGGCGGTGGCCAAGGCCACCATGTATGAGTTTGTGGTGTGACACCGCGAAGATGTATCTCGGGTTCACGGCCACTACTCGTCATTTAAGCTCACAATTCATGAAATGAAAATATAGAGACAAAATGAGTTCTTACTATCGGCATAATGGGGGGAGGGATAGCCCAATGGATTAGGACCGCACTCCCCCTATGTCCATGCCTACACCTAAACCAAATAAGTATCGTCTAATATGGGTAGGTATGCAAGAAATCCACTAAATCCAATTGGATATGTCCACCACATTGAGTTCTCCTCTCAACTCCTTGAATCTTGCTTCACCAAGAGGCTTCGTGAACATATCGGCGAGTTGATGCTTGGTGTTGACATACTTGATTGCAATATCACCCTTCTCAACATGGTCTCGAATAAAATGATACCGAATCTCAATGTGCTTGGTCTTGCCATGAAGAACCGGGTTGTGTGCAATTTTAATAGCACTTTCATTGTCACATAAAAGAGGCACTTTGTCACAAATGACACCATAATCCTTTAAAGTTTGCCTCATCCATAATAATTGTGCACAACAACTACCGGCGGCGATGTATTCGGCTTCGGTGGATGACGAGGCCACACAATTTTGCTTCTTGGAAGACCAACTCACAAGGGACCTACCAAGGAATTGGCATGTACCCGAAGTTGATTTTCTATCCATTTTGCAACCCGCCCAATCCGCATCCGAATAACCAACAAGATCAAAGCTTGTACCATGGGGATACCAAAGACCATAGTTGGGAGTATCCAACAAATATCTTAGAATCCTTTTGACCGCGGTTTCATGACTTTCCCTAGGACTTGATTGGAATCTTGCACACATACCCACACTAAACATAATATCCGGTCTAGATGCACAAAGGTAAAGCAAAGATCCAATCATAGAACGATAAAGCTTTTGATCAACTTCCTTACCATCCGGATCTAAGTGAAGATCCGCCTTGGAGTCCATGGGAAACTTATATGGCTTGGCATTGTTCATATCAAATTTCTTGAGCATGTCCTTAATATACTTGGCTTGACATAAGAATGTTCCTTCTCGAAATTGGTGGATTTCAAAGCCAAGAAAATAATTCAATTTTCCCATCATGGACATCTCAAATTCCTTGGTCATTAGCTTGCCAAATTGATCACTAAATTCACGGTTAGTGGAACCAAAGATAATATCATCAACATATATTTGGCATACGAAAAAATCTCCATTTACCCTTTTTGTAAAAAGAGTGGGATCTATTACCCCAATTTCAAAGCCACGGTCTACTAAGAACTCCTTGAGATGATCATACCAAGCACGTGGAGCTTGCTTGAGCCCATAAAGAGCCTTATGTAGTAAGTAGACGTGGTTAGGAAATTTAGGGTCTTCGAAACCCGGTGGTTGTTTAACATACACCAATTCATTTAGTGGACCATTTAAGAAAGCACTTTTAACATCCATTTGATATAAGACAATATTATGAGTAGATGCATAAGCAATTAGTAAGCGAATGGATTCAAGTCTAGCAACGGGGGCATAGGTTTCACCGTAGTCGACTCCTTCGATTTGGGTGTAGCCTTGTGCAACCAATCTTGCTTTGTTGCGAATGACTTGACCATGTGAGTCTTGCTTGTTCTTAAATATCCACTTGGTTCCAATGACATTATGGGAGGAGTCATTGGGTCTTTCCACTAATGACCATACTTTGTTGCGCTCGAAGTTGTTCAACTCTTCATGCATAGCCGCAACCCAATCCATGTCTTCAAGAGCATCATATACCTTGAGAGGTTCTAAGCTAGACAAACAAGAGACATGACCACAAAAGTTAGATAATTGATTGCGTGTGGACACACCTCTACGGATACTCCCAAGGATATTTTCTTTGAAGTGTTGTTGGTAATCCAATTTTGATGCACGCCGGATGACCCGGCTTGACCAATTGACCAACACAAATATCTTCATCATTGCCTTTATCTTGCTCATGGTCAACCGAAGTGGAGTTCTTGGAGTTGTGGGTTCATTATGTTCTTGTTCACCACTAGAGTTGGGTGGGTCTTGACCATCTTCTTGATCAATATTTGAGGTGGATGGCTCAACTTGAGTAGAACTTGTTCCTTCTTCTTGAGTATCATCAATGGTCCTTCAATAGGAATTAGTTCTCCAATCCCCATAGTTCTTATGGCTTGAGATGGGATCATCACCTACATCATCATGATCAATATGCTCCGCTTGGGAGCCATTATCCTCGACAAACTCCACGTTCATAGATTCTTCAACACACCCGGTGGATATGTTGTAGACCCTATAAGCATGAGACTTTGCGGCATATCCAACAAATATACCATCAAAAGATCTAGATTCAAATTTAGCAATTTTGCAACCTTTAATGTAAACATGGCATTTGCATCCAAAGACTCGAAAGTAAGATACATTTGGCTTTTTACCGGTGAGGAGTTCATATGGTGTCATGTCCTTGAGAGGACGGAAGAAGAGCCGGTTTGAGTAATGACAAGCGGTGTTGATGGCTTCGGCCCAAAAGTTGTATGGGGAATTAAATTCATAGTTCTTGCCATATCAATAAGAGTGCGGTTCTTCCTTTCGGCAACACCATTTTGTTGGGGAGTATATGCAGCGGAATATTGGTGTTGAATGCCCTCCCCACTTAGGAAATCATCCATAGTGTAATTCTTGAACTCCGTACCATTGTCACTTCTAATTGCCAAAATCTTGGAGTCATATTGGCGTTGAACTAGGGTTGCAAAGTCAATGAATATCTTTTGAGTTTCACTCTTCTTCTTGATGTAGAAAGTCCAACAATATCTTGAATAATCATCCACAATCACCAAACAATATTTCTTGCCACCAAGACTATCATATGTGGGAGGCCCAAAAAGATCCATATGAAGGAGCTCCAAAGGCCTCTTAGTGGAGATAATGGTCTTCTTGGGGTGATTCTTTCATGCATCTTTCCGGCTATGCAAGCACTACAAGGACGATCTTTGGAAAAATTAACATCGGTTAGTCCTACCACGTGTCCACCCTTTACAAGAGTTTGTAAATTTCTCATACCGACATGGCCAAGTCGGCGATGCCAAAGCCACCCCTTGTCGCCTTTAGCCATTAAACATGTAGCGATTTGAGTGGTCTCTTTTGAGAAATCAACCACATACAAACCGTTTTCACGAAATCCAACAAAGGCGACATTGAGTGTTTGAGTGAAAAGGATGGTCACGTGGTATTTATTAAAAATAACGGTGTAACCGGCATTGCATAATTGACCAACGGAAAGTAAATTGTATGAAAGAGATTCAACAAGGAGGACCTTCTCAATGGATAACTCCGGAGTGATCACCACTTACCAACTCCCACTACCTTGAGTCTTGCATTGTTGCCAACGGTGACATGAGAGAATGAGAGTAGTTGTTTCAATAAGTCCTTTACTAGTTCTTTGCTTCCGGTCATATGGGATGAGCATCCACTATCAATGAGCCATGAAGATCCACCGGAAGAGAAACCCTACAATAATCAAGTCTTTGATTTAGGTACCCATTTTGGAATGGGTCCTCTTTTGTTAGTCACAAGGGTCTTTGGAACCCAAATAGCATAGTGATAATCATCTCCATATGAAGAGCCAACATATTTAGCAAAAACACAACCATTTGTAGATTTCAAAAGAACATATGAGGGGTTGTATTTTCCCGCAAAGTTATTGTGAGTGGCATTGCCCCTAGTGACATTACCACTCCCAATAGAGTTGTCATTTGCTTTGGCTAACTCCCCCTCCTTCACAAAAACAATATCTTTGGAAGGGGGAGTCGCCTTCTTCTTCTTGTTGTTGACCTTCTTAGAGTTGGGTGTGAACCCAATTCCTTCTTTGCCAACCACTCCCTTTTGATTGCTCAAAAGATCATTGAGGTTCTTTTCCCCTTGGATACAAGTGGCTAGGCCCTTCTCAAGTTGGGCCTTCAACCTAGTGTTTTCCTCAATAAGAGATGCCTTGACACATAAAGGGTTAGTGGAACAAGCATTTGCATCTTTATCATTATGAGAAGTGGTGAAGCTAGCATAGATAAATTGAGCTTGTAGTTTGGCATATGACTCCTTGAGTGTAGTGAGCTCACTTGAGGTCACCTTGTGGGTTTCCCTAAGTTGCTCAAAACCCTCAAAGAGCTTGTTATGACTCTCTACAAGTTCCTCATTTTTACTTTTTAGATCAATAGCAATTTGAATAGAGGTTTCACGAGTTTCTTTTGCCTTGGAAAGATCCATGGCATGTGTCTCCTCAAGTTGCTCACGGAGCAATTGTTCCTCAACAAGTTGATCTTCTAGCTCACCAATTTTGTCGGCATGATCACATGCATGCCCTTCGAGCTCACAAATCCTAACATCCTTCTCATTAAGAAGATGCTTGGCTTCTCCATATTGATACATGAGGGCCTCAACCATTTTCTTGGTTGGACCTTGGAGCTTGCTAATGAAGATAGAAATTTTATCCTCTTCTTCAATTTTCCCTACATCCTCAACACAATCCAATAGTGATGGGTTAGAGGAGATAGTAATTTTTGGTGGGGAATTCACCTTTGTTTCCTTGGCCATGAGGCACATAGGCTTGGAGATCTTGTCGTCGTTTGGAGATGAGAAGAGGTTGGCCAATGATGGAGGAAGGGTGCCCATTGCAAGAGCCGCCATTCCTACTTCTTCACTTGGTTCTTTATCCTCCTCACCTCCGGACTCGTATTCCTCTTGATGGGATGCCACAAGAGCCTTTTGAGGTGATCTCTTCATGTAGGTAGGCTTGGGGTGGTACTTGTTCTTCTTTAGAATGAGTTGACCACCATTATCCTCTCTTCTTTCATAGGGGCAATCCTTCACAAGATGAGTGTCCTTTCCACAATTGAAGCACATTCTTTTTATTGGTGGAGGGTTGACGCTCTTGTTCTTCTTGTTCCAAAACCGGGTGGCGGCAAGTGCAAGAACTTCATTGAGCTCACCCTCCAAGTCTTCTTCACCTTCATAGACCGGGCTTTCTTCATATCTTGGATGGTCTACCACACGAGCCTTCAAAGCAAGAGTCTTTGGGCCACGGACTTGGTTGAAAGACTTGGATGTGGACTTCAATGTATCATATGTGACAAATTGAGCCAAGATGTCATTGGGAGTCATTGTTGTGTAATCCGCTCTTGCATGGAGGTTCATCACCATAGTTTCACTATATGGCATAATTGCTTGAAGGAACTTGGCCTTGACCCATTCATCATCCATATCCTTCTTTCCATTTTCCCTACATGTCACCACAAGCTTGTAGAGTCTTCGGTAAAGTTCGGTCGGAGTCTCTTCGTCTAGCATGATGAAGTTGTCAACTTGATGTTGAAGGACGGCCGCATTGGAGCGTTGAATGCCCTCATTTCCTTCATACACGGTTTCAAGATAGAGCCAAGCCTCATTGCAAGTTTTGAGATTCCGCACATGATCTTCATCATTTGCGGTCATAGCACTCTCAAGAATGTACTTGGCATTTGCATCAAGTTGCTCATCAATCTCTTCTTGCTTGGTCAAGTTGTTGGGATCAACTGGGTTGAAACCATGTAGAACCACCCTCCAAAGATGCACCGATGAGCTGCGAAAATAAGACTCCATAGATTTCTTCCAAGTGAAATAACGAGTATTATCAAGCTTAGGAGGGGGTCTACCAAGGTTGGTTATATGAGGTTGAGTGAGTGAAACTTGAGTGAGATAAGAGCTAGGTGGAGCAAAGTTAAGAGAAGGCTTCTCATTAGGTTTATCATTTTTATCCTTGTCACTAGCACCCTTAATAGGGCTAGCGGATGATGAGGAGCCATTTTGATTAGATACCCGAGTATACACCTCATCCACCATTTTGCCTTTCATGAACCCAAAAAGTTCAATCATGGACTTCATGGTGATTGGGGCATCACCCTCGGGAGGGATTATTCCCGCTTCGATTAGTTCTCTATCAAGTTGTTCTCTATCAAATTTTTCTTGTTCCTTAGCAAGTCTTAACTCCTCATCTTTAGCACGTTGTACATCCTCCGCACTAGCCATCCTCCTCTTTAGGCGATTAAGCCCTTAATAAAGAGACCTTGCTCTGATACCAATTGAAAGGATCGAGTAGGTTGACTAGAGGGGGGGGGGTGAATAGGCAACTACCAATTTTAATTTTCTTTTCAACAAGTTAAGGAATTGCTCAAATATAAGTTCTCTAGATATGCAACTAGGTGAACAATCCTATATGATGAGCAAGAAGCTAGCTAACAAGATATACTAAACAAGGTAAGCTAGCAATACAAGTAAAGGTATATATAAAAAGGATAAGCACACGGTGACACGGAGATGATTCCCGAAGTTCACTTCCCAATGGAAGCTACGTCTTCGTTGGAGCGGTGCGGGGTCACAAGTGATCCCCGAATAGCCGTGATATGGCACACCGTATCTCCTCCACTATATGATGCCCTCGAGGTCGGCAACAAACCTTTACAAGGATGAGGCACACTCCACAACCGAATTGGAGGCTCTCACCAATTCCCACGGCTTCCAAAGCCGCAAGAATCACAAGGCCGGGGCACGTCTCCACAACCGAATTGGAGGCTCCCGGCTAGTCCCCGCGGCTCCCAAAGCCACAAGAACGACCAACGACCGTCTCGGGTTCCAATGAACCCAAGATGCACAAGTTCCTCTAAGGAATGGATATGGAAATCAAATCGCTTTGGTGGAAGGGTAGATCTAGGTCAACTCTCCCAAGTCCTAGAAGGACAAGGTGTTTGAGTGGCTAGGGAGAGAGATCTACCAAGTTTAAGCTTGCAACAATGGTGGGGGAGATATTTCTGGTCGTGGTGCCCTCTCCAATGTAGGAGAAGGCCTTTATATACTGCCCCAGATTCTAGCCGTTGCAGACAGGAAATCGGATAATCCGATTCAAGTCATCATCGGATTATCCGATGGAATCGGATAATCCGATCAGACAATCATCGGATAATCCGAACAGCGTCAGTGAAGATTTCTTTCAGTCCTTAGCAGAATTCCAGCGAAATCTTGATCATCGGATAATCCGATTATTTCCAACTCGGATAATCCGAACATCTTCAGTGTGACATTTCTTCTAGTCCTTAGCAGAATTCCAGCGAAATCTTGATCATCGGATAATCCGATATTTTGCAACTCGGATAATCCGAACAACTTCAGTGTGAGATTTCTTCTAGTCCTTAGCAGAATTCCAGCGAAATCTGCAGATCGGATAATCCGATATTTTCAACATCGGATAATCCAGTTTACTTCAGCAACAAAACTGGCTCTTTTCAACTCCCTTTTTGGTTTCGATGCAAAGATGTTTTACACACTTAAAACCTGCATCACTTGATTCACATGTTAAATTGTCACTAGTGTTGTTGCCTAACACACAAAACACAAGGGATTAATAAATGTCCTTTCAGTAGCGACCGAGCTCTCCAGCTCGCGCCGGACCACCTCGCCGCCCTGCCCGCGCTGCGCCGGGGCCCCCTTCGCCGCCCCCACTGTAAGGAGAAGAGGAGCACCCGACCCCATTCCCCGACCTGCTTCCCCGTTCCTCTCCCCTTTCCTCTGCACCCCACGAGCCGCCATGGCCGTGAGCACGCCGCCGATGTAGAGCTCCCCGTCCCGATTGAATACCACCGACGGGACCGCCTCGCCGTGCTGCTCCCCCACGCCGAAGGAATCGATTGGAGAAGCCTGAAATCGCCGCCGCCGAGTTCTTTCCCCGTCCCCGACGTGGCTTCGCCGGCCGAGCTCGTCGCCGTCCGTCCACCTCCGCCCTGCTGAGCACCCCCCAGAAGTCGAGGGTGAGCACGCGCACATCTCCATTCCCTCCCCCTTGCTCTAGCATCGCCGTAACCGTCGCGCCGTCGCCGGTGTTTCCGTCGCCGTCGCGTGGATGTATCATGTACAGAAATCACGTTTCCTTCGTCGCTCGGAATTAGTTCGGAGCACATCCGGAATTCCGGATTGGCCGGAAAGATCCGGTTATCTACTTACTTCAATCCGACACGATCCAGTACCGTTTTGGGTTTTCCCGGAACAGGTTCGGAACCAGTTCGGAAATTTCCGAGTGTTCGGAATTCCGGATGAGTTCCGAATTTGTCTGTATCAAATAATATTTCCTTTTTCACCTACTTCTTCCAAAGTGATATAACTATTTATGTTGTTGTTTAAAATAACTAATTAAAAGGTTATATCTAAAATGAAATTTAGAAAAGCAATAACTTTTTAGTTGTTGATCCAAAATTTGTAATTGTGGTATCAAAATGCTCCTAAAAATATGAACTTCCCGGAAACATCATATTCATGCATGTTGGAACTGATTAAATTTTGAACAATTTTGAAAACTTGCTAAAACTATAGAAACTTGGAAAATTCATATCAAATTCAATTCTTATCGGAAAAATGCAAACAAGGTACCAAAATTCTTAGAAAATTAGGGCCTATCCAATGGTACCAGTGCCATGCTTCATCGGAACTTAGTTTGGTACTGTATATGGAAGGTTAAAAATGCCTCCTTGTTTAGATTGTGAAGGTTTAATCCTAAATTGGCTAAAAACAAATATGGTACCCCTTTTAAATTGTTAAGTGGACCCTAAGGGTAATCTAAATGCATCAATATGACATATCATCATTTTTGTATGCATTGCACAATTGCCATGTGTTGATTGTTGTTTTTGCTTTCCGGTGTTGTTTGCTCTCCGATAGATCACGAGTTCGGAGTTGAGCATCATTACTCCGACGAGCAGTTTGACTCCTCCGCTCAACAAGGCAAGCGTAATCCCCCCTCTGAGCATGTCTTATCCTATTTTCCGCAAGTATTTTCTCCACTATAATATTGCATGCGGTTCCAAATGTCAATTTTATTGGATTAGAGTATCCTATAGTTGCATTAAGTTTCCGATGCCAATACCTGTTTCCCTCCTATTATCCATAGGTTTGTATTGTTGGCCTGAAATACTTAACTATGCAATGTTGATTCTTAGCCATGCTTAGTTAAATGCTTAGCCGTCCGATGGATACTTCATGTTGGAAACAGGTTGTTGAAGTGTTCAGATGATGGTGGAGAAATTGTGGTGACAGGTAATAAAATGCTTAAAGGTGGGGATGATAGGCCACTTTGGTATGGTGGTGTTTTGTCTCACTCTCGCCGCCTAGGTGCGAGTTCTTTACCTCTTGAACCAGGAATGAGCGCGCTTCGTTTCGATGGGCTATATGGAACCCCCGTCGACCAACTAACTTGAGCGGGACTAGCCAGGGTCCTCTAGTTCGGGCTTCCATTTGCGCGTGCGTGAGGATGGTGGTATGAACTGCGATGAGGATGGTGGTGTTAGGAAAATGAGTGGCCACGGGGCACGGTGTTGATGATCCGCTGCTCCGTCCTCACTGATGATCCTGGGTTAGTCCTTAACAAGATAAAGGTTGTAACCGTTCCCACTCAGCCGGCTTTCCCCGGAAGAGAGCTAAGCGTAGGCAATGAGCCGGGCGGTACCGAAGGTAAACACAGTGCACCCCTGCAGGGTTAAATCTTTTCGAAAAGCCGTGTCCGCGGTTATGGACGAACTTGGGAAGTGAAGGTAGGATCATAGAATAACTTTAACGGAATGATTAAAAACTGGGTACTAAAGGTACCACTCAAGATTGAAAGGTCGACTTCCTCGAGGGTGATTCGGGGAGGTGCCTTTGTAGAACAGGTGCAATGATGATGATGTTGGTTGATGATGAGGAAAGTGATCGAGAGAAGAGTCTCTTCTTACCCCTTTTGAAAACTATTCTGATTAGTCGATGCCATTTGAGTTATGTTTTATTAAATAAAATCAGCTTTATGCAAAACAGCCATAAAACCTTGAAAGCCTCATCGAGCTAAAGCTCTATTTATAATCTTGCGAGTTCGTCGAACTCAACGTCGTTTGTTTTGTTTCAGAGGAGGACTTCACCGACCTCGAAGGTGGGTTCTTTGTGGACGTCGACGAGTAGTCTGGGGTTCCCAGGTGGCAGCTTGGGACATCCCGGAACAGCTGGCGCTGGATGTTTATCTGTAGGCCTCTTAGGCCATATTTGGATCTTGTTGTTTAGAACAACTTAATTTGCTTCCGCTTGTTGTAATGTTGGGTCTGTGACCTCTGGTTGTCATTTGCTATCTTTCTCTATTATAAGAGTTGATCT
Organism: Poa pratensis; assembly: GCA_947311845.1. Lineage (NCBI taxonomy): Eukaryota > Viridiplantae > Streptophyta > Magnoliopsida > Poales > Poaceae > Poa > Poa pratensis. The sequence continues at coordinate 110,088,941 of CAMZMU010000063.1, forward strand.
ATACTGATTTTTGTGTCGTAGAGTCTGTGATGTGCCAGTTGTTCCACAAGTCTTGATCTCTCTATTATGCTTTGATAGTTGAGCATGTGTTAAGGCATCAATCGGGGTGTTGCGTTGCCGGTGATCAATTCCGAGCAACGCCTGCCAAAGGTTTTGGCCGGGGATTGGTAAACCCGTAACCTCCGGTTGTATCGCTTAACCGGTGACACTTAGCATCACTGTATAGCAGTCGGGTCAGGGCGCCACAACTCCCTATTAATTTAGGAATGTATTCCTGTTGCAAAGGCAAGTAGGCAAGAAGTACTTCATTTGTAAATCAACAAAGTGTGTTTCTTTTGCAAAGGCAAGCAGGCAAGTCTAGTTTTTTTTTTTTGCGAGGAAACAGCCGGATTACATCAAGGTATTACAGAAAGGAACTCCACAAACTTCGAAATTACAAACCAGTCCTCCTGTAGATCAACGCCGGCGATGAGGAGAGAAACGTGCCGATGGCGCGCCGCCGCTCCTTCTCCACTGACCTTGGATGGGAGAAGATCCCCGAGCGGACGGGAAGTCTTCGGGCCTCGAACTCCAGGGAGCCTCCGCCTCGCTCCGTCGCCAACGTCGCCTCGGTTGACCTCCAGCTGCTTCGATGGTGTCGACCAGATCCGCCGCGGCGAGATCTGGAAGGGGAAGAGCGCACACGGCGACCCCGGAGGGCCGCGAGCACGCGCAAGGTGGCGCTCGGCCGCGACGCTCCAACGAGCACCGAAGCCGGAGAGGAAAAGCCCACCTGCAAAACGAACAAACGTCATCCGCCGCGCCACCTCCTCCTTGACGCCGCCGACGACGACCCTAGCAACGCCTACGCTATGTACACGCCGGGGCACGAGGTTCCCCCCACCTCCCGCCGCCGAAGCGGCCGACGGAGGAGAGGGAAACCGGCGAGCCGCCGCCGGCGAGGTGGAGTTGACGGGGAAGCTCAGAAATCGCCCTCTCGGTCGCGGGAGAGGATAAGGGTCCAAGGCTCCCTTCTAGTTAGTTAACTAGAGTACAAATACAAGGAACAACATATGCATGCACGTTGAATGTGAGGTCGTTTTGTAGTACTAGCTAGTAGGGGTGTTTAGCACCTCTATGGTTTCTTTTTGTAAATATGATTTTGATGGCTAGCTAGGGTGGCGTTTGGTGGATAGTACAATCAGAAAAATATGTTTTTGTACAAAAATGATTCTTTTACAATTTTCATGTTAGTGCCTTGACATGTCTACCAAGTTTTACAAACAAAAGTATATGAGTGCTTTGAGAAAAATAAACAAAAAAAATTCTTGTAAAAGCAATTCTCAGAATACCAAATTATTTGTCGTTTTTAGGCAGGTCATAACGAATGTAATTTTTTCTTGATTTTGCAAGTGCAGATAGCCACATACAATGTAGGTATCTGCACGCATAATTGTTTTCAAGCTATTTTACATTTGAAAAGCATTTTTTTTAGCCGAGTGCAGATGCATCGAGCTCACTTACGAATTTCCCACCAACGGCCCTCTTCGGAAATAGATGGCAATTGATATTATCCACACCTCTCTTTTTTCTTTTCATGAACGCATGCACTGTGACCTATGGACCAGCTTGACAAGTGGCACTTCGGGATACAATGTTGACTTTCAAGGATGAGTTTATAATTTTCAATGCAAGAGACCATGAGTTGAATTTGCGTCTAGAACATGTCTATTCTAAGACTATTTTATCTCCCTGCATACTCGAATTTGGATTAAGCTTGGGCGTGCTATGTTGGATTTTTATAAGGATTACATCGCGTCGTCAATCTAGCTTGGGCATTTTGGTACGTTGGATATTTATGATGAACACATGAACTCTTTTCACTCTTAATTAAAAAGGAACTTTAATAAGTAAAGGAAACAAAAGTTAAACACGTACGGGTTGAAAAGAAAATGAAAAGAATATAACGAAGAAAGATAGGAGTAAAGGTTCAAACTAAAAGAGTAGCACCTGTTCACGACAATTGAGCTCTAGTTTGAGCCTCTAGAGAAGAAAAGGAGGGAAAAATATAGTGGACCAATCAAAGACAATCACAGTAAAAATGGCAAGCAAGCTAGACTGATTGGAGAAAGGACAAAGTGCAGGGCACACAAATACAAGCCAAATCATCATGGTCATTGCTTAGGCAATAATTAAGAGGTGCCAGTAGACAAATGTGTGGCTCAGCTTGCCAATCCTCTGTCGTCAGAGGTTGGAAAGGTCCTCATCCTACCCATATTATTTTGTTATTAGGGTTAGAGTGTTGGACCAAGAGATGAGTGCGACTGTGAATGGATTGCGATGTGTTAGACATGGTTTTTTTATGAGACATGGAGTTGTATATACATCCTTGTCATGTGAGCTGGACATATAGCAAGAGTGTAGACCAAGAAATTTTGTAGATCCAAGTCATGTGGACCATGAGTACTATTTACAACACTGCATATTCGCAAACCTTACATTTCCATGTTTCCTCCATGTACTCTCTCTAGAAAAGGATTCCACATGCTGATGTGTAATTTTGATATGAGTAGACAATCGTAAAATTATCCAGTGGATACAAGTTGGCGATAGTGATTTGACATGGTGATAATAACATCAGTTATCTTGGTTACATCCTTTTTTTCGCCAAGACAAATTAAATGGACGTGCTCTCACAAAGTGTCACGTATTTTTTGAAACAATTGGTGTGCTATTCTTACTGAGGTTTTAATATTAAAGAGCGACATGATTATAATTTAGTACTACTAGCTCCAATCCATAATAAATAAACAAGTGTCGCAGTTTCGAATTGGCACCAGTTAAATATTGCAACACTTATTTTAGAATGAGTAACAGTTTTTTTCCTATTTTCATGTCATGTTTCATGGAGAGACAGTGAGACACGTAGAAGCCCTTTAAGATAAATGCATACATCACTATTGTCATGAATAGCCAATTGCTCCAAGAAAAAATCATGCTTAGGCAACTGCTCCAAAATTAAAATAATCGATTCAAAAGGGCCGTGCATCTTTGGTGGCGTTCAAAGATCATGCCTAGAGGAAGTCCAGGGAGGGTGCGCCTGCACGATCCCCGAGCCTTAAAATACTCCGCCACGGAGTATACAATGAGCACATCTATCCCTTTAAATACGGACGCTGTCCAGAGAATTTTTTAAAAGGGAAAAATAGTGGAAGGCGATAGCAACAGGAATAACAAACATTGTAAATGTTAGGAATTAATTAATTAGTTTAATTAATAGGTTAAATCCCTGCTTATGTCGGTTCCATTTTGGCAACCGCATCCTTGAAACCGCTTTTGTACCAGGGTATATATACCTGATATTCTATCAATAAACCAACAGTTCGATTCATTCTGTCCCTCACTCAGATTCTCTTTCGATCGGTCCCGTTTTCCTCCCAACACGTTATCAGCGCGCTCACGCTGAGCGATTCGATTGAAGACATAAGAGAACAGAAGACGGCGGCTCCCGCACGCACCGTCGACGGAGGACCACGGAAGATTCCTTCTAAAAGGTGAGTCTACCCGGCGTCGCTCCAGCGGCACGACGCCCACGTGCGGCGTCGCAGCGATGGCTGCACCTTCTCAACGGAGCGGTGACCGACGCGGCCGCCGCTCGCATCCACACGACGTGGTGGCGCCCGCGCACGCGGCTCCTTCCGGTGCGGAATCCGACGGCGGCGCGTCGTGCGCAGCCCGGAAACCGCCCTCGACGGCGGCATTGACCCACCGGAAGCGCGGATAGCGCCCAGCGCGCGCGGTGGCCCCACGGCCGCGAGGCCTCTGCTCCCCGCGGAGACGTGCCCAGCGCTTGTGGCGGCCAGTCGTCTGCGAGGCTCGGAGCCGCTGCCCGGCACACCGGCGCGAGGAAGCGACGGCGGCTCGACATACGAGTCGCGGCACGGCCGACGGCGGCGCCGCACGGCTCGCATCCTTGCGGAACGCCGGCACCCGCGACCGTGGCTTCCCGGCGTGGTGGTGCTCTATGCGGCGCTCTTGGTCTTCACGACCAGCGGCCGGGCGACGCTCACCGACGCGACGGCGGAAACGGCGCCCTCAGGGGCTTTCGGCTCAGGGCGACACCCGCCCGGGCGCGGCGTAGCGACGGCGGCCCACGGACATATCCTGTTGCGGCAGCGCCTTCCAGCGCGGCGACCATGACCAGCAGCGGGCTCCGGCGCAGTGGCCGGCTCTCCGTGCGTCTGACGGTCGAACCAATCGACCGATTGGTAACCGCCCAGGAAAAGGATAGGCTCAGCCTTATCCATTCGACTATTTTGCATTAACATCCTTGTACTTACAGGAATTAGCAAATTAGCATTTCTATCAGTAGCTTCTAGCAGTGATTTTATTCCTGTTTTAGACTCTGCTAAATCAGTACATATATTTGCGTACTGTTTTCTGTTGAGTACCAACGATGTATTCCAGATTCTAAGTTGATATAATATATTTCCATGTTTGTCACATGTCGAGATTAATTACGTCTATTTGCAATTGAGATCTTTAATTTCTTGCAAATATTTACTTAGTACCTCTATAGTGTTGTTTCTCTGTCAAGTACGACGTATTCCAGAATATGTCTAAGATGTAATATATTTCCACGTTTGTCACGTGTTGAGATTTATTACGTTCCCTATTTGCAATCGAGATTTAAAATTTCTTGCAAATATAAATGCAAATCCAAAGTGATTTCTTCAAATTGATGTTTTGGGATCATGATGTGGTGTGTAGATTTATCTATCACTACTGTTTAAACCTACATCTTGTCATTTTTGACATTATGATTGTCAATGTGCTCTCCCATACATTTTAATTAAGCTATGACATAAGGCATTCGAAGTGTGAGTATCTATACTCCGCTAATGCTGCTAGATCTACTCCAAAATTCTTTTTGAAGATTATCTACAACGTGTCATACTTAACAATTTGATGTTCACACTAATGAGTTCAAGCCCACTTCTTGAAACTTCATTTAATTTGCATAGTTCATTATGACATAACCATGATGGATTTTAATTTACCAAACGTAAATTGGAATTCTCTGATTTACCATGTAAGTAAATGATGGATCGAGAGTTTGATGCACTCGCTCTCAACGACCACAACTATCTTACATGGGCCATGGACGCAACACACCTCGAGGGAAAAAGGTTTGAAGCCAACTTCAACCTTCATCTAGATGGCACCGGTGGAGCTGGTTGTTCGCTGTACACGTCATTTATGGACCTAGCAACACCATAACTCTCCATCTGTCAGAGGACGGCCCTACAGGCACGGAGAATATGATGGTTCAAACCGATGTGTTTGGAGACTTAAACTAGTCCCACTATCTCCTTAATGGTTGTTTTATTAACGTCCATTTGTATTGTCGTAATAGAACATACATATTGTATCAGCACTCTGATATAAATAAGATTGTATACATTCTATATATATGATAAAGATTTCCATATTGGAACTTCTTCAATTCTATATATAGATTTCTACGAGTGTCAATCCGATGGATGTGGAACAAGTATATGAAAATGTACCCGCTCTATTGTATGGATTGTACTACCTGTACATCCAACTCGTAGCACATGTTGCATATAATGCAATTCCATCGGTCATGTTTTGCAAGAGCAAAACTTTCCTAGTCATGAGATTTGGCTTGCACATAGTGTGCCAATGGATCACTTCAGCAAAACTCTATGGATTTCATTCATATTGAGTTAACAGAGACAATAATCATTATATGTTATATCATTTTCTCCTTGCTTTTCCCACTGGGTTTTAAAAGAGTTTTAACAACATATCCCATACAATTCTCCTCACATTTTTACCAAAGGGTTTTGGGGGAGAATTTCCAACATCATATGTCATACTTCCTGTTTTCCCCCACCGGGTTTTTAAAGGAAGTATACAAGGCATATTTATTGTTCTCTAAACTCGCTATGGGTTTTTTCCTTTTCAAGGTTTTCCCATGTGAGCTATCAAAGAGACAATAACCATCATATGTTGCATCATTTTCTCCTTATTTTCCCACCGGGTTTAAGTAGTTTTAGCAACATATCATACACACTACTCTCCTCATATTTTTCCCAGAGGGTTTTTGGAGGAGACTATTTCAAGATGATAGAATCTACAAAAGACATGGTTTTTACAAGGACTTCATCCCAAAGAACACTCTAAAGACAAGCATGGATTAAGGGGAGTGTTAGGAATTAATTAATTAGTTTAATTAATGGATTAAATCCCTGCTTATGTCGGTTTCATTTTGGCAACCGCATCCTTGTAACCGCCTTTGTACCAGGGTGTATATACCTGATATTCTATCAATGAAACCAACAGTTAAATTCATTATGTCCCTCACTCAGATTCTCTTTCGATCGGTCCCGTTTTCCTCCCAACAGTAAAAGCAGAAGATGGGGAGTGGGGGGCGTGCAACAGTGCAAGCGTGACTGGTTCTCCGCTCGGCAATATAAAAGCCACGCGGTGGCGACTAGCAATAGCAAAGGTTCTCCCATCTCTCTCTGTCTCTCTATGACGCCCAGCTAGCTCCTCCTCTACCTTGCGCCCTCCCCACCGGCTGGCCGTCACCAGATTTTGTAACGTGCCGCAGGTGTGGAACAAGATGGAGATCAGTGCAAGAAAAAGAGCAAGGTGGCCAAGTTTCGCCGGCGAGGGAGCCATCGCCGTGGCCCGTGATGCTGGCTGTTCGGGTGCAAGGTACGTTCGGTCGTGGTTCAGTTCGCGTGGCTCTCTGCTTGAGCTCAGGTGAGCGACCCTACCTCCGGCGAATCGACCGGCCAGGCGGCGACGGAGCGCGATGAGGCTGCGACTGGATTTCCTCTCTGTTTCTTCTCCGTTTCCGTATGTTTCTACTGCTGTAAGAACTAAGAAGTACTGGTACTGTACTCTGCCTCAGAGATTTCTGTACAAGTCCATGATGATGAGGTGAGGCGAGCACTTTGATGAGATGTGAAATGGGCGCCGCGTACGTACCGTACGTCGGGCCATTGGTCGTCGCCCGTCGGCAGAGTTGGGGTGGCAGAGGAGAAGAGCAGCCCCGGCACGGCACGCCGGTCGAGGAGAGGACGACAGGCAGGATCATATGCTTGGGCAAAGCCTGTGCTTCTGCTTCCGTCCATGTCATGCTTGGAATGTTTCGGCGAAGGACGGAAAGAAATCCGACCAGTGCGTGCCTCCACATTGCTTGCATTCATCTCCTTCTTCGAGTTTGAGCTGACTGTTGAGGGCTTGAGGCTCGGGATAGCTCTCACTTCCAAGCTACGGTTTTGTGTCAAGCTTGTTACTATCCAAGAACCCTTCCCGATTGAGTCTTGCTTTTATCTCATCCAGAGCTGTTTATTTGCACGTAGGCGTGCGATGATCCCCTACCTACGTACTCCCTCCGTTCCAAATTAATTGACTTTCATTTGTCCACATGTAGATGTATCTATACGTGTAACATGTTTAGATACATTAATGCGTGGATAAATGGAAGTCAATTAATTTGGAACGGAGAGTACTATTATTGGGAGAATGCATTATTGATGAAAAGCAGTGACTACGAGGCTACAACGCCTACGTACTGCCTCAAAACACGGTAGGCGTGCGTTGAAGCGGCCAGCTACCTGCCTACTCCAACGTTCAACCTCAACCTAAAGTGGGTTTACGGAGAGAGATAGTGATACGTCTCTCAGTCAGTCCACTGTTCGGTAGGAACAGTCATTTCCATGTTCGTACAAAAGGTAAATACTACTGGTACAACTCCTACTTGGTACAAGTATAGTGCAATAGTATCTCCGCAACTCACTAACTCAGTCGTACTAGACGTAGACCTCTCTCTGGACGGAACGCCACACCGACGCTGCCACAGAGGATCCGCGGCGAGGCTAGAACCACGTGCCTGGTTGTCAAGATCCGGGGCTCACGTGAGTGGCGTGTGGTCCCCGCCGCCCCACACGCTTTCCCCACCCCCGAACCGAACCAACCCCCGACCCACTCTCCTCATCCACCGTGGACAGAGGGAACCACGATAGCTGACACGCGGGCACCGGCGGCTCGAGCGCGACGTCAGGCCCACGTGTCACTGGCGAGCGGACAGCGAAAAGTACGTGCAGCGGGCCCGTGCTCCACCCCTTTTCTCTCTCTCTTTCTCTTTCGATCTTCGTGCATGTCACGGAAAAAAAAAGGCTTATCCTCCAGGTGGGCCCCACCACATCCGCACCGCACGCCCCCCTTCTGATTTCTCTCTCAATCCTGTGGTGCACGACAGCCCATGGTGCACCGCAACCACGCCGTGAACGAAGGGTTAAACGCGGCGCGCTGGGCAAAATTGACAAATCTGACCCTGACACGAAAGTTCAGCACAGAATGGACCGTTTTCGAAAGTTTAGCCGGATCTAACCCTTTTTGGTACCGCTCAACATGGTGGCGGTAGACTCCTCAGGGTACCGCCGATTTGGCTAGCGGTACGCGTCCTGGTCCACGGCCGGCTCGCTGAGGTTGACTGCGCTGACGTGGCGGTACCGCCGGTCGAAGCGGCGGGAGGGTTCGCAGGATACCGCCAAAGCAGCCGGCGGTATGGTTGCTCACTGTACCGCCAGAGTCTGCGGCGGTACGCCCTGGAGAGATAAGTGGCTGCGCTGCGCCCACTCATTCCCTCACCCACTCATAGCTCGACCCGAGCTGCTGCTCTCTCCCCCTCTCTCCTCCACACCCAAATCTCTCTCAAATCCCTCCAAATCAGAGGGCATAGCTCGTGGAATCGGCCTACTCCATCCTCTGAGGTAGTCCCTCTCAGATCTCTCGTTTTTTGTTTGGTGGATTTGTTTTACTTTGTGGCATTGTTTAGTTTGAGGCAAACCCTAGATTTGTCCTAAATCTGTTATTTGAATTGGTGCAGTGCGGGATATATGGTGTTTGTGACGTGTAGGAATCATTTTTGATAGATAGATTCATGTCTTTTCTTACCTAGAATTATGGTTGAGTTTAGGGTTGGAGGTAGTGGTTAGCACACTTGTATAATTTAGATAAATGTGGTGTGTTCGCTATTACACACCAATGTGATACCTTTGTGTTTCTTGTCATTTAATTATAGATGGCAAGAATCGTGAATGTCCATCATGTTGACAAAGAAGCATTTTTTAGTAACAATGAAGAAGAGTTTGTTGACAATGGAGAAAAAGTTATGGTATTTGTCAATAGTCCGACATATGTCGAGGTTGTTGCTAGAGTACGGGAAGTTTTCGAATGGATGGATCCTAGGGAGAAGGTTGAACTAGATGGAAGGTATTTTGTTGGATCGGGACACCGTCCGCGAAAGAAAAAAATACCTATCACATGCGAGTTAGATTGGGGGGCATATAAAGAGGTTGTGGCGGCTTCCGAAGACAAGTCTCTTGAGTTATTTGCTACCAAGGTTGGCGGGGATCGGTTGCATTTTGACTTAAACCGGTGTGCCTCCCCCACACATGATGCAACGACCCCTACTCGGAATGTGTCACCTGATGATGCGGTCGAGTTGAATAATATGAGCCAACCTCCTTTGACTCAACAAGTTGACTTGGAGATGAATGATGGCGACCAAGTGGATGAAGAAGATACATATGTCAATGCGGATAATGGTTATGGCTTTGGCATCGAGGATGAAGATAGGGAGGGAGAAGACATGGAGGGTGATGTGTCCGAGCGCGGAGGGCGAGTATCGTGACATTTATGTTGGAGATGTAGAGGCACAAGTCGAGGAGGACGGCATTGACCGTGACACCTTCTATCGCCGTTGCTATGCCTCCAACTCGGAGGACGAGGGTCCGGAGGAATTGGACGAAGATGGGTTTACGGCAAGGGAAGCCCAAGCCTTTTTAAAAGTGGTAGGCCGGGATCATCGAATTCCACTATTTCGTGATCTCACGCTTGCCGATAAGGCTATGGTGGATGGTGGCAAGTATAAAGATCTAGAAGCAACACCAAGCACAACTCAAGACGACGACGCCAACAATTCTCGCATAAAGAAAGGTTTGAAGTTTCCGGACTTGGTAGAATTGCAAATGTGGCTTAGGGAATATGTGGTGAAGCACCATAGGCCATTCATCGTGAAGCACTCAAATGAGAAGAGTCGTTACACCGTGATGTGTGACAAAAAAGGATGCCCATGGGTAGTTGCTAGCGCTAAGTTGACGAGGGAATATCTCCCCGGCAACAGCACCAGAAACTCTGCTTGATGCGTGTAACGTCACACGTCAGTTGGGAACCCCAAGAGGAAGGTATGATGAGTGCAGCAGCAAGTTTTCCCTCAGTATGAAACCAAGGTTTATCGAACCAGTAGGAAAACGAGGTTGCTTCGAAGGTGTTGGTGAAGGAGTGTAGTGCGGCGCAACACCAGGGATTCCGGTGGCAACGTGGAACCTGCACAACACAATCAAATTACTTTGCCCCAACTTAACAGTGAGGTTGTCAATCTCACCGGCTTGCTGAAAACAAAGGGTTAAACGTATCGTATGGAAAATGATGTTTGTTTGCATAAAACAGTAGAGAACAATGATTGCAGTAGATTGTATTTCAGATGTAAAAGAATGGACCGGGGTCCACAGTTCACTAGTGGTGTCTCTCCAATAAGATAACTAACATGCTGGGTAAACAAATTACAGCTCGGCAATTGACAATTGATAAGTGCATATAACATGCATGTGCGAGTTGTGGTGTCTACTATGAGATTCATTTGGGCATTACGACAAAGTACATAGACCGCTATCCAGCATGCATCTATGCCTAAATAGTCCACCTTCAGGTTAACATCCGTACCCCTTCCAGTATTAAGTTGCAAGCAACAGACAATTGCATTAAGTAATGTGCGTAATGTAAACAATACATTCATCCTTGAATAAAGCATTGCTGTTTTACCCCTAGTGGCAACAACACATCTACAAGCTTAGAACTTGCTGTCACTATCTCAGGTTAAATAGAGGTTGAACCCAACTATCATGCATAAATACCCCTCTGGAGTCACAAGTATTCACTTGGCCAAGGCTTCAACAAGTAACGGAGAGCATGCAAGATCACAAATGACATAGACATGATAATATAATATTCAGCTCCACATAGGTATCAATATAAGTCAGATCCCAGCAAACACAACATGTAGCATTACAATAAGATGATCTTGATCATGATAGGCAGCTCACAAGATCTAAACATGATGGCACAAGTGGAGAAGACAACCATCTAGCTACTGCTATGGACCCATAGTCCAAGGATGAACTACTCACGCATCACTCCGGAGGCGGGCATGGCGATGTAGAGCCCTCCGGTGATGATTCCCCTCTCCGGCAGGGTGCCGGGAAGAGCTTCAGAACCCCCCGAGTTAGGGTTGACGACGGCGGCGGCAGCGAATATGTTCTGGATGAAAGGCTCGGTGTTTTAGGGTTTTCACGTCTCGGGGAATAAATAGGCGAAGGGGCGACGTCGGTGGAGCCCCGAGGGGCCCAACCCATAGGCTGGCGTGGCAGGGGGCCCACCGCGCCGCCATGTGGTTTGGCTGGCTCCTGGCTCCTCTTCGTCTCTCCTTCGGACTCCGTGTACGTGTTGGAAAAATAGGGATTTGGCCTTTTGTTTCGTGCAATTCCGAGAATATTTCCAGAAGTAACTTTCTGAAACCAAAACAGCAGAAAACAGGGAACTGGCACTGTGGCATCTTGTTAATAGGTTAGTCCCAGAAAATGCATAAAAGTGATATGAAGTGTATATAAAACATGTAGCAAATGGTATAATATAAGCATGGAACAACAGAAATTATGGATACGTTGGAGACGTATCAGTAGTCTGTGCAAGACCAAACCGTGACGGGCAATGGAAGATAACAAGTTGCGAAGCCCATCACATGTGCAAGAAACAGGGCCGGAATCCATCCACAAAGCACCATCAACTCACCTCCGACTTCATCGCATACAAATTCGTCAATAGTATAAAGAATGAACCAACCATGAAGCCGAAGTTGTTGATGGGCCTTGTAAAAGAGTTCTTTGGATACACCATTGAATATGGGAAGGCATGGAAGGCCAAGCATGACGCATTTAAGATGTTGTATGGTGGATGGAAAGAAGCGTACAACCGCCTCCCGAGGTTGTTGGGAGGGATGGCCTATAGAAACCCAGGCATGATTTACTCGGTCGAACACATTGATGGAGTGTTCCGTCGTGCCTTTTGGACCTTCGACCAATGCATTCGTGCATTTCACCATTGTAGACCGGTTGTCCCAATAGATGGTACATTTTTAACCGGCAAGTACAAGGGGTCGATATTGACTGCAATCGCACATGACTCCGGTGACCGGGTGTTGCCTGTGGCCTTTGCTTTGGTGTCTGCAGAGAACAATGACAATTGGGAATGGTTCATGAAGCATGTGAGGACTAAGGTGTTTTCTCCTAGTAGAGAGGTGTGCATCATATCGGATCGACACCAAGGTATACTCAATGCAATGGAGATTGACATTCCGGGGCATGCAAGGCTCCACCACCGATGGTGCATGAGGCATTTTGTTGCAAATTTTTATAAGGCTTGCAAAAATAAAGAATTGGCTGATGACCTAACAGATGTTAGTGTGGTATTCACCAACCGGGCTTTCACAAGACGGTTTGACAAGCTTCTTGCCGCGTCTAATGCGGGGGGTAAAGAGTTCTTGAGGAGGAATTTGGGAGACAGGCACAAGTGGTCAAGGGCCCATGATCATGCAGGTAGAAGATACGGTGACATGACAAGCAACATGGCGGAATGTTTTAACAATGTTCTGAAAGGTGTGCGGGCACTGCCTGTGATGGCCATTGCGGAATATACCTTTGAGAAGTTAAGCGCTTATTTCCAGAATCATTCCACGGAGACGGATAAATTGATAGACGAAGGGAAATTGTATCCTCCAAAAGTGGAAGAATGGATGGAGCTACAGAATAGCAAGTCCGAGAGACAACAAGCGCAATGCTTTGACAACAACGAGTGGATTTACCAAGTCAACGAGCCGGGTGGGACAACAAAAGATGGCGTGCAATTCGGAGGTCGTGCATTCAAGGTTAAGCTAAAGACACGTGAGTGCTCTTGCGAGAGGCCCAAGTTGTTGCACTTACCTTGCTTGCACTTGATTACGGCGGCAAACATAAGATCTGTTGATCTTTGTCATCCGGATACGGTAAGGATGAACGAGCACTCGTTGGAGAGGGTGGCCCTGACTTGGACAGCAAGATTCGAGACTTATTTGGATCAATCTCAATGGCCGGAATATGATGGGCCTGTAATTAGGCCAGATCCGGAACTAATGGTTAAAACCAAAGGTAGAAGGAGGATGAAGAGGTATAGAAATGACATGGATGCACTTGGTGGATACACAACCCGCATGGGAGAATGGGGAAGCGGGCATTTTATGGAGCCTCGTACTACCAACCAATGTGGTCAATGCAATGAATCAGCCCACAACAACAGAACATGCTCTCAAGGGAGGAAAAAATCCAAAACCGACAATGGTGGTGGTAGTGGAGGTGGAAGTGGTGGTGGTAACAATGCCGCTGGAGCTAGTGGTCGAGGGGGTGGGAGTGGTGGGGCTGGAGCTAGTGGTCGAGGGGGTGGGAGTGGTGGGGCTGGAGCTAGTGGTCGAGGGGGTGGGAGTGGGAGTGGTGGAGCTAGTGGTCGAGGGGGTGGGAGTGGTGGGGCTGGAGCTAGTGGTCGAGGGGTGGGAGTGGGAGTGGTGGTGCTGGTGGTGCTCGTGGTGGTGGTTCCGCACGTGGTTTTCCTTTTTTGCTTGGAATGAGTCGTGGTAGAAGAAGTCGTCATCCACGTGGTGCACGTGGTGCTCGCCACTGATGCATTAACAAATTAAATAAGTAAATAAATAAATGGTACAAAATATGAGTCATTATGTTCAAATTTTCTTATGTTCGATGTTTATATATGAATGTTGCTAACAATTGTTTCTTGTTGTAGGCATGGTAGAAGAAGTCGTCATCCACGTGATCCCATTCCTTCTCCTTAGGGCACGTCTTCCGATCAATCCTATGCACAAATATCAAACATATGAGCAAGAATTCGTACTGACAAGTTAAATATGTACACGGGTTTTTCCAACACAAACCTATGAAGAGCAACACTTGTGCTCTGGATTGCCGGTGGGGTTCCTTGCCTCCTTCCAAATTGTGATGCAACTCGTTGTGGGAGGTGCCACTCGACGGCGTAGAAACATATCATCGGACACTTAATGCGCCATAGTTCCTCGTCACGCATACACATCTGATGCATGTAAAATGCATACATGAACTTTGCACTTTAATTGCTTATATTCCAATCATATTTGCATCATATAAGGGTTATATCAATGTTTAATCATGATTTTGGAAATATCTTAATGATTTCCTATTTTTATGGAATTAACCCTGCACAGGCAGAAAATCCTAGTTTTGTATTTTAATGTTTCAGGGACCCAAACGTCAACGAAATCACCTGGAAATTTACGGGCGTCAATATTTGGAAGGAAGAAGGACTACAGAAAAAGGAAGCGAGCAAACGGAGGCCCGAGGGCCAAACGAGCAGGGCCCACGCGGCCAGGTACATGGGCCGCGTGGGACCCACCCGTTCGGGCCTCGTGGCTCCGTTGCCGTTGATCTTCGCTCCACCGCCTTCGTCTTGACCTAAAAACGCCTATAAAAAAGGTCCCCCGACGTTCTCTGGAAGGAGCGCCGCACAAACACAGAAACACCGAAACGGAGATCAGGAGCTGCAGATTGGAGGGGGAAAACTCCGGCGGGGCGCTGCCGGCGTGGTCTCCATCTTCTCCATCGACTTCTCCACCGTCTCCATGATGAAGAGGGAGTAGTCTACCTCTGGACTATGGGTTTGTGGAAGTAACTTATGTATCTCTCCTCTCTTGAGCTTCACTAATTAGCACCGTATGAGCTGCTGAACATGATTACGGTCACCGTTGTAATACCTTTGTGGTGGATCTTTATGAGTTAATATATGTTTGAGATTGCAATGTTTGTTTCAGTTATGAGTATAGATGCATATTATGTACCCCGTTCTTGTCTACTTGTTTTGATCAAGCATGTTTATGAGAGCGTGTGTGGGGGAACGTGTGCATTAGTTGGAGTAACGGGGGGTGGCTAGTGCAGTGAACGTGAGAGAAAGTTCTGCGATCCATTTTGGTATCTTTACCTTACTTTGTTGCCTCACTAGGGATAAACTAAAATACCATGCTACCGGGGATGTGGGCGTGACCATTGCCACTACTCCATGACTAGATCTAGCATGTTCTTATTTTCACTTCATGTCATGATACTTAATGCTATACTCTGAGTTATCTTAATTACTGAGGTGTTATGATTTAGTTCGCATCTTGGTGGAGTATAAGAGAGGTTAATAACCAAAAGATCTCTATGTTAGGACGTGATGCCCATATATCTGAGTAACTTGTTATCAAACTCTGTGTTGCAATCTCATATGTTAACTTTGTGTGTTCCATTGTCTACCACTTTATAAAGAGAGAGTGCATTTGTGAAACCATGAACCCCAGTCCATTTTTAATCATAAGAAACACCTTTCCAACACCATATACCACTTTTCTATTTTCAACCATCATTAAATCCGAAAATACAAAAATACTTTTCATCTTGCATACATCATTCAAAAACCCAAAAATATCATTTACCATTGCATCCACCATCATTGCATATTTATTTCTTGTTTGCATTGCATAACTATCCTGATATCATTCTTACACCTTGTGCTTGACAACCACAGGTGAGGTTGAGGACCAAAACATCTAACCTAGTTTTTTAGGTAACCAAAAGAAGGATAAGAAGATAAATCTACCACTTCAGATTCCCCGAGAGTTCGATATTAAACCCTCGAGTCACCCCTCGTGGGGAAAACTGTCTTCCACTTTACTACACACTCTGCACTTGGAGTCTCAACCTAATCCCGTTTAATTGTGCAGGCATCAAGACTTGCTCTTCGGGATCATCAACATCGCGTTGAGACGGAAACCCCTAGTCGGTACGGCATCCATATGACCTACAAAACAAAAACAAAAACAAAAATCATTAGTTTCAATGCTTGATGTCACACTAGTGTGTCGAATTTAGTGTTACGAAAGCATACCAAGTTGTAAGAGAGCGTGTCAAGCTCATTGGTATAGCTCTTGTAACGGCCCATGGACTCTTCTTTGTACCCCTCCACTCTATCCCACGTGTACGCGACAGTTGGCAACCGCCATTCGTCATCGCCCTCAAGGTCATAATCCCATGGAGTCGGTGGGAGTTTGCGAGGACGCCCAACCGGAATCCGCTCCCACATCCAAATCATGAGGGGCCAGGCAGCGCCGGTTAACAAGGCTCCGCTTCCCTTCTTACGACAAGCCATGTCCAGTTGTACAACAACAAAGTCAAATGCCATATGACAGTTGCATACACAAGAAAGGTATGCAAATAAACTACCTGACGGTAAAGAAACGCTAGACCCGCCGAACCCCAGCTGTACTTGACGTTCCAATCACGTAATGGGTCAAGCCACATCCACGAGGCCGTGTCCCCAGACCCATCTAGAAAGATCACCCGGGCTAACACATACCACATGTATGCCCGGGCATACTGCTGCACCACCGGAGCATCGGCACCTCCGGACATGGCCCAAACTGTCGAAGCCACGAGTACGACACACCCGCTGACCTAGTATCTTTCTTTCCTTCCGACGGCACCGGTGGTTGTCTACCGGTCATACCAAGAACCCGCTGGCGCCACCCGACAAGATCCACCCTCCCAGTCAGAGCGTCTCCGTCGATCGGAAGAGCCGTGATCATGGCAAAATCCTCAAGAGTCATCGTCATCTCTCCACACGGTAAATGGAAACTGTGTGTCTCGGGCCTCCAGCGATCGACAAGGGCGGTAATGGCCGTATGGTTGAACGTCGGCGGCTTACACTTGAACTGAAGCACAAATGGGAGGAGACCAGCCGCCTCAAAGTATGGCTCATACCGAACATCGTAGGGCATATCCTCCGCACTATGGCCCCTCATGCGCATAGGACGGATAGGCTGCAAAAGATAAAACAAGATGTGGTCACTATCTTTGTAATTGCAACAAAAAAATGGAGAAAATCATTTGCCTTACATTTTCAGCTAAGTCCATATCTCCTCTCTCGATAAGCCTTGCGCGATGTACCTTGTCGTACACCAAATCAAGCCCGGGGTAATAACGTTCCGGCGGGTCATCCATCCTAATGTTGCTGAAACAAGGTATACTCACTGCATCATCTAGAGAAAATCATCAAAATTCGGCTTCATTTCATCTAGAGCAAACCATCTTGAGCATTAGCCATCATCTAGAGCAAATCATCTATAGCATCTAGGGTTTGAACAAAATTAGCATCTAGATTCGGCCAATCCATAGAATCTAGGGTTTCAAAATAACATCTAGATTCGGCCAAAATTATGGACGAAACTGAAAGAGCTAAGGGAGGCTTACCTGACGGGGAGAGGGCTCGCGCCGAGCCGCCGCCGTAGGTTCACGCCGCACTGCCGCCGCCCAGGGGAAGAGCTCGAACCGCCGCCGCCGCCGTAGGTTCACGCCGCACTGCCGCCGCCGAGGGGAAGAGCTCGAACCGCCGCCGCCGCCGTCGTCTGTTCGTGAGGAGAGAAGAAGAGGAGCAAGGGAAAATGCGGGCTGGGCTCGGGCCGAGGCGCACTTACCTGCCGAGCTGATACAGCTAGGCTAAGCGGCGGTACGGCTAAAAACGATACCGCCGGTATACCCCGCGGTATACCGTTAACCCTACCGCCTCTGACAAAGGCGGTATCGCCACGTCAGCGCAGTCAACCAGCCCGGGCGAAGCGTGGACCAGGGACAGTACCGCCGCCTCCCGTAGCGGTACCCCAGGGAGTCTACCGCCACCATGTTGAGCGGTACCAAAAAGGGTTAGATCCGGCTAAACTTTAGAAAACGGTCCATTCTGTGCTGAACTTTCGTGTCAGGGTCAGATTTGTCAATTTTGCCGGCGCGCGGTTAGCTCATGACAGAGGAGAAAACCTGCCCCGCTTTGTTGCTGGCTTCGTTCACGGTCCACTGTCATCCCGCGGGCCGAATCTCCTGCCGTGGCAAATTTTGACCCGTCGAACCTATGAAAACTGTATACTTCTTTTTTTTAGCGAAACAGTGTGCGAACCAACCAAATAAGGATTCAATACAAATTTATCAGCAACATATTAAAATCTGCTAACACGAGTAACATACACATAATTGAAAACTTTCATGGTGACTTCAACCACTGGTGCTCAGATTACCCATGAAGCTTCCAGCTAACCCCTGAACCTCTGAACTGGAAGTCATGCCATGTGGTAAGCGGATTGGGCTGTATAAATTCTGAGCGTGTTACGAGGCCAAGTAACAAAATCATTACCACCAAATCGACTTATTGGTATATGAAGATCTTATTTGCCACCTCCACTAAACACGATCTTTGTTCCAAGACCGCGATACCTCGAGTAGGACGCCAGCTGATTGTCCCTCCTTTGGTGTAACCCGAGGCTCAATCTAGTATATGGAGCTAATGCGTACAACCCCATAGTGTCGTATCAAGAGACAGAATAGCGGCTGAAGAGGAAGAAACATGCATCCGTCGTAAAAAAACCAGGTAGTCGAAAGCATGTTATACTAGCTAATACTCCATCTATTCCATAGATGACTTCACTTTGTCCACATGTAACATGTCCAGATATATTCACGTTTGGATAAAATGGAAGTCATCTAATATGTAACGGAGGGAGTACTTTGTTGGTATGTTTTTCTACCGCCTTAGCAGCCGATTCTGTCCTTTGGTTCATTAATTACTAGTCCATTCTTCTTTTTTTTCTTGATGTGAGGATAGAAAGCAGGAAGTACAAATCTTCAGTACAAATGACAACAATAAAAAGGAAATAGATGGACCGACTAACAAACGACATCACAATGTCATGCATATTAATTAACTAGAATGATACCCGCATGTTGCGGCTAGTATCTTTGAGAATCTAATAAATGCATGAAATCTGAAGTTGAGCATAGAAATGTTCAAGCAAAAAAGTTTCACTTAATTGGCGAAACTAATTTTGATGTTCCTGTAGCACATGATATAAGTAATGCATGAAAAAAATTGGATGCATTCGATAATGAATGTCATCAATCTCAACATATGAATGAAGTTCATTGACTTTATGACGTGTTTTTTTTGTGATGATTAAGAAAAGGCAAGGGAAATGAACGTCGGGACATTAAGCAATGTTCAATTACGCCTTCTGAAATAACATGAGATCTACCTTTTTGGCGTTTCTAGTTGGGTTAGGTATACTCAGAAAAAATTATAACTCAGGGGCTGTCAGTTGAACGAATATTTCGTATAGCACATGAATGTGTGACATCAAGTGGAGATGGTCATAAAGTTTGAGGCGTTTAAGTTCAAGATAAAGTATTTTTGCTTGAACTTTTCATTTGGTGATAATGGGTCTGTCAATATTTGCTTAAATGGAGATTTACCATTTGGTGACTATTCACGAAGCAATTATGACCAACTAAAGTGTTATTTCTTGGTATCTCTCAAGTGATTAGAAGCTTCTCTAGTAAGCAATTAATATTTGATACCCTAATGAATGCTTTAATCCGGAGCATTTATCAAGTAAGGCGTATTTTTTGGATGACATCAAGTGATTAATATGTAGCAATATAATACACGGTTGACTTGAAGGATAGAATGACACAAACTTGAATTAAGGAAAATACGATGAGGCAACACTAATATGGAACCCTTGTGCACTTTTCGAACCAAATACTTTTGTATGTTCGCAATAATATGATGGTTAGTTACTCCAAAAGTATTCTCAAATGAGCGCACTTGGTCAACGCGCACAAATAAATACACCTAAAAAACATATGAAAAAAGGAAGTAAAAAACCCGAAACATTAAACGGAATAAAATAATAATAATTAATACTCAACTTAATTTCTCTGGTATTCAAGGTTTACATTTATGTCTATACATATTTCCGCCTTCACAAATGTGCATGATTTTGCTCATGGAAGGTGGATGAGGTGAGATCTAGGGTTGAGAATATTGCTCAGTCCTGGATGAGGTGAGATCTAGGGTTGAGAAATATTGCTCAATCCTAATAACGATAAGCTCCATAAAATACAAGCCACGTAATGAACAGTGCAACACAACAAATAGTACCGTGAATGTAATTTTGGCTGTAGAATATACTACTCCCTCTGTTCACTTAATGTAAGGCATTCTAGCTTTTCGTGATTCAAATGTGTCTAGACTTTTTTTAGACATTTATCCACTCATTTTATTATCTATGTAGTCTATATTGAAAATACTAAGTCAAATGGCTTACATTAGTGAACGGAGGGAGTACTATATATGTTTTGATGTTTTATTGAGCTTCATGATCACATCATTATCCTGGTATGATTATTTGACTGATGAACTCTAGTCAAGTTGTGATTTTATGACTTACTATTGTGTTACTTGAAATCATCCCAAACTTTGCATTAGGGACCATTGAACTATCTCAACATGGACACTTGTCATCGATTCGACACAACATTGGTGTAAAAGCCTTACTTCCGTCTGTGTTTAGATCTATTCTTTATACTCATATGCGTTTTTAAGAGGGGGTCTTGAATCCATTGTGATGGTGGTGTATGTTGACGGTGATGGTCTATATTTTCCCTAGGGCTTGGCAGGGGCCCTCCCCGTATTACTCCCTCCATCCCAATGTTAGTGACGTCTTAATTTTGTATGTACGAAATTTGGCAAACAAACCATTGATATAAGAGAATTAGGCCATTTTTTGAACTTTGGCATTTCATTAGATTTCAACAGACGTATTGGAATTACAATCTGTCTGGATCATCTCCAACACGCAGGAAGGAGCATGACCAAGTAACACCCCTCCACTCAACCCAATATACCCTATTTTATCATTTAATTTTCCATTCGAATATGAATCCAACGGTATAATTTTCAAAACATGCAATACATATTTTACTGTAAAAAAATGATGGTGAAATTGGGGACAGAGAGAGTATTAGTCTTACATGCGCCGAGACGATTTGCGTGTAGAAGGGTAGAGGTGAAAACACTAGCCAACCAATGTAGATTCAGTCTAAGTTGGGTTGTCATGTTCTCCATTTGACGAGGCATCATCTCACCTTTGCGAGGACCGAGGGTATATGAGTTCCATAATCTCGACAATTACACCACATCAACTAATTCCAGAACATTCGTGACTTTACTTATTCCCACATCACGGAGTGGAAGGTTGATATAGTCCATAAATTCATGACAATTATCTCCTCAACACCAAGTTCTAAATAGATGTTCTTTACATGTACTTTTCGAAGACGATGTTCACCATCTTTGTTGAAAAACATCTATTTTAATGAACTTTCAACCCTCACTTTAAACAAGTAACCCCGCTGGAGTATATATTGAAAATCGTAACGCATAGCCAAGTTGAATTTACTCATTTTGGGATGGAGGGAGTAATACGGGGAGGGCCCCGCACGACGCTCCAGGGATAACCGCACACGACGGTTCCAATCGTGGACCACGAGCAGTTACAAGTAGAGATTTCCTCATTGAATTAAATTCTAACACTCCCCCTAATCTATGCTTGTCGATGTAAATCTTCATCATCTTAAAATAGTCTCCTCCAAAAACCATGTGGGAAAAATGTGAGGAGTAGTGTAGGATATGTTGGTAAAACTCCTTCAAACCCGGTGGGAAAAATAAGGAGAAAATGATCCAACATATAATGATTATTGCCTTCGTTAACTCGATATGAAGTGTATCCATAGAATTTAGAGGGCAATAAATATGTCGTGTATACTTTCCTAAAAACCCCGGTGGGGAAAACAGAAAGTATGACATATAATCTTATGTTGATATTACCTCATTAAAAACCTTAATGAGAACCTGAAAAGTAAACTCATAAAGGGAAAAAGAGTGTAATATGATGCTTTGAACAGGAATAGTTCAGGAAGATACTCCTCCTGACTCTTGCAAATCCCGAAGCCGTCGCATACCAATCCCATGAATGTATTTCTGGAATGTTGAAGTTGGTAGAGACTTCGTGAAAAGATCAGCAAGATTATCACATGATTTGACTTGCAAGATGTTGATTTCCCCACTCTTCTGGAGTTGATGGGGATAAAACAACTTGGGGGCAATATGCTTAGTGATATTGCTCTTTATGTATCCTGTTTGCATCTGTGCAACACAAGCCGCATTATCTTCATAGATAATGGTAGGTGATTCGATAGAACCAATTCCACATGACTGTTGTATGTGGTTTATCATCCTGCGAAGCCACACACATTCGCGTGATGCTTCATATATTGCAATTATTTCAGAATGATTGGTGGACGTTGCAACCAGAGTCTGTTTCGAAGACTTCCATGATATGGCCGTTCCACCATGTAGGAACACAAAGCCGGATTGCGATCTGGCATTATGGGGATCAGATAAATAGCCAGCATCAGCGTATCCAATCATACTAGAGTCCAGGTTTCTCTGGAACTGAAAGAATAGGCCAAGATCCTTTGTGCCTTGGAGATATCGAAAGACATTCTTGACTCCCGCCAATGGCGTTTGGTGGGAGCTGCGCTGTGTCTAGCAAGTAGATTCACTGCAAATGCGAGGTCAGGTCTCGTACAATTTGCAAGATACATAAGCGCTCCAATGGCACTGAGATATGGAACCTCGGGTCCCAACATCTCTTCTCCATCATCCCTCGGCCTGAACGGATCTTTCTCTACGTCTAGAGATCGAACCACCATGGGAGTTTTAGACGGATAGGATTTGTCCATATTGAATTTCTCCAATATTTTCTGGATATAGGCAGCTTGGTGTACCATTATTCCTGAGGGAAGGTGCTCGAGTTGGAGACCCAAGCAAAATTTGGTTTTACCCAAATCCTTCATCTCAAATTCCTCTTTAGATGATTGCGTGCTTCATCAATATCTTGTGCGTTGCCAATGATGTTAAGATCATCGACGTACACGGAAATGATGCAAAATCCTGAAGAGGACTTCTTGATGAAAACACATGGGCAGTCATCACTGTTGGAGTAACCCTTTTGAAGAAGGAACTCACTAAGTCGGTTGTACCACATCCGCCCCGACTGTTTCAAGCCGTATAAAGACTTGTTCAGTTTTACACAGTACATGTTGCGTTTTGCGCTTGCATCCGGGACAGAGATTCCGTCAGGAACCTTCATGTAAATGTCCGAATCTAGTGACCCGTAAAGATATGCGGTCACGACATCCATCAACTGCATAGATAGACGATTTTGCACTGCCAAAGATATTAATATCGGAAAGTGATACCACTCATCACTGGAGAATATGTCTCATTGAAATCAATGCCGGGTCTCTGCGTGAAACCCTGTGCTACGAGCCTTGCTTTGTATCTCACCACCTCATTGTTCTCATTCCGTTTCCGGAGGAAAACCCATTTGAATCCCACAGGGAAAACACTGGGAGGTGTAGGTATTGCTTCTGTGAATACCTTCCTTTTATTAAGCGAGGCTAATTCTGCTTGTATTGCATCCTTCCATTGAGGCCAGTCGGAGCGTTTTTCACACTCAACGATAGTCCTTGGATCATGATCATTAAGAAGGGTATTTGCAATTGTAGCAGAAAAATAAGTGTCGACAATCGTAGACTTACGGTGAATGATTCTCCAGAATCGATATAGTTGATGGATATCTCGTGCACCGTTGATGACTCTTCGTGATTTCCCAATACGCGTGAGTCTAGGTGTTCCGATGTCCCAGCCAGTGTGTGCAAGCTGGAGCTGGGTTGTGGAGGTTGCCCTTCCACTGGGTGTATACTACCCATAAGGTGTTTGTCAACGTTGAGTTGACTTGCATTTACTGACTTTGAGGAGTTTCTCCTCACTCTCCTTTGCTGCTTGCGAGAAGCAGGATCCGGTCAGAGGCCGTACTACTCCCCCTCTTTTTGGGAACGGGGAGTTGAGTGGTTTTAGTTGGTACCTCCACTCTTTCGGGCGCATTTCTGGCCGGATTCAAGGATTTTGTGACACCTTTTAGATCAGTAAATGAATCTGGCAGATTATTTGCAAGATGTTGCAAATTTATGATTTTCCGAACTTGGAGTTCAGTCTCTTGGGTACGTGGATCGGAGGCTGAAATGGCAAGAGCATTCCAATCAATTTCCGGGCATTCTTTCTGGTACTTGAAATCTCCCCCTAATGCCGGAAAATGTTCCTCGTCAAATATACAATCAGCGTGACGGGCTGTGAATAGATCCCCAGTAAGGGGTTCCAGGTACTTAATAATCGACGGCGATTTGTACCCCACATAGATCCCCAGTTTTCTGTGTGGGCCCATGGATGTCCGCTGAGGTGGTGAGATCGGGATGTATGTAGCACATCCGAACTTACGCAGATGGGAAATGCTAGGTGGATTTCCACGTACCAATTGCAGAGGGGAAGTACTGTGATATGCAGTAGGTCGCAATTGTATTAAGTCAGCAGCGTGTAAAACTGCATGACCCCAACACGAGTTGGCAAGCTGCAATTCATCAACAAAGGTCTTGCAATGAGTTTGATCCTCTTAATTAGGGATTCAGCCAAACCATTTTGAGTGTGGACGTATGGAACAGAGTGCTGAACTTCAATCCCCAGGGCCATGCAATAGTCATTGAAAGCACGTGAGGAGAATTCTGCAGCATTGTCCATGCGAATTGATTTAATTCGACTTTCTGGATAATGGGCCTGTAACTTAATTACTTCCCTCATTATCTTGGCAAATGCATGGTTCCGTGTGGAAAGAAGGCACACATGTGACCATCGTGTAGATGCGTCAATAGAACCATGAAATACCTAAACGGTCCAGACAATGGTTGGATGGGACCACAAATGTCTCCTTGAATTCGTTCAAGAAATTGAAGTGGTTCAGCTTGTATCTTGAGGTGCGAAGGCCTCAGAATAAGCTTTCCCGTGGCACATGATGTGCACACAAGTCTGACGACTGAGGAAATTTGGACTCAAGCAAATTGTGACCAATGGAATTGCTAGTAATCTTCCTCATCATCCCGATACCAGGATGGCCTAGGCGATCATGCCAGGTTTGGAATGCGTTAACATTCTGGAAAATTACCTTGTAAGCAACATGTTCTACGGGCTTAATGTACGTATAGTACAGTCCGGACGACAGAGAAGGAATTTTTTCAAGTACTTGCTTGCCATATCCGTAATCTTTTGTGAAGAGTAATACTCCTCTTTGTTGTCTTCATGGGTTTCAATGTGAAAACCATTCTTACGGATATCTCGATAACTGATTAGGGTACGTGAAGAATCGGGATACAAGGGCATCCTCAATTGTCACTTGTGTACCACTTGGGAGGGTAAATATGGCACGTCCAGTGCCAACAATTACCGTATCGCGTCCAGCGATTGTCAAAATATCTCCATTCATCTTTTTCAGAGTTTGGAAATATTTCAACTCCCTCAGTATGGAGTTTGTGGTAGCACTGTCCACAAGGCATAATTCCTCTTCCATCGGATTGTTCCCGTAGAGAACTATATATAAAAATGAAGAATTTTCAATAAGAATCCTTTATTTAAATACATAGATTACAATCTTATTATATCAAAGTGCTGATACAATATAAATGACAACAATACTTATGTTCTATTACAACATCACAAATGGACATGAATATATCAATCACTAAGGAGGTAGCGGGACTAGTCGAAGTCTCCAAACACGTCGGTTGAGGCGTACTCAACCATCATGTCCTCCGTTCCTGTAGGGTCCTCTGACGGAAGGAGAGTAACGGCGTTGCTAGGTCCCGGGGGAACGTCTTGCGAACAACCAGCTCCATCGTGCCATCTGGATGAAGGTTGAAGTTGGCTTCAAACCTTTTCCCTCGAGGTGCGTTGCGTCCATGGGATTGCTGGTACAGAATGGCCAGATGCTTTGGGGTCTTGCACTTGTCAGTGGGGTGCGTGTAGCATCCACACTTGTCGCAAAGCTTAGATTTGTCAAACTTGGGCTTTGCGGTGCCTTTCCCACGGTCTGAGTTTCTAGGCTTTCTGTTCCGGTTGCGCTTTCGCTTACCATTGAAGTTCGAGGGCTTTCCTTTAAGCCACCATCAAACTTTCGTCCGTTCGCGACATTCATATGAACTTCAGGTAGAGGTTGAGAACCAACCGGGCGCTGAGAGCCATTCTTAGCGAGTAGCTCATCATGCTTTTCAGCCTGAAGTAAAATATGAATAAGATCGGAATAGACTTGGTAGTCGCGAGCACGGTACTGCTGCTGGAGGATCCTGTCAGATGGGAGCATAGTGGACAGAGTTTTCTCTATCTTCTCCGCATCAGTAGGTTCTTTCCCGCAAAAGCGCAGTTTGGAACTGATCTTATGAACCTCATGATTGTACTCCCCGACAGACTTAAAGTCCTGGAGTCGGAGGTGTGTCCAATCATGGAGTGCTTCAGGCATGACAACTGCCTTCTGCTGTTCATACCTCGTCTTGAGGGCCTGAAACAAGGTACTAGGGGATTCTTCCTCCAAGTACTCAGACTTCAGATCTGGGTGAATATGGTGCCTTATGATGTACAAAGCAGCATATTTTTGCTCATCTGTCAGCGGCGTCACTCCAGCCGGGGTGGATTCTCCGGGGTCTGGATTGCACGCACTAATCCACGGGACGCAAGGGAGATCTTGATGTCCATGGCCCATATAGGGTAGTTGTGGCCGTTGAGAGCGAGTGCATCAAACTCTCGAGCCATCGTTTACCTACATGGTAAACCAGAGAATATTAATTTACATTCGTAAATTAAAATCCATCATGGTTATGTCGTAATGAACTATGCAAAATAAAGTTTCAAGAAGTGGGCTTGAACTCATTAGTGTGAACCTCAAATTGTTAAGTATGACACGTTGTAGATAATCTCCAGAATAAATTTTGGAGTAGATCTAGCAGCATTAGCGGAGTATATACTCACACTTCGAATGCCTTATGTCATAACTTAATTAAAATGTATGGGAGAGCACATTGGCAATCATAATGTCAAAAATGACAAAATGTAGGCTTAAACAGTAGTGGTAGATAAATCTACACACCACATCATGATCGCAAAACATCAATTTGAAGAAATCACTTTGATTTTGCATCTACATTTGATACTGCTTAGCATTGTCATCTTCCCGATCTTCCTCGACCATTAGATTAGAGACACGAGTTTATTAACGATGTTAAAAAATGGGGAATTTATATTCGGGGTAGGCGAGTAGTGCGGTGAAGGTTGGTGGCTACAGGCTAGTGGGGCTCAGTGGTGACGTCACCGCCCTCGCCACGTCGGCGCCCACGAGCAGAACGTATTATAAGAAAAAAAAACAAAAGCGGACGGGGACGGGTAGATGCCCGGGCCCAGCCTGGTGCGGTGGGTCCCACCCCCACTGCCTGCCTGGAGACTTTGCTTCCGCTTTTAACCCACCCCGCAGCGACCGGCGCGGGCAGGCGCCACGTCATCCCGGTAAAACAGCCCTCCAATGCCGTCCAGATCAGGCCATCCACGTGGACCCGCGCGTGGGCCCCGGGCTAGAGCGGACAAACCATTTTCGCTCATTTAAAAAGCGGGAGCTACTAGCAGCAGTCCGTATTAAAAAACAAAAGTAATTAGTTAATTAGTAATTAATTAAAATAACGAGATGACCTAAATAAATGGGCATCACCTCCTACCGCCGGTGGCCGCTTCGGTTCCTCCGTGCCTGGGCGAGAGAGGGGAGCGCGACCGCCACGTGTCGGTCACTGGCCGATGCTTGTTGCGTAAGGAAGCGTCCGTCCACGCGAGATTTTTATTGCGGGGTTCGGTGGCGGGCCCCACGTGACCCGGCCGCCACGGTGGCTTCGCTCGAGCCGTGGCCGTCGGATGCGGGATCCCGGTCCTGGCCGTCGGATGCGGGCGTGGGCGGCGACAAAAAGAGGATGAGGCGAGGGAGGCGCCTAGAAAGCGAGCGAGCCGGGAGGAAGGGGAGGGAGACGGTAGAAGAGAAGCCGAGAGGGAGAAGAGAGAGGAGGAGCTGTAGGAGTAGCATAGACTTCCTTCCTTCCTTGTTCAGAGCTCGCTGAGAAGAGAGAGGCGGCTGCGGCGGAGAAGGAGAGCGACCTTGCTCTCGCCTCTGGCATCTGCCTCCCTCGGCGGAGCTCCTACGTGCGTTTGTTCAGGCGGTTGGCGCTTGGATCTGTGCGGCGGCGTGAGTACGCGCGGCGAGGGTGGGGGGATCGGAGCCGCATGACTCAGATCTGAGATGGAGCGGATCCGGGAAGCCAGGAGGGCCGGCGTGTCGGCCATGGCCGGGGGCGGGCCGCCCCCGCCGCGGCGCCGGCTCAGGAGCAACGGCGGCGGTGTCGGCGGTGGGGGGCCGAGGGACCCGCCGCGGTCCGAGAGGAGGCGGGGGGACCGGCTCATGCTCAACGGCGGCGGCGGCGGCGACGACGACACCTCCGACGACAGCCTCGGCGACGACGACGACGACGCCGACGAGGAGCTCGCCGCGCCTAGGTACCCGCCGGTGCAGCGCCGGTCGCCCAGCACCGCGCCTCCGCCGTCCCCGCCGCAGCCTGCCGCAGGCCACCACCACAGCAGCAGCAGCAGCGGCGGCGGTTACCATAACCACCACCACCACGGCCAGCAGCAGATGCAGCGGAAGGGGGGCTCCAATCCCAAGGGCCCTACGCCGTGGAAGGCAGCCGACGAGATGATCGGTGTGCCGGTCCCGAGGAAGGCGCGGTCAGGTAGGCACACAACAAAGGAAGGGGATTTCCACTCCTTTGCTTTGACGGCCTTCTCTTCCTTGTGTCCTCTCTCTTTGTTCCTAATCTCCCCGATTTCTTCTGTATTTTGCGCAGCTTCTACAAAGAGGTCGTCGCACGAGTGGACTGCCCCCGGTGGCGGAAGCGGCGCTGGGGACAGCTCGCAGATCCAGCGGCCTTCTTCTCGCCCGATCTCGCCGGCCTCCGCATCGGCCACCTTGCCTTCTCGGAAAAAGATGGTGCGTTTTTTAGGCCGACAGAATCCATCTCCCCTCATGATTCCTCGGCTCTTGCCCGTCTTACTGACGATTTTTCTCTCTCCGGCGTCTCACAGAAACCACTTGCTGGCGGTGGCGGTAGTGGCGGTTCTGGGCCTCTACCGAAGCAGCGGCCGTCCCCGGCCTCAGCTCCTCCGGCAGCCCCTCCTCAGCCTCAACCACCAAAGATTTCCAAGTCGCCATCGTTTATTCAGGAGGAGATCGAGGTGGCCGAGGTGCTATTTGGCCTCACTCGGCAGTTCCCCTGCCCTCCCAAGCAGGAAAACATCAACCACAAGTTTGAGCCAAGGGAAGCGCCGGAGGCCAAATCTGGGAATTCCTCACCGGCTCCGTCTTCTTCTGGTGTTCGGCCGGCAGATTCATCCTCCCACACCACTATAGGTGAGCAGCTCGTTGATTTTATCTTCTAATGATCTCTTGCTGCAAATTTTGGTTCTGTGGGTCTTAACAAAGTATCCAACTTCTTCTGGCAGCGCCAAAGAGGAAGCGGCCGCGGCTGGTCAAGTACGACAACGAACACCGTCCGGCGAGCCCGGCGAAGCCAGACTTGGCAGATCCATCCTCTAGGCCGGAAGTGCCTCTGGTGACAAGATCAGATGCAAAGACGTCGGTGTCGGCTGTGGCCGAAAGTGGCACCAGCACGGCCACTGGTGGTGCGCAGCAGGAGGCTTCCCGGGAGCCAGAGAAGAGGGATGACAGAGGAAGAGATCCAGAGCTCCGGGTCAGCGAATCAGATCGACGGGATCAGAGGCCTGAGAGCCGCTCTGAGCCGCCGGCGCCACCAGGCAAGCCGGACGGCGAAGCTGCACCGGTGGGCTCTGAGGCCAGAAATGGGGAAGCCACCACCGCGACAAAGAGGTGGGCCATTTGGATTTGTTTAATGTTATTGGTGTTTGTGATGACCATTATTGCCTTTGGATTGTGCCGATCTGATTAGGATATTCACGATTTCTTGCGAATTATTATTTTTCAGTGAGCTGGCATCCGATGGCGTTCGGCAAGAAAAGTTTTGCATTGATCTCATGGTGGGTATATGCTTCCTTGTGTGTGGTTGAATTGGTCTCGCGAAATTTGCTGGGCAAAGATTGATAACGACAATTTTTGCCGCAACTGTTGATTGCCTTTTTTGTTTTCTTTTTAGATCTTTTTTTCTCACTTTTCCTCTCTCCTCTGTGCTTCTTCTAGGCTCCCCCTCCTGGGAAGCTATCTCCTGATAGAGATGGCTCCTCCGACCCTGATGCGGATAAGAAGGGATTGGATTCTGAGATGGACCTGGTGGGTGCCTACTTCAGAGTTTCGTCAAATTTCTGATCGGCCTCTCGAAAGATGGAGCAATTGAATGTTTGAGTCTCATCGATCTCTCTCTTGTTCATATTTGGTGCCTATTTCAGGCTGGCCGACGAAATTCTGAAAAGAAAGATGGTGAGAGGACTCGGAGAGGACTGGAGATTAATCTGGAGGACGAGAAGGTGCAGAGGATTCCTGCAGATGAGCCTGCTCCAAAGAAGCTCACACTGCAGCTGGATTTGGAGAAGCCCAGCCTCGGTGACGAGAAATCTCCATCGGAGCGGAGGCAGCTGCCATTGCAGCAGCAGCAGCACAAGCCCCCAAAGTCTGAGGTCAAGCATGAAAAATCAAGTAAGAATTTTGCTGCCTTCTTTCCCATTTTGTCACTGGTTTTCCAGAAAGTGATCCTTTTCTGATTCAGAATTTTTCTCCTGGTCTGGCAGCTCTACCTGCTGTTTCGCCACCAATGCCAATGGCTGTTGGAGGCTGGATGGGAGGTTTCCCACCTTTTGGGTGAGTTTTCATTTCTCTTGGATGTGGTACTTACATACGTTCTTGCTCCCTGAAGGATTTGTGGTCTAAAGCTTGTCTTTCTTTTCTTAGCAGTTACCTTGGTCCAGTTCCGGGACTATCAGCTCCTGGAATCCATCATCCTATGGACATCAAGCCGGGTAGTTCTGCTGGCTTACAGGTTCGTTTTCTTACTCCAGCAATGCTTCGGTTCTGTACATTTCGAGTGAATCTCTTTCCCAAGTCTAACAGTCTTCTACATTACAGCATGCTGCATTGCTTCCCCCGCCGCCGGTGCGACCAAAGCGCTGTGCTACACATTGTTACATTGCGCAGCAGACCCAATACAACCAGCGCCTCCAGAAGATGAACTCCTTCTGGCCACCAACAGCGGCTGCTGCTGCGGCCGCAACGAGATCTGCGCCATTCTTTGGTCCAAGAGGACCATTCAACATGGGTGTTGTGCCACCTGCGGAGGCTGCCTCCCTTCTCGTGAACCCAATGCAGGGGAGCTATCCTGTCCGGTCTCATGCCCCACTGCAAGAAACCAAGGCTCCTTCAATTGTCGCTTCTCCTTTCCAGGCGAGCCTCTCGAAGGATAAAGCGACATCCAGCAGTGCCGTTGTTGCTGACTCTAACCAAAGGAAGCAACCCCACCTCATGAAGCGCATCAGCCCTCACCCATGCCAAACATGATGGTATGTGTATGATAGATATTTACGCTGTCTTCTGCCAGTATTTCGTATTGGCCTTTTTTCCTTACAAAGTTGCCCCTGCACCTTTCTTTTTACAGCATGGGCCAGCCTTCATTTTTCCTTTCAACCAGCAACAACATGCAGCCGCAGTGGCAGCTGCAACTGCAGCCAGTCGAATGGGGGATACAAAATCATCTGGAGTCAGCAGTGGCATGCCGTCGTCCGCCACCGCCCATGCTTCAGCAGCGCACCCTGGTGCCCCGACCATGAACTTGAGCTTTGCCAACTTGCCTCCGGCTGAAGCCCAGTTCATGGCTATCTTACAGAATGGTGGCTACCCCTTCCAGGTCGCTGCTCATCCTGGAGGACCTCCATCATATCGAGGTATGGCACCACCAGGCCCAGGTGTACCATTTTTCAATGGCCATGTGTACTCTCCCCACATGTTGCACCCATCACAGCAGCAAGGTGCGCAGCAGCAAAATCATCAGAAAAACCCTATGCCAAGCTTGCCCACTTCGTCTCAGAAGCATCAGCCACAACAATCGCAAGGGCTACTGGGATATGCACCGAATGCTAATGCTGCCGCCACCGCAGCAGCTGCTGCCAACAATACCCAGAGCTATTCGAGCAGCAACCAGCGTCCTGTTCTGCTGCATGGTCTTGCCCATCGACAGGATACTGACAAGACTGGACACGATGGTCATTCTAGTGATGACAAGTCAACGCAACATCAGAAGAGCGGGTATGATCATAATTTTGCTGTTCCAGTTCATCTTCCGAATTTTGCGTTGATGCCGGCTGCTGGCAGTCAGAGCGAGAAAAAGTCAAATGATCACCACCAGCAGCCACCAACTAGTCGAGGCCAGGGGGTGCGAATTGATCTTGCTTCATCTCAGCCTTTTGTGATGCCCTTTGGTTCCATTGGTGCTCCTGGTTCTGCTTCCACTGGTCTCGACTTCTCTTCGTTGGCACAGAACCATGCTCTTTTCCAGAGCCATCAAGAAGCAAGCCGGCATGGTTACCCTCAGCTTAATTTTGCTGCAGCCCAATCTGTTCAAGCTGCACAGCACAAGGCCCCGCATCAAACCGCTGCTGATGCTAAATCTGGGGCTGTAGATTCATCTTCTGCACCAAGTGCTGGAGATAATGAGAGAAAGAAATCAGCATCGTCAAAGTACCCGGGTGATCCGCAGCAGCATTCTCTTTCCTTCTCTAAGCCAGAAAACAAGTCTTTTATGCACCCTTTCCTTGGTAGCAGCACTAATGAGAGCTCATCCCGCACTTTGAGCCTTATTGGTGCGGAATCTACCAATGCCTTTGGTTTAGGCAGCAAGTCTTCAAGTGCTACTACTGCAGCTGCTACATCAGCTGCAGCCTCATCTACACCAACACTTGCCCAGCAGCAGCAAATCCATCTGCAGCTGCAGCACCACCATCACCAGCAGTTGCAGCAGCAGCAGCAGCAGCAGCAGCTCCAGCAGCAACATCAGCAGCAACAACAACAGCAGCAGCAGCTCCAGCAGCAACAACAGCATCAGCAGCAACAAAACCAGCAGCAGCAGCACCAACAACAACAGCACCAGCACAATTTGCTTCAGCTTCAGAAGCAGCAGCAGCAGCAAATGTTGCAAAATCACCACCTGAACTCTCGCCCCAGGTCTGCTGCACCGAGTAATGCAAGTGGATACTCAGACCGTCTGAGTGCAACAAATTTTCAGAACTTAATGTATCAATCTAGCGCTGGTCAAGGAGGAGTTCCTGGTCAATCACCTCAGTTGAAATCATCGTCAATGAGAGTGTCAGCTCCACCATCAGCTTCCTCTGTCCCTGCTGCATCACCACCCTCTAATTTGATTATGCTGAAGAACAGTGGTCTCCATCAGCAACAAGCAAAAGCTCTACACGCTCTCTCCAGCCCGAATCACCAATCGCAGAGTATGAGTTCATCGAAAATGGGGCCTTCTCTTACCAATCTTTCTACTGGAGGAGCAGGGGACATGTCTCGATCTTCAAATGCTCCTGTTCCTTCTGGCTCACCCTCAAATTCAGTCTCCAAAAGCACGGGTGGTAGCCCACCTGCTTCTGGGAGTGCGAAGGGGGGCCAGTCGGCTATGCAACTGTCATCGCCACAACAACAGTCAACTAAGAACTCTGCTTCCAGTTCTGGATCCAAGCCAACTCCCACGAATCACTACAGCAGCATGCCTATGCCATCGATCCTTGGCCAGCAACCAAACATGGCTAGCTCTGGTGGTAAGCAGCAGACCCATGGAGCTTCATTGAAACAGCAGCCATTCCCTCCGCAAGGCCACTTCTTCATCTCCAATGCATACGCACCACAAGGCTCTGGTGGCCTCTACCAAAAGCGTCCAGGCGAGAAGACGCAGCAGCAGGTTGCCCATCAGCAGACATCTGGTTCGTCAGCGATGCTCTCGCTCAGCCCTGGTTCCATGTCGATTTCCACAGCTGCGATTCCAGCTGATGCAGGGAAGGCTCTTGCTGCAGCTGCTGCCAGCAATAACATGAAGGCTCTTCATCCAACGCCTAGTGGCTTTATGCACCTTGCCACGGCAGGTCAGTCTGCGAGCGGTTCGCCTCACTCTCACATGTCAGCAGGACAACTGACGTTCGGAGCAATGCCGATGCCCGTAAAGCCTACAAGTGATCAGAAGCCTGCTGCTGGTAATGGACCTATATCTTTCTTTCTCCTATAGATACAGAAGAGTTTGTTCCATGTAGTACCTACCATATTAGCTTAGTTCTTTTGTCTAACATAAAACATTCGTATTATCAGGCAAATGAATGAATGATCCAGATGCCTTAATCTGAGCAAATTGCTAATTCTGGAGAAGGCCGTGGGAGGCTGGCTGTTCACAACTCGTTGCGCGCGGAAGAGGAGCAATTGTGAGAACAGCCACAGATGCAAGAGCTGGCCCGTGGTCGAAGAGGAGTCGCTGGCAGTCGAGTAAGCAGGGATGGCTGGCTGATGGGAGTGATACTTTTGTGTAGTAGGTTATCCTCTCATGGTGGAAAGCTGGAGGTGCATAGAATCCCCTTTTTTAGAAGTTTTATGCAAGGATGTCAAAAGCTGGTGGTTTCTCTGATTTTTCTTCCTCCCCTCCAACTGCGCCCTTTAGCTTTGTTCTTTTTGCTGTTCTCTTTGACTGAAGGAAGATTAAACTAGAATGCAGGACAAACAAAGGGGACTTCCCATTTGTTGTGTTTTGTCAATGCTCTGCTTGGCTTGTTTTAGAAACAACCGGGGCAGAGTTGGAAAAGGAGTCTCATCCATGATTGGGTTGTGGGAGGTTGCATAGCATAGCATGACCATGACTACCTGCCTTTTGGGGTGTGTGTTGTAATTAGCCTTGTAGAAGAAGTGGATCAAGTGATGATAATCTTAATTAACTCTGGTCTCTGTGATGAGTGATGACCCTGCACTCATTAAATGCTCCTCATCCTGGCTAAAAGTGCATCTTCTGGTGCGCCACTCCACTCCAACCATTTGTTAACTTGCAATATTTTCTTCTATCACTCACACTCGACGGGTCACATGGATTGCTATCTTGCTGATCACACGTGTCTTGCCTAATCACCACTCAATGTGCAGGTTGAAAAGTATCTGGAAATTTTGAGCTGGGGACATCGCTTTCTTTCTTTCGCTGGCGTTGACATCTCCTGCCTCTAGTCTAGTGGGTGGGTCTGCACGCTCGTATGAGACTGAAAGCTGTTTGTCCAGATGCACCGATCCGGTTGGTGACATGTGATTTAATCGCGTGCTGGATTACCTGAGATTAACCTTTCCAGCGAGCACTCATCCATTCCACGGCATGTGGTGGTATCTTTCTCCGATACCTTGTGCATGCACACATCAGATGGCCCCTCTCCCGTTATTATTGCCAAAAACATTTGTCTTTGACTGGGAGCTGCCACTGCTTGTCTTGTCGTCTCTCCGGTTGTTTTTAGCCAGGGAAATAACACGTTTCCTCTCGCTGTCATGACGTGCTGAGCCCAAACTATTGTTGCGCAAGTTACTGATCCTGTCCCAAAGAGGACATATTGCTCCCGGGTCCTGTGGATCCCCGTATTTTCATAATGTGAAAAGGACGAATTTTAAAGTTTCAAAATAATATATATTTTTTACGAGGTACATATAGATGATTTCTATCTGTTAGGAATTTAGCTTCATATTTAGGCTAAGTGAGCAGTTAGGATTGTGTGGTAGTAACCGCCAGCAGTTTTTTTGAAACTAAGGGCATCTCCAACCGGTTGTGCCCCCAGGCCGAAAAACGGCGCTATTTTGGCCGGCCGAGGGGGGGGGGGGGGGGGGGGGTGTTCCTAGCTGTGAATCCAAGCCGCCCCCAGCCGACGGTTTTGGGCATATTTTGCATAAACAAAGACCGACACATTTTGGCATACAAATTCACACATAAAAATAGTTTAACATACAATCGCACACAAAATAAATAGTTCAACAATGCAAACAAATAGAACAAATCAAACTAGGCATTGCCATTGCCCTTGCGCTCCCACAAGTGCTGCACCAGATCATTTTGTAGAGCTAGATGTGCTGCAGAGTCTCGAATCTCCTGGAGCGCATCGAGGAAGTCTGCCCATGATGCTGGCACCTGGTGATCAACATCTGCAAGAGGACCCTGTCGGTAGTATGGCTCACCAGTCTCAGCTACCGGATTAGCCTGCTCACTCTCAATGATCATGTTGTGCAAGATCACACAACATTGTATCACCTCTCACATGTTGGACTTCGACCAAGTCAAAGCTGGGTACCGGAGAACAGCGAATCGAGACTGCAGCGCGTCAAATGCCCGTTCAACATCCTTCTTGCAAGCCTCCTGGCACTTGGAAAACCAAGTTTTCGCGCTTCCTAGCACGTGGTTGGAAATGCTCTTCACAAATGTTGACCACTTGATGCCATCTGCAAGATATTAGCCCTTCGTGTACTGGGGCCCAATGACCTCGTAGTTTACAGGGGAGCATGACCTTCCACAAGCTCGGCAAAGACATCCGAGCACTACGAGACATTGATGTCCTGCAGGGGTTCATCGGCGAAGTAGTCAGAGTAGAGGATGCAGTACCACTCGTAGCGCTGCCTCGGCTTGCTCTTGAGGCGACCTCGCACCGAGCCACCACGCCGCGGCCGCGCGTCGTTGGCGAGCAGGCTAGCGAGGCAGCTGAGGATCACCAAGTGCTCTTCATCGTCAACGGCGGCCTGATCTTCCTCATCAAACAGCTCGGCGAGTATCTCCTCGGCGCCGGAGTCCATGGGCTGGGTCGGACGAAACGCCGAACACCTAGCGGGCGGGGTGGATGCGTTTTGCCCCGAGAATCGCCCTGAAGGCTAGATCGCGGCGGAGGAGAGGGGGCGGCGCCGACGGCGTCGCGGGGCTAGATGGTGTTATTCCTAGCTGCTTGTGTGCAGCGGCGGAAGGAGGGGTGGTGTCGGCGGCGACATGGCGACGATGAGTTGGGCAGAGAAAAAGGCGACTCGAGGTGGGGGAAATGCGTTGTCTCACCGATAGCGCTGCCCCACGCGAGTTTTTCCTTCCGCCGCCCCCAGACGGAACATAAACAACGCTATTTGGGCTCTTGGGGTAGACTGGGAGAAAAACGACGCTACTTGGGCTCCTGGGGGTGCTGGGGGGGGACGACTGGAAATGCCCTAACTCCATCAGCTGCTTTATTCTGGAATTGTTCAAACGCAAACTCTCTGAACGGGTGCCATGCCCGTCGGAAGGGATGCATCTCTTAAACCGACATTGTATAGATGCCTGTTCGGACGGTATATGAGGACTGAACAGTACATCAATATAACCAATCAATCACTTCACTCTCTTGTTTCTACTCACGTTATCGTGCACGCGCATCTGCCAAAGCTATATGCTACAGTATAAGAGACAGATAAAGGTGAGTAAAAGAAGGATTTTCTGTCGGAACTCGCTCTTTTCCTTCACTCGGTTTGTGCCCAGGGAACACCGTCTCTCCGGCTATCCTCGTCGGCCTTTTTCTCTCACTACCACTCGTCGCTGGAACTCTCATCGTCGCCATTAGCGTCGCCCGGACTAGAATTTATATGTTTTCTTCTTGTAGACATTTGGAGAGGGAACTAAGAATTTTATGTTGCTTTTATTGATGACCTTAGTAAAAAAGAGGTTTTACCAATGACCGGGGAGAAAAACATAGACAATTCCAAAGGGGCGTTCCAACTAAAATTTGGACCCAGGTGAGTTAAGATAAATATTATTATACTAAACTTTTTTTGTTTCCTAATTTACTCATATGGTGGTTTTAACAAATATATGTAGACAAATTTAAGAATACAACAATTAAATTAATTATTTTCCGTTATATAGTTTTAACTCATATCACTGAAAAATATATCTACCATCCTGGTTTTTTTCTTATGCGAGGTATTACACTAAAATTATGAAGCCATCTTCGATGTGAAGAAGGAAAAACGAATGCCTCTTTATTTTGTTACAATTAATGGATTATATAACGTATATCTATACTATTGTGTGAATTTTCTTCTTTATTATAATATTACTAAACATTTTGGTAGATATTCCAAATCATACAACCTAATAAATATTTTAATAGAGACGTATTGTGTGGTTATGTAAGCAGTATATAGAAACTTCTGGTATATACTAAAAAATTGGCGTGATCATTTTTCCACTGCCATATGTGTCTTGAAGGTTATTGTGGATTTAATAATAAGACGATAACATGATGATGATATATAAATACTACTGGACTAGAATTATATATAGCAAGCATTGACAAACATTAAATATTATCGATCTAGTACTTGTGCACACACATAATTTAGTTATTTGTATATGCTCACAACAATGCTCATGTGTGTTACATATGGTATACATGTGCTTTTATTAGTTTCTTAAATAGTTATGCAAGTAATTAAACATAGGATATAAGATGAGTAAACCATCCACAAGAGAGACGGACGTGCAAATTAAACTTACCACCACCAATCTAATTGTTTTTTATGTGGTGCATTGTATCCCTCTCTCGTACATAATCGCGAGAGATGGGATTCCGGATGCCTACTGTTTCGTCAAGCTGGTGCACGCCGGCGCAACGGAATCAGGAAGACTTGATCGGCGACGCGGTGCTCAAGAACCAGGAGGCAGGCGCATGTTGTGGCTGTGTTTGCGGTGTGTCTATCTGAAAGGAGCAACCTCAGTTATATAGTCACGAAAGTGACATGATTGTGGCGACAAGATTGGCTTCTGCTCATTACCGAAACCCGAACGCGACGCAGCGAGCGAGGAGATGGAGTGCGCGAGACGCTCTCTCCTATTCTCATGCTCATACTAGAAGAGCTCCGCTTATAAAGTGGCGCTACTCTCTTCAAACTAGTCATGTGAGACTTAACTTTTATCTCACGTTTTGTCATGTATGAATGTGAAGACATGATCTCCAAAAATATTAGAAAATTATGGAAATAGAAAAATAGGCTTGGCTATATATGCCAAAATTCCAGCAATTGGTTCGTTCGCGATGCCCTGATGCTGATGTTTTGGTTCCGTCTTAACTCACGTTACCACAATTGTCGGCCAAAACCAGAGGTTAGTATCTATTTTGCTGATTTTTCATGTCAATACCAATCGTGATGATGGACGTTACAAATCGCACAAATTTGTATCAACTCTTTCTCCCACGTATGAGCCACGTCACTCTGACAAATGGGCCCCATCAGTGTATACGGCTGTTAAAATACTCTTAGACACGAATTTATGCGTCTTGTAACGTCCCGTCTCACGATTGATCACAAAAATAGGTAATAATTTGGCCGACAATTATACGAGCTTTTGGTAATTTCCTCACTGGCGTTGTATCTATCGAAGATCACAGGGAGTCCCGATTTCATTTCTATCGATTGCATTTTACGGTGATGAGCAGGGGCCCACGCATGTCCCTCCCATCCCACCGTTGCGCATCGGATTCACCAATCATGGGTACAATAGGCAGCTTGGCCCACCCAGTTACCATGTACCGGCGATCACGTCGCTGTTCTCCCATACGCAGCTCGGTGCACGAACGAAAGCCAACCCGAAGGGGCAATTGATCGACCCTGCTCTCTGACTGGCGACACTGCTCATCGTTGTCTACCGGTGGTGGTTGCCCTGTATTTACTGATGGAAAAAGTCCATTTTAAACCCTGAACTCGTAGAGGTCGTTCAGGGTTCAAATCGCCCGACCTCTACGAGTTCAGGGTTTAAAATGAACTTTTTCCATTGTTAAAGATACGGTTGTTCTGTCTGTGCCTGATTGTCCCCTTTTTAAAAATCATCTAGCTGTAGGCTGCAACACCATTAGGAAAATGCACTAATAGACTTTCAGAATAACAGAGTGGAGAAGGTAGTAGGAAGACACACATTCTATTTTGCAGGGATAAGTCGAAAGGAGACAATACAACCAAGAGAGACTGCATTAGAATGTCACTCGTGCTCTAAGTTAGCATGCACGTGTGAAATAGACCCAAATACACGTCAACGAGAACTTAATTTCATTGCCTCCGCAACACCGATTCTTCATCTCCCGTTGCAACGCACGGGCAGTTTGCTAGTCAGTTGTAATATCGCCAACGATGTACTCTCACAGTCCAAAAAGTATTAGCAGATTTTTTCTATACTATTTGCTAATAGTTACAAAAGACAACAATCGCAAGAAATTGATTTTAGACGTGCCTAGAGGTGGTGATGATAATGGTACGTTTTTCTGTTTCCCAATTTACCCCCGTGAGTTAGGAGATATTACCCACCACTGCCACCGGTAAGTGGAAAAAACGTTTTTTTTTTCCCAGGTTCGCCGCCTTCTGCGGCCTGCCGCCGCCCTGCGCGCTCTGCTTCCGCCTCGGCGTCGACAGCCTCTCCCGCATCCGATAGCGGCAGCCTGCAGCAGCCGCCAAAACCCCCTCTCTGCTCCATCCAGTCCTCCCCATGGCGTCTCTCCTCCGCACAGCCGCCGCCCTCGTCCGCCCGGGACCCGCGCCGCCCGTGCGCCGCCTCCCTCGCCTTCTCCCGCCGCGCGCCGGCGCCGAGCCGGCTACGCGCGCCGCTGCGGCGGTCCGTCGGCGGAGCCGGTGGTCGGGTCAACGGCTAAATTGAAGCAATCGAGCGAGGGAAGGGGCGCGATTTCCTGGAGGGTCACAAGGGGCGAGGTCGGAGGCGGGGCTGACGGGACGAGGACACGAGCGTCGATGGGCGTGGAAAGTGGCAACACGGCATGAGGGAGATGCGACAGGAGCATGCCGCGCGCGGCGCCCCTGCTCCCCAGTCCCCTCCTCTGCATCGTGCTCCTGCGGGTCCGGCGGTGCGGCCCATCCTCCTCCCACCCAGCGAGGCCCCTCGTTCTGCCAGACGAGGCATGCTTCGAAGTGCTGCCCCGGCTGCCTTCTCCGTCGGACGAGCGGCGTCGGCGCACGAGTCCATGGGCTG
Source organism: Poa pratensis (assembly GCA_947311845.1). NCBI lineage: Eukaryota > Viridiplantae > Streptophyta > Magnoliopsida > Poales > Poaceae > Poa > Poa pratensis. The sequence continues at coordinate 110,130,052 of CAMZMU010000063.1, forward strand.
ACAGAGGAATCCACTAGCACCGTTCTGGGATGTCACGACACGCTACGTGACAGACGCGTTAACTGTCAAGCGGAGGACCGACCGACGCCAGGAGATAAGACAGGCCCACCTGCAGGCGAAGGCAACCAATGGGAAGCGAGCAAGCGCGTCGACTACATAGAGGCAGGCAACAGCTCGGGGAAGGATTGAATAAACAGTAGACTCTGAACCCAGATTGGGACTCTCTCTTCCTCCTCTTCCAGACCTGCGTGTCTGTGATTCTCACCCGTGCGACACGCCGGGTTGTATCAGATCGATCTCGTTGCTAGAACCCACCACTTTGTATCCTGAATCTGTGCAATTCATCTATACACATATCTGAACCACTACATCTGGTACCAGAGCTTCTCGATATGAAAATCCACGCTCAAATCCAGTAGAAAATCGGTGGCGAATTCCGGTGGCAGGGGGCGCAGGGGTTGGAATTAGCCGGTAAAATCCCTCTGGCCTGCCTCCTCCCGGCGGCGACAGTGCGGGAATCCCTGATTTGGGGGAGTCTCATGGCGGCGTGGCGGCGGTAGATAGCTAGAGGCGTGATTTGGGTGGTCATCGAACGGTTGGTTGCAGATCTCGCTGCAACTGGTAAAATTCCGTGTCGAGGAACCCGGATCCAGCGCCATTGGGGGCGCATCAAGGCGGCGGCGGCAGGCGCTGACCTCGCGCGACGCGGTCTGGAATAACTGTGACGCGGTGATCATGGAGCAACAGCAGACAGACCTCACGGAGCTCAAGAAGCAGAGTGGTGAAACCTCTGACACCATCAAGCTGCTCAACGAGACGTTGAAGGGTCTGAGTGGATGGATGCCTCAAGTGGATGATTCCATCAAAACAATTCAGAAGACTATGGGGCAGATCAGTGCTCGTGTGGGGATTCTGGAAGCATCTCCATCGCTTCTACGAGTAAACACTCCACGGCCAGAATGGCACGGCGATGAACAACAACCACAGGGTAACGTGACTGGTGCATCTCGTGCATCAGCGCCTACCCTGGAAAAGGGTACGCGTACTGCTCCTCACACCCCGGTCAGATTTGACATGGGTGATACCTCTGAATTGTTTACTGAAACTCCGCATCATGGTTCTCGTTATGGTCACAGTAGGTCTAGACCTCCTAAAACTGAATTTCCACGGTTTGATGGTGAAAACCCAAAATGGTGGAAGAAATTTTGTGAGAAATATTTCAACCTGTACAATGTAGAACATGAAACTTGGGCGAGTTTTGCTACTATGCATTTTACTGGAAATGCTGCCTTGTGGTTACAGACTTATGAGGTAGAGCATGATGTAGATAATTGGGAGGAACTTTGTGTAGCTATTCACACTAAATTTGGCAAGGATAAACACCATAGACATCTAGAAGCTTTAGAGCGTTGCAAACAAACAGATACAGTAGAGAATTATTACCACAAGTTTGAGGGGATTAGGCATAAAGTGTTAGTCTATAACAAGCATTATGATGAGGCATTTTTTGTTACAAAATTCATTTCTGGCTTAAAGAAAGATATTCAAAGAGCTATTAAGTTGCATAACCCAAGAACAGTTGATGCTGCGTTAGTTCTTGCTGAAAAACAGGAGGAGATGAAGCCTTATGCAAGCAACCGTTTCAAGAATGACTACAGGAATTCTTATTCCAAGACTGGGTACCCTGGCAAAGGCATTCTCTCAAGCAACACACATGATCAGCACAAAACTTTTGAAGAGAAGCTGAAACAGAAAAGTCCATCGGAAGACAGAGTCAAAACTCTCAGGGATCAAAGAAGAGCTAGAGGGGAATGCTTTACATGTGGCGAAAAATACCATCCGGGCCACAAATGCAGCAAAACTGTACCTCTGAACATTGTGGAAGAACTGATGGAAGTGTTGCAACTAAGCACGAAAGACACTGAATCTAACAACAGTGCATCCAGTGAAGAAGAACCTCTCACACACATATCTCTGTGTGCTGTGACGGGTGTCCAGTCCAAGAAAAGCATACGGCTGCAAGGTGAATGCAAGGGGAAACAAATTCTGCTGCTGATTGATTCAGGGAGTGCGGGTAGTTTTGTCAGCGCAGAGACAGTGAAACAATTGGAGTTAGACACTGTGCAGATTCCTGCAGTACATGTGACTGTCGCGGATGGTGGTAGATCAACGGTCGATCAAGCAACTCCTGATGTGAAGTGGTCTTGTCAAGGACAAGAGTTTACCAACTCGTTCAGAATATTCAGTGTACCAGGGTATGATATGGTGCTCAGCATGGACTGGTTAGAAAACTTACCACCCATGTGGATTGATTGGGCCAAGAAGTCTCTGCGAGACAAATTAAATGGCAAAAGAGTGGTTCTGCGAGGTGTGAAAATTGATGTGCAGAAATGTGAACCCATTTCTATTGTTGAATTGCAGAGTCTGGCGGAGGAACATGCCTTGGAACATGTAGTTCAGTTAAATAGCACAACTGATGGAGAGACCGAAGTAATACCAGTGGAGATACAAAAAGTATTACAGGAACATGCGACCTGTTTTACTACTCCTACTGAATTGCCTCCACATAGAGACTTTGATCACCACATTGTCTTGTTACCTGGAGCCCAACCAGTGAATGTCAAGCCGTATAGATACTCTCCACAACAGAAAAATGAGATTGAAAGACAGATCAAAGAAATGCTGCAACAAGGTATCATCAAACCAAGCCACAGTCCGTTTGCTTCTCCGGTGCTGTTAGTGAGAAAGAAAGATGGGACATGGCGGTTTCGTGTCGATTACAGACATCTGAACGCAGTCACTGTCAAGGACAGATACCCAATGCCGGTCGTTGATGAATTGTTGGATGAACTGGCTGGTGCTAACTATTTTACCAAGCTGGATCTGCGTTCTGGGTATCATCAAATCAGGCTGGCAGAAGAAGATGAATGCAAAACAGCCTTTAGAACACACAGTGGGCACTATGAGTTCAGAGTAATGCCTTTTGGGTTGACTTGTGCTCCAGCAACTTTTCAAGCAGCAATGAATAAAGTGTTTGCTCATGTGATAAGAAAATTTGTTCTAGTGTTTGTTGATGACATCTTGATCTATAGCAAGACACTAGAGGAACACAAAAAGCATTTGAGTGAAGTTTTCCAATTGTTGGAACAAAACAAATTGTATGTCAAGAAATCTAAATGCTCCTTCTCTCAACAAGCATTGGAGTACTTGGGACACATCATCAGTGCAAGAGGAGTCTCCACAGATCCTACTAAAATTCTGGCTGTGCAAGGTTGGCCAATACCTCGAAACCTGAAACAATTGCGAAGCTTCTTGGGGATGGCAGGATATTATCGGAAATTCATTGCTCAGTTTGGTATCCTGGCCAGACCATTAACAAATCTCCTCAAGAAAAACACACCATTCATATGGACATCAGAGGTTCAAGCATCTTTTATGGCATTGAAGCAAGCCTTGGTGCAAGCACCTGTATTGGCTTTACCAGACTTTTCCAAAGAATTTGTGCTGGAAACTGACGCATGTGAGACTAGGGTAGGTGCAGTATTGATGCAGCAGGGGCATCCTGTGGCGTTCTTGAGCAGAGCATTGGGGGTCAAGAACCAAACGTTGTCCATATATGATAAAGAGTGTTTAGCAATTCTCATGGCTATTGACAAATGGAAACCATACTTGCAGCACAAGCAATTCACTATACACACTGATCATCGAAGCTTGATACATTTGGGGGATCGCAAATTCAACACCAAGATCCAACAAAAAGCATTCTTCAAACTGATGGGGCTGCAGTATAGAATTGTATACAAGAAAGGCAGTACTAATGTGGTGGCGGATGCCTTGTCCAGACGACCCTTGCAATGCCAAACAATGGCCATGTCGGTGGTCAAACCACGCTGGGTTGAAACTGTCATTGAAGGCTATCAACAGGATCCAAAAGCGAAACAATTACTGACAGAGCTCAGTGTGCAAGGACACAATGATAATGGATTTTCTTTGCAAGATGGCATTATCCGTTACAAAGGCAGGGTATGGCTGGGAGCTAACAAAGATGCACACACAGCTGTGTTGCTGGCACTGCACAGCAGTGGACTGGGAGGTCATTCTGGCACCTTGGCAACTTACCAGAAAGTTAAGCAACTGTTTGCTTGGACAGGACTGAAACAGGATGTACTGGCTTATGTGAAAACATGCAGGGTGTGCAATCAAGCTAAGCATGAACATGTGAAGATGCCCGGAAGATGGCAACCTCACAAAATTCCTCCTTCTGCTTGGCACACAGTGAGCTTAGACTTCATTGAAGGTCTTCCATCTTCCAACAAATACAATGCTATATTGGTGGTAGTAGACAAATTCACAAAGTTTGGGCATTTCATACCCATCAAACACCCCTTCACAGCAGCTACTATAGCGCAGGTGTTCATGGACCATGTGTACAGATTGCATGGCATGCCTCAAGTACTGATATCTGATCGAGACAAGATTTTCATCAGCAGTTTTTGGCAAACATTGTTCAAATTGGCTGACACTACTCTAAATCTGAGCTCTTCCTATCATCCTCAAACGGACGGCCAGACTGAAAGGCTGAATCAATGCCTGAAGACTTACTTGCGGTGCCTGGTGCATGCTAGACCTGAGCAGTGGGCGAAGTGGCTTCCGCAAGCTGAATACTGGTATAATTCCACATACCATTCGGCTTTGGGGCGATCTCCATTTGAGGTGTTGTATGGACGAGTGCCCCGTCATTTTGCTATCGAAAATGCTTCGCTGCCGGGACATACAGAAGTGGAGGAGTGGCTCCAGGAGAGAGCAGCCCTTGTGCCCATCATAAAACAACATTTGCAGCGAGCTCAAGATAGAATGAAGGTGCAGGCAGACAAGAAGAGAAGTGAGCGTCAATTTGCGGTTGGAGACTATGTCTACCTGCGTCTTCAACCGTATGTGCAGTCGTCTGTGGAGAAAAGATCGTCACAGAAATTGGGCTTCAAATACTTTGGGCCATATCTGATTCTTCAGCGGGTGGGTGCAGTGGCATATAAACTGCAGCTACCACCGTCATCTCGGATTCATCCAGTGGTGCACGTTTCTCAACTAAAGAAAGGGGTGAAAGACACTGATGAGGTTAGCTCCTCCCTTCCTCTGGCAATGTTACAGGTCCAGGCGATGGTACAACCGGAGAAGATCTGTGCGGAACGCATGATTCGTCGCGGAAACAAGATGGTGCCTCAAGTTCGGGTGAAGTGGACTGGGTTGCCGTCATCGTGCAATTCATGGGAACCGGTGTACGCCATCATCAACGCTTTTCCAAGATCTTCGGCTTGGGGTCAAGCCGCATCTGATGCAGGGGGTAATGTCACGACACGCTACGTGACAGACGCGTTAACTGTCAAGCGGAGGACCGACCGACGCCAGGAGATAAGACAGGCCCACCTGCAGGCGAAGGCAACCAATGGGAAGCGAGCAAGCGCGTCGACTACATAGAGGCAGGCAACAGCTCGGGGAAGGATTGAATAAACAGTAGACTCTGAACCCAGATTGGGACTCTCTATTCCTCCTCTTCCAGACCCGCGTGTCTGTGATTCTCACCCGTGCGAGACGCCGGGTTGTATCAGATCGATCTCGTTGCTAGAACCCACCACTTTGTATCCTGAATCCGTGCAATTCATCTATACACATATCTGAACCACTACATGGGAGTCCACCGTTTCGTGCTAGGAACGGGGAATATGGCGGAATCGATCCGTGATTTTGGCTCCCGAAACCTGACACAGTGACACCTTGGTGTACGGTGAATAATAGGTGTTTCTTGATTTGGGAACGGTGGTATTAGATCAGAGGGAGACAGATAGTGCTTCAGAATGATGGCCACCTCTGAATTGGGAAAGTCTCAATGTGCAGCTGTTCGTTTTTGCTAGGAAGTTGCTACAGCCGAGAATTTAATCCTTGTATTCCTTATTTTTGAAAAACAAAATGTCCGAGAAAAGTGATCATTTTGACTATCCAATTGTGAATGTGAACTCGAAAGGCAGAAAAAAAAAAGCACTCAAACCGGGATTCTGCTCGTAAGCAGCCAAACATGTGTTCTTGTTTGTACATAATGAGATATAGTGAATAGTGATGTGACAGTTTGTTCCTTATCTTTCTCCTTGATTTGGTAGCACAAATAGAGGAAATAAATGTACTTTATTGACAAAATATTCTTGACTGCAACCATTGGATCATCTTGATTTTTTTCATGATGATATTGCCAATGATGTACACCTCATATGCTTCATCATCTGAGAAATAGGATAGCCACCTCCCGCGACGTTGTTGGCGACTCAGCGGCGGCCGCCGCCGCCGCCGCGTTGCCCCCTCCCCCCGTCAGCCCCTCCTCCTCCTAGCCCGCCCTATGGCCTCCCCATCGTCCGCCGCTCCCAGCTCGGGCCCTGCCCCATCTCCCCCTCCCCTCCCAGCCCCCCCGCGGACGGCTGCCCCGACCCAGATCCCGATCCAGTCTCCTCTCCGGCGGTTGCTCCGGCGAGGGATGGAGCGCCGCTCGCCCATGCTGCTCCGGCCGATGCCGCTCCGCCACCCGCTGCCCCAGCCTCTGTGCCTCTGTTGCCTCCTCCTCCGGCCATGGTCCCGGCCAACTCCTTGCTGCTGGTGGATGGGTCTCCCGTTGCTGCTCCGGACGTGGGGGGTGGCGAGCTGGGGTGGCATGAGGTGCGTGACCGCCGTCACCGGTCGCGGACCAAGCCGCCCCCTTCTCCTCGGCGTGAGTGGAACGACCGCGCCGTCGCCTTCAGGCGGAGGGTGCATGGCCGGTGCTTCCGGTGTTTGGAGCCCGACCACCGCGTTGCTGGCTGTCTTGGACGCATCAGATGCCTAGCCTGCCGCCGCTCTGGCCACCGCGAGCGCGACTGCTGGAAGCATCAGCAAGCCGTTCAAGACCCCCTCCGCTCCAGCCCGGCTGCTGGTTGTCCTCGCCGGCCTTTGGACCGCTCGTGGGCTGCCGTTGCTGCGCACAAGGTCTCTGGCCCCTGCAGTGGCGCGCCGACGGTTGTTGCTCATCCGGGCGATGCTGCGGCTGTCCCGGAGGTTTCTGCGGCTATTCCGGGTGCGGCTGAGGCTGCTCTTGGGGTTTCCGATGCGGTTTTGCAGCTGCTGCAGCCTCTTCTTGCAGCCCAGGCGGAGGCGCTTAGCACTGAGCTGCAGGCTATCTTTGCCGCTCGTCTGGAGGAGGTGTTCCGGCCTCTTCGCGACTTGGTCGCTGCTGTGCAGGATTGGACCGAGCAGGTCTCAGGCCATACGGAGCAGATGGAGGCTTTGGATGGAAGCCTTGCTCTCGCCAATTCTTCGGGGCCGGGCGAGCTTGGTGAAGCTGCTTCTCCTGTGGTGGCCAGTGGTATGGAGTCTGGTGGTGTGTTGGTGCAGGCCACGGATGATCCTCCTGACTTGGCTTCTGTCCTACCCGGGATGGTGAGTCAAGGCGTGGAGGAGCAGGCCAAGGTGCCATCCTGCTTTGACATGGTTATGTCTGAGGTGGAGCCTGTTGAGCAGTCGACATTGGAGGAGCCGAAGGTTTCCAGTGCTCCTTGCACCGGGAAGCCTTCAAAGGAGTTGATCCAGATGGATGCAGATGAGCCTCTTGAGAGGGCCTCCTCTCCGTGGGGGGAGTTCCTCGAAGAGCTTGCTCTCACCGTGTCGAGCTCGCCGCAAGTTTTGCAGGTGGGAGAGGCTGCCCCTTCTCTCTTAGAGCGACGGAGCTGCCGATTGGACAAGAAAAACAAAGATTGCGACATTCATGTAGCCAAGCGCGCGGAGTATAGGCGGGTGGAGGCCTTTGGAGAGGTTCCATCACTCAAGAGCAAAGGAAAAGCCTCCGAGGAAGACCTGAATGATAAGATGCAACACTATCTGCAGATGTACAAGAAGGAACACACGCCCAAGGTGTTCGAGTGCGCGCCTTAGTTAAGGCCAATGCTTGACCACTTCTGTTGCGAGGGTGCACTTCGGTGTGCTGCCATTGGAGAGAGTTCGGGTGTGTTTGCGGAGTTCGTCTTTGTTGGACACAAGGCATGGCCTCCGGTCCTAGGTCTAGGGGCTCTTGTTTCCAGCACAGATGATGTGCCATGAGTTGTTGGGTGTGGTTTTTGCCGGTTTCCTTAGTTAACCGCGCGTTGTATGGTTTTCGGGTCCGGTTTCCCTATTAACTGGACCATTTTCCCTCTTCTATAATGCAAAGGCAGAGCTCCTGCCGTTCACGGTCAAAAAAGATATTGCCAATGATATACATGTATTAATTTATTATTTGGTCATGCTTAATATAGAGCCGATGTATTCTTTTCATGATAACGGCAACAAGGTAGATAGTACGAGTATAGTGGAACCAAAATAATTGGTTACTTTTGATACCCCTAAATGTATACAAGGAAGATTAAAAATAGGTTGTGAGTATTTTACCTTTGCGAGAATTATTGTATAATGGGACTTGTTCATTTATTTTAGACCCGTAGCAACGCACGGGCATTTAGCTAGTATATACAGTATCAATTATGTGCAACACATTTTACATAATCATTGATCACAGTACGAACTTGACGGCCAAGATAAGTCCTACATTATGAAACAAACAGTACAACATATTAGAATTGCTCCACGGCTGGCTTTTGTGTTAAATTAACTGAAGTAGAAATAGTTCTTGATGCAACCAGTCGTGTATCTTCCCGATTCCTGCAAAAAATTAAGAGTCTACTTGGATTGTAAGAATTTTCTCAGTACCATTGAAGGATTTCAATCCTTTATTTCTATAAAGCTCTTTCGACCATAGCACCGAGAGTACCAAAATTCCTTTAAAATGCATAGAAGTCTCAACATGAGTTCAAACCCTTCTTTTTTTTGTTATAAGTATATCCCTCCCTCTATCTCCGTGAGTGCGACAACTCAGATTAAAGATTTATAATTTATGAAAAGGGTTCAGATTTATTTCCTATAGAAGATGATTCAGAACTAGAACACCTTTTGTACCAGACGCACTACCGCCCCTGAAGAATGCAAATAAGAGTGAACATCTCAGTCTCAGGCCTCCACATCAAATAAATAATCTAGTGACTGCGGTGGCTCAATCTACTAGGTGTTTACGCGACTGTTTAGTCACTAATACTCTGCCTTGATACTAAGTTCATAACATAAGAAACTTATAAAGTATAGGCAAATAAAAAAACAGACGCACTGCAAGCCATGCGACCTGACTCATGAGTGCTCAGCTCAATCTGCAAGCAGGCTAGCGTTCCTATCAACTCGAAGGAGTTGAAAGCACGCTTCAGCCTCCAAATCAGGTTGGACAAGATCGCCTGTTCATCCAACACTTCTTCTGCATCCCATATTTTACCTCATCGTTTGCTTTCACAAATTAATAATTTTTCCAGCAGAGTTACGTCGGAAGATGGACTTCTGTCGGTCCACAGGAGTTGCCAGCTGCAACATCACTGAAAAAGAAGCAGCTGATAAAAACATGGCAGTTTTTTTTGTTTAATGCCAACTGGCATGTGTTGTGCTTGTGCATTGACAGGAACATGAAATTTCCTCATCACGTAGCCATCAGAATAAAATGGCCGATCTGGACAAGTCATTGGCAATGCTGAGACAAATAACAACAAGCAGGATGATGAGGCTTATACATTATGCTTCTGTGTAATTGATGGAGATGTCTTTGGTTGCTATGTACAAGGCCCACATTACACTTGAGCACTATTCAAGCTCTTTTTCTCCTCTGTTTTTCGTGGTTTCTAGTAAGTAGTCATGGTGGCTACATGGGATGGGTTATGTACAGTGTATCACTGATTTATTGGAGAATAATGCCAGTAGTACAGCGCATGGTCAATGCCCAGATTCAGATTTCCCAAATCAATCGCATGCAGAAGCTGATGACGTGAATATAAATTGAATGTATTCCTCTATGAGTGAACCGGATGAAATGCCCTGGCCCAACTAATTTGATATCCCGGGAGAAGAAGCAGAATCTGTTGTTGCCAATGACTTCTTACTGATCTCAAGCTCTTGTTGTTTCTTGAGATAGCTCTGTGCTGTGGAAGTGATTATTTGAGCGATGAAATTCATTATCATGAGCCACACAACGGTATTCCAGATCAAAGAGAACGACAGATTCCACTTCTTTTCCTGCACACGGATAATACAGGCGTTTAGAGCAAATAATGACACAAAGTTAGAGATCATTTGAAGAAATGAAACATACACAGTTGATGTATGCAGTCAAATTTTAAATGCTCAAAACTGTTTCCAAACGTAAGATAATCTGTACCTTCGCAGCACTAGAAGCTGACGCAGCAACACTGGCCATTAAAAACTTATCCTTGGCTGTCTTCAACTTGGTAACCAAAGAGGGGAGGAGGGATGATACTCCAGGAAAATTGCTTAATATCCATACAAGCCTTTCCTCCACCAATTCAAGAAGCTGATTGTTGCAGAGAGTAATTACCAACGTTGTCTACACAAGTAATTTGTAAGATATGGGATCATAAATATGCAATATTTTAATTAGAAACTAAATGCTACATAGGAGGAATTGTATCAAAAAGTTTGAAAGAAACGAACCTGCATATAAACCTTGATAATAGCCTTTCCGATTAAAGTTGCCAGAAAGAACTTCCAGAAGGGGATGTTAAATTGTCCACATAAGATACCAGCAAGATCAAACAGAGGGTTTGGCACCTGATGGAAGAAAATGTTAGTCTCTCCAACTGTCATATTTAGCAATGAAAAAATAATATGCTTCTTTGTACACTCGATCCTTTCTTTGTAATTATCCTTCTAATAATAAAATTTTACTATGAGGCCCCCTACAGTTTTCAGTTAAAAAAACAAACAATGAAGGAATAATATGCCAAAGAAAACTGTTCGACATTTGCAATATTTGTCCAGTGATCACAAGGAAAGTCATGGCCACCTTTTACATGTAATTTTTCTATAGCAACTACCATTCAAGCAGGGAGAGAATGAGTTTCCCATGTAATGTAAATGGAGTTCACCTATCAGCTGAAACAGTTAAGGAGCTAGTGAAGGCAAAACTGCAAGTACGGTGACATAATCAACCAGATATACAAGCAAATAAATGTTCACAAGAAAGAGACTAACCGAAGCAAGTACCAGTATTGTCGGAAAGTTTAGATGTTGTGAGTGAGACATAAGCCAGTGCTTGGCCCGATGTAGAGTTGATGATAGAAAACCTTCTTTTGAGATAGAAGCATCCAATTCAGCCAATTCTTCGACTTTTTGGCCTGACATGCTAGCTGTGGTTCATTTGTACTAACCTGAATCAGTTGCTTCAAGTAACTTTTCATAATTAACTACAGGAACTTAAGAGCTAATAGCCTAAGGTAAATTGAAGAGTAAGATCAACAATTGTTTAGCCACAACTTAGGTTAATCTTATTTGATGGCTTATTGTGGTCAAGATACTCAACTTATAAGTCGGATAACTCAGCTAAATATATAGTTAGCGATAATCACTGCGAAATGGGAATGACAAAATTGTACTCTTAGGTACCCTTTGTAGATACCTATACTTCATAACACACAAATACTCATACTGAAAAGACTCACAGAAGACTTAGTGGGAGCATGGATGGAAGTTAGATACATTCCGGACCCAACATCTGAGCAGGACACAAAAGCTGTACTTTATAACTACTCTGCTCTGTGCACCGGGTAACTATATGTACTTTAATACTGGAAGATGGTAAGCAACACATAAATAAAATTTGATGTCTGTCACTCATCAAAGCGTGCTACAAATGTTCGCATAATATGTTGTTGATCAAGAAGTTTCTTGCTCACAAGACTGCAGATACTCTGAAGCACAAACTCCGCATTAAGTAACTCTGATGTACTCATGTAAATTTGGTCGCACTGAAACATTTATGCAGAATTTTAAGTGATTCACAACTAACACTCTGAAGTAATTATATTGAAAAATAATAAAGTTCAGCTTGACATGCAAAAAGAAAAAGAAAATAAATGAGCAAACATGGAACGATGCAAATATTTTTGAATTGGGAAGAGCAAAGCGGTACAAACGTAACCTGCTCTAGAGATAAAATATGGAGGAAGCTCTCCAAGTGCAGTTCCAATGCCCCAAAGAACAGCTTCAAGATGAACTTCACGCAGTATTTTGCTAAAGGGAATTGTCTCCTGGTATATTGGAGGTCCAAACTCCAGACAGTCTTTCTCCAACCATGAAGGCCTCCTTTTAAGAAGAATAGTGTCATAAGGAGCACTCTTTAAATCAACCCGGCCACACTGAACCGCTTTCATTGTAAAAAGGGCGATATGAGGCCCTAAATACAATACAAACGTGTGCAAACCAGAGCCTGCGAAATAAAATGATGACTTGAGGTTCAAACTACGAGTATAGCCTTACTAACAAAATGCTTAGCTGCTACACAAAAAATCTTCTCATACAAATACAATTTAAGTTTTTGGCTTTACCTAATCCAATAGATGAAGCCACCCCTAGTATGACCCACCATAATCCAAATCTGGTATACCAAAGCAGTTCATGCATATTCTGCATTGAAGACAAGATACAATATTTTATCCATGCTGCAAGAGTGCACACACCACACCACATCAAAGAATGGAAAGTAATAAAGCACATATGTTCATACATACAAATGGAGCTACCGGGAAACTACAGACTTATCAAGTAACGTGGACAAGCCATTGCAACTGAAATGAAGCTTTCTTAACACAGGTACATGTACCGTTGCCAAAATGCCAGATCGAGGTATTGGCCAGCAGTGGATACACGGCGTAAGAATTAGAGTAGACAATAACCGTTTTTATTTGAGAAATCTTTTGGTGCTATGGTGGGGCTACAAGATTAAAGGGCAGCCCCGGTGCAGTAGCTCCCGCTTGCGCAGGGTCCGGGGAAGGGTCCGACCACTTTGGGTCTTTAGTATGGTGGGGCTACAAGATTAATTTCGAGAAATCTAGGAAACAATTCTTACTCTTATCCTGCCTCGTTCAAAATAAATAAACAACTTATTTCACCATGCGAAAGAAATAACATACTTCATGCATATCTAGAGACGGTAAGAGTAGTGCTCTGTGTTAACTTTATACTTGTAGTTCAAGTTAGCATATAACCACTCGATTAGTCTAATCTTGAAATCCACAAAAGGTGTTAACAGATAAGGAATATGATGATACCTTCTCATGTGGACCATCAATAACCAAGAGAAGCACCCATGTAGTAACAACCAAAAGAACCAAGAACTTCAACCGAGCACCTTCTTTAAGAACACATGAACATATGCTTCTTATACTCTGTCCAATGGCTAGCACAAATAATGTGAGTGTTTTGAAGGGCTTTGATGTCAATGTTAAACTCTCCAGCTCCAAGCGATGCTTATCATGAATGTCTGAAATACATGGTAAATCGATCATCATCAACACAGAGTAGTCTTACTTTTATTATCTCATTAAGATAACAAAGGTTTCAGAGAATTATGAGTTCATCTGATGTTGCAGTTAAGGTGGCATAGAACTGTGAAGGATCCAATGGACCATGCATACTCCTAGTTTGTTTCCTTTTATGACACGACAATAAAATTACACATGTTGTCCTGTGTATGAAAGAAAAAAATTGCAGCAACCTTCCATAACATAGTTTGATAATGACAGCGATAAGTAGCATTTCTATCTATACAAAAATCATAGTAGAAAACTGAACTCATATTTGGGAATACCAAAGCACACAACAAGAAACCAAAAAAAATGCAAAAAATAATATAGCCTAGTCAATCTTTACAGGTGGAAATTTGTTGCAAGTTATGAAGTACTCCCTACTTTCCAAATCTGCGTCAATTAATTTGGAACGGAGGGAGTAAATGTTACTCATTGCAAACGCCATCTGCCCTAACACAAAACTAAGTTTAACTTAAATACCAAGTTTTTCAACTATAACCTTCCGAAACTGGAGTAAATAACTCAATGCTTGAAAGGCAAACAATGAAATGGCCATCGACGAACAATATCATATTTTACCTCCAACATAAGAATAGATGAAGGAAACCAAAGCTAACCATGCAATTTAGCTATTCAAGAAACACCTCAATCGGTGCTCTAATTCGTCAAGCCGTGAATCATCATACTCAGACGAAAATAGAAATTCAACACTAACTTGTACGTATGTTTAAAATAAAAACTAACTTGTACGTAAAAAAAGGAAATGCTCCAAATTTTTAGGGAAACCCTCAATGAGACGCAATGGCAACCCCATAGCGCACAAGAAGTTAACAAAAAACGCATTCCAACCACATGAATCTGGGGAAAAAACACCTAGGCCGTTATATGATGATACTATAATTCTATGGTTCGAAAGCCCAAAGAACACGACGCCTGACCCAAGGCCGGGATCGACTCACTCACCGGACACGGCCTGATCCTCATCGACGGCGGTTCGCCCCATCTCCAGCCCCTGCGTTCCTCCTTCTGCCGCGGCAGATCTGAGAGCTGAGCAGCACAGCAGGCCGCCGCGGCTATGCGAACCAAGGGAGGAAAGAAAAGGCCCGAGCTTTTGAGCACGCTTGGCGCGGAAACGCCTCGCCGCTTCCACCGGTCCTGTGGCGAGGGGATCACGAGCTCGGCAAGTCGGAGGGTGCAGAGGAATCGCTCCTTTTTCTTTCTTTTACCCCCGGAAAGCTGGATGCTCTTTTTTTTTCCTGCTCTTGGCCGAGCGCGGACGGCCGAGAGAAACAAAGGCTTCGGTTTTGTTGCTGTTACGTGCACCGGCTTTCTGGTTTTACAAACAAACGTTTTGTTGCTTGTCTTTGCCAAGGGTTTTTTGTTTCTTCAATTAGTGAAGGTAACGTGTAGGAAGGTGAGTTGCTAATAATTAATAGATTCTTGTACTTACTATTGGGAATATAGTTTCTCAAGCTAATTTCTCTTTTATTTGAACAAATAATATTTTAAATATAAGCAACAAAAGGAGTGTGATTTTAGGAAAGGATCGCATCAAGCTCTGTATTTAAAACTGATGCTACAAAATGCGCATTTAAAAGTTTAAAACAAGATGAGTTTGTTTTAAAAAAGACGAAAGGATCTTGTCTGGTTTCATATATAAGCGCCAAACCGGTTGGCTAGAAGTCTAAAGGGCACAAGAAAAATGTGTAATTCACGTTTTTCTGGTCACCACAGAGAGCATAAAAACCGTTGCTCGACCTTCTCGACTCGAGAATTTGGCTTGAAGGGGGTGGTTATAGATCCATGTTTACTAACAGATGGATGTTTCTTACATTTGTAGCTATATCTCCCGAGTTCTAGTGATCCTGGTATTATTAAACACTTAGAAAAAAAAGGGTTTAAAAAAATCTGAAAAAACTAGAATGTGGGCAATGGCGTATTCCGCAAATGTGCAAAATATCCTTTAAATACTTCATATTCCGAGCTACACAAAAAGACAAAATCTTATAAATTTTGAGATTTGAAAATATGCGTACTCGACACTTAAATCATTTCCATGCAGAGAACCCGAGCTATAGAGCGAGATTTTGCGTGCATGGGATGTTGAATATATTAGCGATTTAGCAATTGATTTAATCCACAAAAACATGAAACAATTCATGACAAGAACAACTAGTACCGAACTAATCAGGTAATCTACTTAAACAGTAGATGGTCAGACCAAGATTATAGGAAATGTTAGGAACAAATACTGCAGCATGATCTCGAACAAAGAGGACCGAAGTACGTACTGGGCAACGTCAGCAAGAACCGTTGGTGTTGGTGTTTCATGCCCATGTCGTCCATGAAGAGCTTACCGATATCGGGAAAGAAGTCGTTGTTGGGGAACTAGTCGCTGCCAGTAGTCGAGCGATTGGCTCCCTAAAAATCTCGGCCCTCTCCGTATAGGATCATAAGAGTCGGTGGGTTCTTGAGGCTTACTGTCCTTTCAACCGGTGCACGTCGAAAGACATGATGGAGAAAACTTGGAAGACGGCTGCACAAGGTTCTAGAACTGGAATGACGAGAGACCATGTGTTGCATGTAGGAGGCTAGGATTCGCCATGCATGTTTATACAGTGTAGGTCGGGTAGAACGTGTGCGCAACCTCACGATAGAGTCGGTAACAACCCCACGATTCAAAGGAATCGGAATTGGCCGAGAAATTAACACGTCCGTTAATTATTAATTAATGTATCATTAAATTTTCTCGAACAACAAAAATATGGGCACTTGCTCATTCCCGAAACCAAACGTGGCGCGGCGGTCGTGACGAGGCGAGGCGAGGCAAGGGGTGACATGGCGAGGAGGAGGAGTGCGCGAGAGGTTCTACTCTTCTCATGCTTATACAAATGATAGAAGAGCTCACTATATAAATCGGCACAACTCATGTGGGACTAAACTTTAGACCCAAACCAGCCACTTAAATAGGTCATAAGAATTTTAGAATTTAGTTGGAGTTTATCATTTGGCTCTGGTTTCCTTGTACAGCCCTCCAGGTTTATCTTTGTTTGGGTGTGGAGTCTGGAGTGTTTGTAAGGTGGTTCATGTTTCTTCTGTCATTGACGTCATTAATTTAACGCTGGGCTACCGCCTAACTTCGGTACAAGACAACCAAATTCTAAGACCGGAGAGGATAGGAAAGACTTGGCGGAAAACGGCGAAGAGGACACGGGTAGCATGACGCTGCTTCTTCCCGGTCGGCCACCGTCCCGCACTCTGATGCGATGGAATCGGTCGGAGAAACTTCAGAGTTCCTTGCACTTCTCTTAACCCGAGAAGGGTTAACCGTGTCCCCGGAAGCAACAGCCGGCATACGCGTCGCGACGCATCATCAGCGGCAAGAAACAACAAGAGACGCGTACATAAGCTACATCAACCTTTGCGAAGTAACGTACGTAAGAGAATACCTAACAAAGAGGCGACGTGAGCGAAAGCAACATGAGACATGCCAAAGAATAAAACGAGAAAGCAACATGAGCTAGAGCAGCTAGTGGCCCGTGGACACTCAACCAGACTCCATATGGAATCTAGACACTGCATTTGGTACTAAGGTAGAGTAGGATAAACCACTCCGACGGTTGAACCGTTTTTTTTAACATGTTTTCTTGTTTGGCTACCTACTGTAGGTCTGTAGCAGAAAAACAGAACAATAGGGTAGGATATCTATTTATGTGTACTTTTAAGTTGGTTGGTCTCACTCCCTTCCAAATTAGTAAAGTTCTAGCTCTGTCTAAAGTCAAATATTCTTTACGATTGAGAAACTATATATGCGGTAATATCTAGAACGTCAAATATAGATAGTATGGAAGTATATTGCATGATGAACTAATGACACAATTAATATATTTCTTCTATAGACTTGGTCAAACTTAGGTTTACGCTAAAACTTCAATTAATTTGGAATGGGTGGACTAATCTGTTTTGATAGACAATAACATAATTTTTTGCAATTGCTTCTCCACAACAATAAAAAAATAAGTTTAAATAAATTCCACTTCAGCGACCTAAGTTTAGAAGGCATTTGTGCCCGTCGCAAGATAAGAAGGGTAATGATTGTAGTAAGATATAAGCATCAAAGTCAAAAGCAAAGTTATGCATGACATAACATACCTTGTTAGAAAAAGATGGATCCATCCCAGCCAATATGATGCATAGGGTTAAAGCACTCTCTATGTTCTTTCCTGATCATGGTATGTTAACGGCAAACTGAGTAAAGTCATTTCAAGCCACTATAATGTCACACACAATCCAAGTCAGCATATGGTAGGTGCTAGGGTTCTACCGGTTCTAGGGCGAAGGTTGTAGGGGAAGGAGGGCGCAGATTGCGGACGAGGACGCGGACGCCGGCGGCTGGGCGCCGTCGTGCGAGTTGGGGAGGCGGCGGCGCAGGAGCAAGGCGGCGGCTAGGGTTTAGGATCCGGCTCCTCTGGGAGCCGGCAATAGAAATATTCTTATTGCTTGATTTTCACGGAGTGTTTACAACTGTTTATATAACGAAATTGAGATAACTTGTGGGCCAAGCCCCTAACTAAACCTGCCCATTGGGCCTCCTCCGGGTATAGGTGACCCCGGTCATAACATCTCTCCCCGCCTGCGCAAACAGCTCGTCCTCGAGCTGGTAGTCTGGATAGTGTTGGCTGAACTCGTCACGCTGCTCCCAAGTGGCCTCCTCCTCCGGAAGGCCCTCCCACTGAACCAACAAGTACCACAGTCCGCGACGTAGTTGAGCCCGCAACACCGTCGCCGGACTCGGAAGAAGACGCCCGTCGGCGGTCGGAGGAAGCGTTGGCGTCGGCGCCGGCGGCTCCCCACGGTAGGGCTTCAGCAGCCCCACATGAAAGACGTCGTGGATGCGAGCCCCGGCCGGAAGCTGAAGGCGATAGGCCAGTGTCCCGACGCGCTCCAGGATGGTGAATGGCCCGGCGTAGCGAGGACCCAGCTTGCGCTTCGCACGCGGGTCCAGGGACTTAGTAGTGCGATGAAGAAGGCGCAGCCACACCCAATCGCCCACCGCGTACTCCGCCTCGCGATGGTGGCCGTCGTAGTAGTGCTTGGCCAACTGCTGGGCCTGAAGGAGGCGTTGCCGCACCTCCGCAAGCATCTCGTCGCGGCTGCGAAGAAGCTCTCCCGCCGCTTCCGTCCGAGCTGTGGCCGGGTCAACCGGCAGGATGGGCGGGGCGGACGGCCGTAGACCACCTCAAATGGCGTGGCGCGCAGGGCGGAGTGATAGGAGGTGTTGTAGCAGTACTCCGCCCACGCGAGCCAATCCACCCAAGCGCGAGGACGATCACCTGTGACACAACGCAAATACATGGCAATCACCTTGTTGACCACCTCCGATTGGCCGTCCGTCTGAGGGTGGAAAGCCGTGCTGAACCGCAGCTTCACCCCCGCCATCCGGAAGAGGTCGCGCCAAACATGTCCCGTGAACACGGGGTCCCGATCGCTGACAATCGACGAGGGAAACCCGTGTAGGCGGACGATGCCGTCGAAGAAGGCACGGGCCACGGAGGCGGCAGTGTAGGGATGGCCGAGCGCGATGAAGTGAGCATACTTGGAGAAGCGGTCGACCACCGTGAGGATGACGGACTTGCCGCCCACCTTGGGAGGCCCTCGATGAAGTCCATGGAGATATCGGCCCAGACCTGAGTAGGCACCTCCAAAGGCTGCAACATACCAGCCGGCCGCAGCGTCTCCGTCTTGTTACGCTGGCACGTCACACAAGACCGCACCCAGTCCCGGACCAGGGCCCGATCACCCGGGATGTAGAAGTCGGCGCGGAGACGATGGAGGGTCTTCTGCACACCCTCGTGTCCCGCCGAGTGTGCCATCAGCAGCACCTGGTGACGGAGGTCGTCGTGGTCCGGCACGAAGACCCGGCGCCCATGCAGGAGCAAGCCGTCTGCCAGGCGCCACGGCTCCTCCAAGTCGCCAGCAGCAAGTCGCTGCCGAAGGAGCTGAGCGTCCGGTGCGGCGGCGGTGGCCCGACGGATGTCGGCGAAGAGGGCGAACGTGGGCCCCGAGCGGATGCAGAGCGCCGCCCCCTCAGAATCTCCAACGGCTGCGTCGTGGGGGGCATCGCGGCGAGACAGGGCGTCGGCCACGGTGTTAAGGCGACCCGGACGGTACTCGACGGTGAAGTCGAAGCCAAAGAGCTTGCTGAGCCACTGATGCTGCGGCACCGTCGACAGCCTCTGGTCCAATAAGAACTTGAGGCTGTAGTGATCTGTGCGAATCCGGAACGACCGGCCCCAAAGATAGGGCCGCCAGTGGCGCACCGCCTGCACCAAGCCAATGAGCTCCTGCTCGTAAGCAGCGAGCTTAAGATGGCGCGCTGCTAAGGGCCTGCTGAAGAAGGCGAGCGGCCCGTCGCCCTGATGAAGGACCGCGCCAAACCCCACACCGGAGGCGTCGCAGTCTACGATGAACGGGCGGTCGAAGTCCGGCATCTGAAGAACGGGTCCCGTCGTGAGGGCCCCCTTCAGAGCCTCGAATGCCGCTGTGGCCTCGTCATCCCAAGCAAAGGCGTCGCGACGCAGCAGCCGCGTGAGCGGGGCCGCGATGAGGCCGAATTCCCGGATAAATTTCCGGTAGTACCCCGCGAGCCCCAGGAAACCGCGGAGAGCCCGCGGCGAGTGCGGCGTCGGCCAAGCCGCGACGGCCGCCACCTTGTCGGCATCCATAGCCACCCCCTCGGCCGAGATGACGTGGCCGAGGTAGGCGACCGAAGACGTCCCGAACGAGCACTTCGAGCGCTTAAGGTGAAGACGATGCGCTCGAAGCTCGTTAAAGACGATGGCGATGTGCTGAAGGTGCTCCGCCCACGAGGTGCTGTAGATAAGAATGTCATCAAAGAAAACAAGCACAAACCGTCGCAGGTACGGCCGGAGGACGTCGTTCATCAGGGCCTGAAAGGTCGCCGGAGCGTTGGAGAGGCCAAAAGGCATCACCAAAAACTCGAAGTGGCCATGATGAGTCCGAAACGCCGTCTTGGCGACATCATCCGGATGCATCCGCACCTGGTGGTAGCCCGACCGCAAGTCGAGCTTGGTGAAGAAGCGCGCCCCATGGAGCTCGTCGAAGAGCTCGTCGACCACCGGAATAGGAAACTTGTCCTTGAGCGTCATGGCATTAAGGGCGCGGTAGTCGATGCAGAAGCGCCACGTGCCGTCCGACTTGCGAACGAGGAGGACCGGCGCCGAGAATGGCGACGTGGAGATGCGGATGATGCCCGCGGCGATCATGAGCGCGCACTGCCGCTCCAGCTCGTCCTTCTGCAGCTGGGGGTAGCGGTAGGGCCGCACTGCAACTGGCGCCGTGTCCGGCAAGAGATGGATGCGGTGATCATACACCCGGACGGGCGGAAGGCCCTGAGGCTCGTCGAAGAGGTCGCCGTGCTGCTGCAGGAGGTGATCTAACAGTGGACGCTCGGACTCGGTGGCGGTTGCGGCAAGCTGCAGCTGCGGGTTCGCCGGAGAGGCGCCCCCGATGCCCTCCCACCGGATACGGCGACCCAGACGCCAGAAGGTCATCGTCAGGAGTCGAAGTCCCAGAGGATGGGACCGAGGGTCCGCAAGAAGTCGACGCCGAGGATGAAGTCGAAGCAGCCCAAGTCGATGCCGGCGCACGTGATGGTGAAGTGCTCGTCGCCGATGGTGATTGGCACGTCCCGCGCCAGCCCGTGGCACCGTAGGCGGTCGCCATTCGCCACCGCGACCTGAAGGTGCTCCCCGCCCGTCGGTTGAAGGGCTAAGCGGCGCATCGTAGCCTCGGGCAGGAAGTTATGCGTGGAACCCGTGTCCAGGAGGGCCACCAGGCGCTGGCCGTGAATCGTCACCGGCAAGAGCATAGTGCGCTCGTCACGGATGCCAGCAAGCGCATGGAGCGAGACCACAAAGCTGTCGCATTCGTGGTTGCGGGGACGGTCTCCGCAGCGACGGGTGGGGGCAACTCGCCGAGCCCGTCGGCGGGTGTGTCCTCGATGTAGTCGACCGTCTCCAAGTAGAAGAGGCGCGGGCAGACGTGGCCCGGCACGTAAGGCTCGTCGCAGTTAAAGCAAAGGCCCTGGCGACGGCGCTCGAGCTGCTCGGCCGGGGTGAGCCGACGGAAAGTCCGCGTGGCGGCCGGAGCGGTGGCGGCCGGAGTGGCAGGGTTCGGCCGGCCGGGCACAGGTGCGGGCGAGATGGCCTGGCGGTCTGGCGGCCCCCTCGTCCCGGTGGCGCCTGCTGCAACGCCTGTGCGCGACGCTCGTAGGCGCGGGCGTAGTGCATGGCCGTCTGGAGGTCCTGGGGACCCTGAAGTTCCACGTCCACCCGGATGTGATCCGGAAGACCACCAACGAAGAGCTCGGCCCGCTGCTGCCCCGTCACACCAGGCGCGTGGCATGCAAGGGCCTGGAAACGGTCGGCGAAGTCCTGTACCGTGGAGGTGAAGGGGAGGCGGCCGAGCTCGGCCAGTCTGCTCCCGCGGATCGGCGGCCCGAAACGCAGGAGGCATAGCTCGTGAAAACGCTCCCAAGGGGGCATGCCGCCCTCGTCCTGCTCGAGGGCGTAGTACCACGTCTGTGCGGGCCCCGGAGGTGATAAGAGGCGAGCCAGGTGCGGTCCGACGCGAGGGTGCGCTGTCCGCGGAAGAACTGTTCGCACTGGTTGAGCCAGTTGAGAGGGTCCTCCGTACCGTCGTAGGTGGCGAAGTCGATCTTGGCGAACCGTGGTGGCGGCTGTGTAGGGCCGCCCTGGCCGGAGGGCTCGACGCGACCCGAGTGGAGGCCCGCGAAACTCGACGTGGCGCTGGACGTGATGGTGGGTGCTGGCGGTTCGCCGGCCGTAGTGTAGACCGGCGATGGCGACGACCCGGACAACCAGGCCGGTAGTGGTGATGGTGACGATGGAAAGCGGACCTGGTGGATGGGGACGCCGCCCGGTAGGGGCGAAACCGGCCCGGCGCTGGGCGGCGGCTGCCACGGCAGGGCGGACGTGGGCGGCGGCTGTAGCGGCGGCCCTGGGAAGGCCGCGGTGGAGGACCACGGCGTGGCCGGCGGACCGGGGAGGGCGCCGGCGGCGGCGGTTGCGGCGGCCCATAGGGCCCGATCAAGTACTGGCGGATGCCCTGGACCGCGGTGACGAGGTCGTTGAGGACCCCGCTCATCTCCGCGGGGGTGTAGACGGCGGCGACCGACGCGGGGGAGGACGCCGGCATGGTGGCGGCGGCCGCAGGGAAGGTCGGCGCGGAGGAGGTGATGGCGGCGGTGGTGGCGGGCATCGTGGCGGATGTGGTGGCCGAAGAAGACATGATCGAACAAGAGCAATCTGATACCAAGGTGGTAGGTGCTAGGGTTCTACCGGTTCTAGGGCGAAGGTTGTAGGGGAAGGAGGGCGCAGATTGCGGACGAGGACGCGGACGCCGGCGGCTGGGCGCCGTCGTGCGAGTTGGGGAGGCGGCGGCGCAG
Source organism: Poa pratensis (assembly GCA_947311845.1). Taxonomy (NCBI): domain Eukaryota; kingdom Viridiplantae; phylum Streptophyta; class Magnoliopsida; order Poales; family Poaceae; genus Poa; species Poa pratensis. The sequence continues at coordinate 110,153,005 of CAMZMU010000063.1, forward strand.
GAGCAAGGCGGCGGCTAGGGTTTAGGATCCGGCTCCTCTGGGAGCCGGCAATAGAAATATTCTTATTGCTTGATTTTCACGGAGTGTTTACAACTGTTTATATAACGAAATTGAGATAACTCGTGGGCCAAGCCCCTAACTAAACCTGCCCATTGGGCCTCCTCCGGATATAGGTGACCCGGTCATAACAGCATACTTTATTCCTTTTTTACCGAAAGGAAGTTAAGACTAGACAGAAGCCGTTCATCTTACAGAAGTTTGAACAGACATACAGTGCTTTTGGACCTAAAATAACCAAGTTCGTGAGAAAAGCTAGGTGACATTTAATTGAAGCACTACTACTAGGCTTTAAGAATGCTGGCCAAACTTCCTTGGATGTTATCTTTTGCACTTTGGTCGAATGGGTCATCTCCAATGTAAAGATCTAAAATAGATTTGCACAAGAGCTTGTTCTGGATGCTCCCCACTTCCTCTCCTTGGACTACACAGAGACAAGAGTTTATTAATCATGACTCCTAGGCACCTTTAGTAAGTATCGGGAACTTATAGAAAACCGAAAGAAATGTGAACGTAACATGGCCATGATATTTTTCACACATACACACACGTGGCATCCCTATTTTCCAAGAACAAACCGAATGATGACTTTATTCTGCACAATACATGGAATCTATAGAGCTTTTAGGAGACAAAGTTTACTAGTGCAAGTGGTAGCCTTTTTCTGATTTTTTTCTTCAAAGATTAGCACATACGATGACATTGTATCAGTTATTACATTTACAATAATCATGTTGTCTCCATGTTGAACATATGAATCAAATGTGTGAAGAAAAATAAGTGTATGCCGCCTGGTACTTAGATACTGAATGCATGGCCATTCGTTGTAAATAATCAAGGTATCTTTCTGACCATTAAAAGCCTGCCTTTTTACCCCAACAACATGATTGCATAGCACATACTCATATCGGCTAGAAAGAAAGGGAAGCGAAAGGAAAAATGAACTTACTATTTATTTTCAGCACATGGTTGGATTCCCTAGAAAGCTCAATTACAGCCCCCTTTGGTAATTTGTATTCATCCTTGAAAAGTGAAACAAAACTGCAGAAGATCAAGGTATCAAAATCAGATGACACAATTAATTACTGATACTGAACTTGCTGAACATAGCATATGCTACGACTGGAACATTATGCTTAAGCACAATGTTGGAGTAGCATCATTCAGGCAAATCGCCGCTGGCAACACTACAGTACACAAAATCTGAATTTCAGCACTAAATTGGCAGATTGTATTAGACTTTGGTAGCTAACAACTGTAGCATGTACTAACAACTTAAGCTCCTTAGTTGTAGCAGCAGAATAGGAATTTGCCGCCCGTGTGAAATCGAACTAATGCAGGTCTTGAACAACCTTGCACTCTACATTGATTAACATTACCCACGGTTACTGTCAAGTGCCAACATTGTTTCAGTTCCATTAATAATATAATCATACCAACCTGAGCTCAAATTCCAGAGAAGTGAACACCCAACAGCAAAAGCACAATGAAGGCCAGTTAGATTACACATGGTTCAAGTTTTGAAGAGATACATTTAATATGTATCCTAACATCTTTCTAGATCCAGTATGAAACTAAATGCATTATAGACTATCTCTTTCCTATGCTGATCCTAATCCTCAAATCTAAATCGATAACTCTTCACATTAAACAGAATTGTGATAAGAATACAATTAAATCAAGTGTAGCACAAAGACATCATGACAACTAACCAGTCTCCAAGAGGTGGTCTTTGCCTGTCACATGAAAAGCACAAGAGCAAGAACCAGAACTGCAGTTACCTCTGAAGCAACTCCTTGGTATCGGATCCACCAAACTTCTGAAGCCTGCTTCCCACACTCTTTTCGAAAGCGCTCCGGACGGAGCCAATGCTCAGCCTCCCGTACACAATCTGAAGCCTAACCGTCATCCGAATATCGCGCTCTAGCGCATCGCTGATCACCTCAGCGTTTTCCTTCAGTTCAGAGACGGGGACCTTCTGGTACTTCTCCCTCAGCTGCTTCAGATCGCCGTCGTCCGCGTACACGCCTGCACAGATCAACATTTCACATTCCCCTCCTACTATCGTTGCAGTTTACAACACTGCACAACCCATTGTTGTCACTGCACTTTTCTTTCTAGTTTCTACCGAAGGATTGAAGATGTGGCTAGAAGAACTCGTCTAAGTGAAGAAGATGAATATGGAATTAGTGGGTTACCGAAGGCGTAGACGTCGATGGTCTTGAGGCCGAGGATGGTGGTCTTGCGGAGGCCGACGCCGAGGAGGCGGCGCCCGCCGGCGGCCTCGGCGGGGAATGCGGCGCCGGTGCGGGGCTCGACGTTGCCGGGGGTGGCGCCGTCGGCCAGGGAGAGGGAGGCCCAGAGGGGTGCGGAGTGCGCCGGGCGCGGGAGCGGCCGACCGGCGGATTTGGCGGTGAGGGTGAAGCTGGCCGCGGCCGCCGCTGCCGCGGCGGCGGCGGCAATTGCGGCGGCGATGGCGGCGCGGTGGGGAGGCGGGGGAGGGGGGAGGCGGGCGGAGGTGGCTGTCGGGAAGCGGAGGGAGACCATGGCGGAGCGGAGGCCGGAGAGGCTGGTGTGCAGTGTGTGAAGTGGTGTTGCGGTGGTCTGGGGGACGGAGCTCGCGATGTGGACGACTGTACGGACGGGCGGCAGTTGGCGCGTGGCACGCCGGAGGTGGGCACCTGTAGGATGAAAGGAAAACGCTTCTGTACAGCCGGAGGCTCGCGCGTCTCGCGACCTCCGGTTCGTACGCGCGACGCGTGTCCATGGCCGTGGCAGAAAAAGCTAGCGGGGCCCACTTCCTTTAACCTCTACCTTATCTCTACGCTGCATTTTCTTCGTGTGAGTCGCCACATATATCACCAACTTCGCCGACGGGCTCCGGCAAGGCTGCGTCGCCGCGGCTCCCTGGCTCCTCCGCTGCATCCCCTCCCTCTAGGATCCCGCCGACGCGCTCCGTTCGGCTTCCTCCGCTGCGCCCCTCCCCCAGGCTCCCGCAGCCGCGCGCCCTAACCTGTTCCCCGCGTCGGCCGCCCCTACTCCCTGCCTCTCCGCCGGCGAGGCACCTGCTCCCTCCACGACCAGCTCGACCTGGAGCCATGGTTGGCCGCCCTCCTCCACAGAGCTCCACAAACCCCAGTTCGTCTTCCCAAGCTCCGGCGAGCTCTGCGCCGACAAGCCCACCTCTCTGCCCCAACGCAAACAGACGCCATGGCCTTCCTGCCGCACACCATGCCGGCAAGCACCTAGGCGTTGCTGCCCTGGTGGAGGCGTGATGCCGCCATGGCGCGGCGGCGTTGCTACCTCCCCTTCCCACGGTGCTACCAGGGACACGGCGAGCTGCTGCCGGCGAGAGGCGCCATGCTACCGGCGTCAAGGCATGGTGCTCCCTAGGCACAACGGCGTTGCTGCCCTGGTGGAGGCGCGATGCTGCCATGGCGCGGCGGCGTTGCTACCTCCCCTTCCCACGGTGCTACCAGGGACACGGCGAGCTGCTGCCGGCGAGAGGCGCCATGCTACCAGCATCGAGGCATGGTGCTCCCTAGGCACAACGGCGTTGCTGCCGTGGTGGAGGCGCGATGCTGCCATGGCGCGGCGGCGTTGCTACCTCCCCTGCCCACAGTGCTACCAGGGGCACGGCGAGCTGCTGCCGGCGGGAGGCGACGTGCTACCAACGTGGAGGCATGGTGCTCCTATGGCACAATGGTCTTGCGTCCACGGTGGAGGCGCGATGCTTCCATGGCGCGACGACGATGCTTCCATGGCTGCAGACGTTGGTGCCAGGATGCGGCGGCGCCGGCGAGAGGCGCAACCACCTGAAGGTCACCGGCATCCGGAGGTGTGAGCCATGGGCGGTGGCCGGTGGGTTGGTAGTTGTCTCCGGTGAGGGATACGAAGAAAGGATGCGCACGGAGCGGGTCGTTTCGTGTTTGACTAACGTGGGGACACGTGTCGCGTGCTGCATGCGGAGGATCGGAAGCCCCGAACCTCCGGAGGACGCTCAGCACTGCCCATGAAAACGGTAGAAGGAAACGGAACAAAAATATAGAAATGAAATTTTGCGAAACAAAAACCGTAAACAGAAATCTTTATATACAACGGAAACAGAAACGGAACTGCGTACTCGGCCGAATGCCTAATACGGAACTTTCATTTTTTTTTGTTATGCATTGATTTCCAAATTCCAAATCTAATAGGCACGAAAATTCTCTGAGAACATTTTGACACAACTCAATAGCTGAATAAAAGTAAAAAGAATTTGTTGCTCCCACTTCTTCATTTCAGTGTTATATTAGGGACAGAGACGATAACAGATATTTTTAATGTGCACACTATATTATATAATCATGATATCTCCTTATAATTTTATTTCATTTTAGAAACTTTACAAGTTTGTTGATTTGCTTGGTTTCCTTATAATTTTATTTCATCTTATAAATTTGACAAGTTCTTTAATTTACCTGGTTTTTCCTTAATTATATAAGGCGTCCCTCGGTTTTAGTGAATATCTGCCTTTTTGTTCCATTTCTACACCGTAATCGTTCAGTTTCCGACAATATCTGTTTCTAGGGTTTCTGTATCCGTTTTCGCAATATGGAAACAAGTATGAAACCACTCAGTTTTGTCCGTATCTGCTCCAATTTCATCCTTACATGAAATTTCCCTAGAAAATTTTCAGAAGATTAACAAGCTTTGAATGTGAAGCCGTTGGAGAACAAAATTTTCAGGAAACAAGATTTATTTTTTGCGTTACTTTTCTTGCTAATAAATGTATTTGTCCCACTCGGGAATGCTATCTTATGCGCTCAATCGATCTTCTAACAGCAAAACGACAAACGAGGCTAGGAGGAAGAAGATCCTCTCCGCCTCCACAACCGGACGCATCGCTTGCCACCGCCGCCTCGCCCTTCTCAAATCACGGCCGCTGCCCCTCCGCCTCCCCAACATCCATTCAGAATCAATGTTTAGCTTCCTATTTTGCAAAAGCCTAACTAAATTTTGGGTGCGGCTTCCCGCGAGGGAGAGGTAGCTTTTCCAAGAAGCCGTCAAGAAAACTAGGCCTAGATGAGTTAAAAGGTGAAAGGTCAAAGCAAATACATTTCCCCGGGGCGCTGCTGCCTCTGACTGCCGAGCTAGCCTGTCTTGCTATTTGCATTGGCAACAAGGATTACAAAAGGCAAACAGTTGCTGCATGTGACTCGTCCATCATCACACGACCATCAGTTTTCTTTCCGTCCCTGGCAACGCAAAGCAAACATCTCAGTGCACAAGTCCTCCGGGGTGACATGTTATACCAACACACTATACAAGTGCCAAGCAGACATAGTAGCTGTTTATGATCTACAAGATGATAATAACCCACTCCTACAGTTGATGCAAAACTGCCAGTTAAATGTTCACATGCAAGGATAAACGAGCGAATGAAGAGTGTACATCGTAGGCACTTGAGATCGTCAGCGCTGCGACACTTGCAGGCAGAGTTCCCTACAGGCCAAGACCAACTGTTCGGCCATCTCTCCGGCGCAGGCCTGCCACGTAGAGCTTCTCCAGGTCGGTGTCGAGCTCCTCCTGTTTCTTGCCTTCCACCGGACCCTCCTCCTTGTTGCCAGCCTTGCTTTCTTGAACCGGGGCGGAGGCGCTGCTCTTCACACCCTACAATAGGCCATAGCCACCAAGGCATCCTCAGACTCTAAAAAAGTGTTAGTTCACCGCAGAGTAATGATGTATATATGCTGTTGCTCAGCAAATTTAGGCCAGCATTATATTATAAAAAAATATAAGTCTCGGAGAAAGGATTACCATGAGTTTATTGAATTTCTCTTGACGCTCCCGATCAGAAAACAGATTTGAATCCCAGTGAGTACTTGTCTGCAGTATTAGGTATAAAAGTAAACAAATATGACATGCATATGGTATCCAGGCATAATGGAATGGAAACAAGCGGAACGAAAAACACTGGAGTGTTATCAGAGATTTACCTCTGGAGGGTTGCTCTTTTTGTTGCCCCAAAGCAGCTTCTTCTTCTGGTCAGTGGATAAACGCCCGGTTCCAACTCCAAATCCTACCATGTTCTTATTCACTGCAACAGAGCATGCAAGAAAGTGGTCAATCATGAAGCAAAAAATAGCATAGCTACAATAAGTCACTCCGACAGTGCAAAGATTTATATCGTAGTCATATCACTGGACCATCATGAAACCAAATTTAATGTGATAGCTGTGGAATGTTCAGCCTCAAAATTATTACAACCATACACATAAATCACATTTTTAATATGTGCATGCATCATACTTTAGACAGAGCACAGAAAAAGAAACTAAACCATCGAATGAGAATACAAATCCTTGAGATAATGCTACAATGAAAGAAAAAATATTGGCAGCTAGCTAAGGGAACACTCACCTAATTCAGCAGCTTTTCTTGCCACAAGTTTTGCTGCATCCAGATCATTTATGGCTTCATCTTTAATTCCTGGTGCAGAACCAAAACTTTGTTAGGATCAAAAGATTCAGAATCTTAGTACGCTACTGTGGCAGTTAGTTTAGTAACAAAAACAGAACATAAACAGTAAAAACAAAAAGGAAAAAATAAAATCAACCAACCTCCCGGGGTATCTATTTCCATGTGTTGTGCATTTTCAACATCTGGACCAACAGAACTGAATAAGCTTCTCCTCTTCTCCCTAGTTTCTAGCTCAGGTTCTGTTGGGTGGCTGCTTTTTTCGATTTCCTTGCCACTTCTCTTTTTTAGCACATCCTCCTGCTTGAACTTTTCCTTGTTTTTACTTTCCTTTTCTTCTGGATACCTTCTGGCAGAGTATGTCTCCCTCCTAAAATCAGCATCTTTGTCATACTCTGCTCCATCACGTGGAGACCACTGTTTTTCCTGATCCTTACTCCTCTGTCCTGGCTTAACAGATTTGCCTCCATACCTGCTGTCAGCATTTTTCCAATCCCCATGTGATCTATCAGATGTGCTATCACGCCTTGAGGGATCATAGTAAGTGCCATCCCTTGGTTCCCGATATGACCTAGAAGTTCTCGGATGGTTTCTGTCATTATCTTCAGCATGCTTATCATGATATCTCCTATAATCATCATGCCTCCTGGATTCACGTGAAGCTCCATAGGAGTGCCTATCAGAATACCTACCAAAATCATGACCTCTGCCTGGTCTGGCATGACTTGAATCATTCTGAAGCTCTCTTGAGTTGTCTTTCCTTCCATAACTCTCACTCCCCTTAGCGCAGTCATCCTTGAGTTCAACTGGACTATGACTCCTCCCACGTTTAGAGTTCATCTTGCACTCAGCAGCAGCTATCAAATAAACAGAAATTCAACAGTTCAAATTAGCAGGCAAAACATCTAGGTTACTCTACAGGCAATGTTGGGGATATCTCTTATCGGTAACTTATCGGTTGACCCAAGATAAGGGATAAATCGGCCGGTTTATCGTCATATCAGCCAATTTATCGTCATATCGGCCGATTTATCGGCTGATTTATCTTCTCGGTCAGACACTGAGAAGCGATAAATCGGACGACTTATCGTAATACCGGAAGATATCTTGAACAATGCTACAGGGCAAATCGTTCTTAACAGTGAACACTATTACATACTAGGAGCGCACCAGGATATGTGTTCATAGGGGATACCTGGTCCGTACTGCATGCAATAAAGGACTGGGTGCAATCACCATGCGATGAAACTAACACAAGCAATAAAACTCTGGATCTTATTGATGCTAGTGGTACTTCATGGTTTACTTTACATATGTATAAAACTTTAAGCTCAAAATTTATTCTATCTTAAGAGTGGCAAAAGGTGAATAATACGACGATTTGAATCCTTACAAAATGCTTGATTTTTTTTACTTCTAGCAAAAAATGACTAGATTTGAAAATTAGTTAGGTGGAGTAAATTTGGAAGTGCATCCAGATAATATCAAGAATTTTGCTTACGGCATTTGCTAGATTAAGTGCATAGCAGTTTGCGAGGAGCAAAAACTACAACCTTAGACCTCCCATGCTTTGTTGAGTAGCAGACTCAGGTCAATCTAGACATCTAGTACGCATGGCTCACATAAGTTAAGAACTTACGAATAATAATAATAACTAACAAGTTCAACTCAGGTTTATGGTATTTAAGAGTTCTAGCAGTGGAAAAAAAGAACCATTGGCTAAGTATGCAGAACTTAAGGCTAGGTAACATCCTCTAAGGCAAGCAAGCAGAGAAGAGAAGCTTTGAAAGAACCAACGAATAATAACTCACTAATCACATAATAATCATCCATGCAAAGGATGCAGACAAAAGTCAGAAATCCTCAGGATCTCAATGCTAACACTGATGCCAAGTGAATGAACTAGGCCAGGCCCCATATCGTCTTGACGATGGTAAAGCAACACATGACACGAGTAAGAACACTAGCAAGTCTCGACACAAAATCCCAACGGAGACTATTAATTCATTCAGAAGCAGGTGAAGCTGTAGCAGTAGGGGCACTGAAATGGAGGCTGTGACACGACGTCTCCACCAGGGTCCTCGACATAGCAAGAGTAGTCCCAATGGAGGGTGTGAATTGCATGCTTTAGTGCATAAAGTACGTCCCTGGGGATACCATCTAGTGAAGACGACCGAAGTTACACACTTAAGTTTAAAGGTTCAGTTAGCTGAGAAATCATGCGCGTGGAAAACAAGTGATATATATAATTCAAATGGTTTTGAGGAAGACTAAGTAATTCAAATGGTTTTGAGGAAGACTAAGTAGGTGGCGCCTCTTACACCTTGAATAAGAAAATTGTGATTCTGTTTTGTACTGCGACCAATTCTTCTTCTTCAGATTAAGTGGACCAATCCAAAGTTGGGGAGTCAAATAAAGACAAGGAAACAGCATAGTGCTGAACTAGCGTCATGTGCTTGGGGAGGTTAGAGTCTGAAGAACAAGGATTAGGTACTTGCCGTAGTGTAGCCACCAACATTTTATGATCCATGAGTGGAACCTATGAGGCTTACTGGGGCATTGATTATTAATCGATTGATCCAAAGAAGATACATGCAAACTCATCCTAATCATAACCCAGACCCCAATTTATGATTCCAAGTTATCCGTTATTGATAGCATACAGAAGGCTTGACAGACAGCCACCGCGCGCAGCACCCAAAGCTAACAACATGGTCATAGGGAAAGTTTCGTCCAAAAAGTGTGAACGAGACAGTTAAACAGAATGCAAATGCTACAAACAGATTATAATTTAGGACAAGGAGATGCCAATATCGTACACTCATCAGCTGATAATGAATTGGATCTGTAAGAGTGATGCTAGTACTCTGCCTGTATAGACTTTCAAACTGTGGCTCACATCAGCTGAGAGATTCTCTAGAGGGCTGGCAAGCTCTAAAGTGTCCTGGTCCAAACCACACAAGTCTTTGGGAAAGCAAACAAAGGAAAAACAAACATAGTTGAATAAGCAGTTTGGTTAGTCCTTTCCCTGGTTGCACGAGCGAACGGTGGGAGGTTTCGTACTAAGTTGAGAGTTCAAATGGACTATTGGGGTAATGTCAAAATCAGCAAATTGTCCATACTGCAGCACTACAACATTCCGCTCGCCACGAAATAATGCGTCAACTAGGGTGCGCGTTCTGTTAAATCGTTGATATAGTCATATAGGGTAATGTCAAGAGGAATTAATTCATCTCAATGGGAATTGCCTCAAAACCTAATTCGCCGAAAAAAATAAATCTGTGCGGAAGTGCTCAAAACCTAATCAGGAAAACAGCAGGCAGGTCACTCACCCGGACACAGCCCTCGCTAGCTCGCGGTTGCGAGGCGTGCTTGGACGGATTCCTTGGGGGTGATTCGGCGGCGACAGTGCGGTGGTCGAACCCAACTCGTCGCACCCCGAGGTGGAGGGTGGGAGGCCGGTGGTTCGCGACCGGGGAAGCGGAGGCCGGAGATCGCGGTGGCTAGGTCTGGGGCCGCGCCCGGCTAGGGTTGTCTGCCGCCGTACGGTGTGCGGGCTCGCGTGTGGGAGATTTGGAGATGGAGGCTAATTGGCCTGGGCCATGCTTGGGCCTCGGCTGAACAACACGTGCTTGACTGCCTGTTCCCGTTTTGCTGTGCTTGCTGCAAAAAACAAAAAACTTTGCTACTGAAATTGTCCCTTGAAAATGAGTATATTTCATTTCCCTAGAAAGTAGAAATTTTTTTTATTATAAAGAGAGCCCACAACACACATATTCAAGCACACCATACATACACAGTGTACACCGAGAACATATGGGCCCTGTGCATCCCCCTCCAGGCCTTGGATCCGCCCCTCATGTGGGGTCGATAAGATTTGTTGGCCGTCAACATTTATGAATGTAGAACCTTGTATTTTGTGAACATCAATCTGAGTTATCATAAATGTTTCAATGAGGTTTCACACGCATATGTATTCCAAAAGAGGTTTCGCGACATGTTTCACAAATACTGGACTGAAAGTGACATAACTCTTTTTTGTGATTTTTTCGGAGACACCTCTTTGTAGATGGGCCGCGGGTTTATTTTGAAAAATATAAGGATATTTTTCAAACGTGCCATACCGAGAGGTGTAGTCCGGGATGATTTGAAACACCACAAGGTTTTTTTTTGTAAAATATCAACAGACAATTAATCCGTCCCTCCATTTTCCATCTAATGGCCTAAATTAGGCGGGAATCCGGTAGCACCCACATGTGTGATAGCACTTCATACACCTCTTTAGCACACGCCCATAAAAAGAAGGGGGTGTTCAAAACAAAATGTAACTCTTTTGACTGCCTTAAGAATTTCGGGAAAATATTGAAGTATTCTGGCACTTTTTTCGCTGGATAGTATTGTGGATCTTGACTATGCACATTTCCCTTCTACTCTTAGCTTCTCAAAACGTCTTACTTTATGGAACGGAGGGAGTACATAACACTAGCAGAAAATTTCCATAGTACCATAATGTCCTCCTTCATTGGGATTTAAAACTTCTAGAAAAACGTTTTACCGAAGAAAACAACATCAAGAAAATCATGTACATATTTTGACAGAAAATTAGAGAGAGAGCTATGAGACAGAACTGAAATACTGATTGAATGACCAGCCAGAAGTGGGACGAATTTGCAATTCATTTATTGCATAAGTAATTGTACAATAAATTACCATCTAACTGGATGGGGGCAAAATGATGTTTCCTTGTAAATGCAACTGTATACATGTAAAATTGTGGATTGTAAAGTCTAAAACCTTACTGGATCTGGCAACCTTTGGTCTCTAGAGGAAAGAGGGCACAAGCCACTGCTGCAAGAAACAGTACCATATCGAAGATGAACACTGCTGCTTTCTGGTGACAGTTCTCTAACAAACCAACAGCTATGAGTGGTGCGACCATGCCCCCGATCCGGCCGAGAGAAGTTGCGACTCCCACTCCAGTGTTTCGACATGATGTAGGGTAGATCTGCACAAGGGTAATATCGAGAAAATAAGTTTTTGTCGGTTGTGTTCTACATTGCACATTTTATGTGTATTGCCGAACACTTGAACATGAACACTTAAAACAGAAGAACTACGAACTGTCCCTAATATGCAACGCTGACCAATCAAATTGCAGATTTATTATACGTTGAAATGGATGCAGACCACAACTGCTCTCACTACTGGAGTTTTTTAACCTGCTTGGTATTGGATAAAATGGTCAAAATACATAATTAATTTGGGAGAAGATCCAACAAAAATTCCAAGTGATTCATTTTCTTTGACAAACAGAAGCTGTAGAATTTTTTCTAGAGAATATGAACTTTGGTTGCAACTGGTTCGTGTCATCAGATTTGAAACTAGAAGATCAAGATACTGAGATTCTTGTTCTTGTCTACCAGAGGCTGATGTAATATCGTACGCTTTGATGTAAGCCTATAACTTTTCTCCATTTCTGATTAGCTTATTTGTTCTCAATTTGGGGAAGTGCAGGATATAATAAGGCCCCTAAATTACATCCCTTGTTTTATTTTAGACATTGACATTTATAATGTAAAGCATGTATTATATAGATATTTGCAAAACTTAAAATATGATATCATGTGTGATGGTACAGATATAAGTACTAACCTCAGGGCCATAAATATACAAAACAGCGTAACTTCCCATGATACAAGCCCGGGCACTGAATAAAAGGGTGGTTGCTAACCCTTCTCCTAAAGGTACAGCAAGTGGTGCGATGAAAGCAAAACACAAAAGGACAAATCCTCCCATTGACAGTTTGCGACCAACTCTGTCAACCAATAGAGCCGCCAAAATCAGTCCAGGAAACTCTGACACGAATAAAAACAAAGTTTTAGCATTTAATTAATACATGTTAATGGAAGAGGCGCCCTTTCAGTGATACTGAAACACATCGTTTTTAATCTAAAACACCAAATTCAGAGGAGAAACATAAGATAATACAGAACAAAGACCTTTTTTTCCAAATGTGAACCATATCCTCTCTCTCCCACCCCTTGGATATTTAATCGCGTTTAGTTATAACTCTTTGATATCTAACCATACAAAACTAAAAAATTTAAAAATTGTAAATTATTTAGCTTTATGATGCCAATGGGCAGCATCGGCAAGATCACTGGTCAATGTTTGTTAATCACACTGAATGAACCAAGGATATGGATAAACAATCACATGCACATAAGAGTGAGGATGATAATTGGCTATTTGACAGAAGCTTTACACAGTTACCTGCAAGACTTGTGACCAGGACATCTCTGTAGAGTCTGTTACCATTTTGCTGCCTCATATGAATTCCAACAGGTGCACACCTCCTTGCATCATTGCTTAGTTCGGATGTTAACAATACTACACCATAGTAAGCAAAGGAAAATGCAAAGTAGACAAACCATAGAAGAAGGGTAGATCTAATCAGGCTTTGTGACATGAGTGTACGAAATGCATTAGTGTATTTGGATTTAGAGCTCATGCTCACGTCTGTTGTAGCACTATCATTTGAAGTAATTAGAGGTAGTACTGTCTCCACATCAACGTCATTTTCAGTCCTTTGCGGGATGAAGACGCCAGAGGGCAGAGCCGTGCTGTTCATTCTTGCTATTCTCTCCAAGATAAATTTAGCATCAGCTGTTCTACCCCTTGAGCAGAGGTACCGTGGTGATTCAGGTGTTACACCATAAAAAATAAGCAGAAAGAAACATGGTGATGAGGACAATGCTATCAACCACCTCCATCCAAGTACCGGCATGATAGCCTGCATCAAGCAATGATGCCCAATTGTTGTCAGGTCCATCAAAACATATAATTCATTCCCAAGTAGTTCCAACTACATTTGTTTTTGTTTAGTTGATACTAATAATTCTTAATGATGGTCAATAAACTTTATTGAGCATAACCAATGCATTGAAAAAATTGCAAATTGTATCATAGGGCACATTAAAACTGAACGTTCACATCTAGGAGACTATGATTGTTTGAGACCTGTTCTCTCAACAGGGATGGCAGTCTAGTTTTTGCACCTTGAGCCTTCAGTGGTATTAGGAGTGTGTTATTCCTTTCTTATTTTTTCTTCATAAAACCGCAAAAAGCACAGCGTTTCGATTCATTGATAGAAAGAAAGATGATTACAAGCCTAAGATTAGGCCAATACAACCAAAACCGTCCACTCAAGACGAGAACACGAGCAACAACAGTGACACGCCTTATTACCGACACCACCAATATATTCCCTTCTTATCTGTACAATCTAAATTTATTTTACCAGTTTTTTCCCCCATTTGCATGGTTGTTCATGTTGGCTATATGCATCCCGATGCAGAGGCGAGAAATCAATACAAGCTTCCATTAAAAAAAAGGAGACTACGATTACTATTCAACAAGTCACCTTTTAGGTTAGTTTTCCTTATTTTAAGCAAGTTAGCTATCCTTTTTAATACATATTCTCAGTAGGATTCTTTCTGCGGTTGAAAGAGAAAACTAGAATGACATCAAGAAAGAATGTGGAGTTGCAAATACGTAAATTAAGTAACAGCATAGACATAAGTGGACTGTAAAGACCGAGGAGAATAAGAAATTACCCATGCAATTAGAGCCTGAAGGATTGTTCCAAAAGTCCAAGTACAATGGAAGACAACCACCCAAGTACCCCTCTTTGCAGCAGGAACGAACTCCAGGAACCAAGTACCAAGAACATGGCCAGCACCCAATCCCATTCCAACAACAAAGCGGAGGGTTAGTAAGCATATGAAATTAGGTGATAAAGCACTGAGAAAACCAAATATGCCCGTGACAAGTGCAGTGAACAGAAAACCAGTCCTGGCAATGAAAAAAAGTTCTGTCAGATTTATACTGGGAAATTAAATCCCGACATTATGAAGTGAAATAAGAGAAAAACTAAAAATCCATTTTTATAAAGATAAACTTTATTATTCTTTGTACTTAGCTGCACTTATTTACCGAACAAGTTTGCTTCCTAAAAAAATTCACCGGAATATCCCCAAAAGTTTCTGTCATATCCTATAGAGTGTGAATATATTTTCGCATTTCCACAGGTTGGAGTTTGCATTCCAGCGGTTAAGTTATTCTGATTCAGTTAACCTCTTTCTCCTGAAATTTGTGGCTCTGACTACCTAAAGCCAACTGGTAGTTCGCGATTACGCGAATCAACCAAAAAATGTTTGCCAGTTTGTTTGATATCAGGCATTTGAGTTAGTGTGACGAGTTTCAAATTGTTCTGGCTAATATATTATTCATTCCCTGTTGAGCAGGGAAATGAACTTTTGCTTCCAAAAGATGAGAAATGAGGCTCGTTTAATCTATAACTATACTCTTTTTCCAAAGATATACAACTTGCACAAGAATGTACTCTGAAGCGGTAGAGTACTCTGCAGTATGTATACTCATATACTTCATCATGGGCAAATAAAGAAAATCACACATGATGTACTACCAGTATATGTCATTTTTCCAGAAGCACTTGGTGACCCTGAAAGATATGCAAGATTCAGATTCGTGCACAAAATCGGCTCCAACAGTTCTAAATGGTAGTGTGAATGATTTTGCACAACCCATTCTCATTAAATGAGATTGACCAAAACGCAAAGACTTGGTACATTTCACAGCTGCTGGAACTGGAAAGATCGATTCATATTTCAGCATTATACATTGGGTTCAGTTCTCAGAATTGTTTGGTTTGGACCACTCGATAAAAATAAAAAAATTAGTAGAAATACGTATCAAGACTCAAGAGCCAAAGTGCGGCCAAACCTTCTGCCGTATGAGTCCGAGATGACGCCCCCGAGGCAGGCCCCGATGATCATCCCGGCGAAGACGACGCTGGTGATGAGCCCCTCCTGCTGGCCGGAGATCCCCCACTCGTCCTTCACGGACGGGCCGACGAAGGAGAGCATCATGATCTCCATGGCCTCCGCGGTCCAGCCCACGCCGGCGTAGGCCAGCACCAGCGCCTGGAACCTCCCGAAGCCCACGTGCGACAGCGCGTCGTCAGTCGTGTAGTAGCAGCACCCTGCCCCGCCGGCCTCTACCTCGTCCCCCGCCATCCTCCTCCCAAGAATCCGGCAAAAGAAGGAAGATTTCGGTGCTGGCGCAGGCGCCGGCGGAAGAAGAAGCGCGACTCGGCGGAGGGCAGGGCGAGGCGGGTGTTGACCGGCGGTGTCGAGGAGCGTAGCGCTGTAGCAGTGTCTGGCGATGGTGGCGGTGACTGTTGACGAACGGCTGCCGGTAGAGCCAATAATGGCGACAAAAACACAGACTAGAAGGAGATGGCGCTTTGCTGCGCTACTATTATTGATTTGCTGTGATCAACACATGACATTCTGATATGAGTAAATATTAATAGATCTTCATAACCTTTTCAAGCAAATATTGTAAATATTAGTCTAGTATCTGCAGTATAAACCATATAATGTAAAATTAACAACTTCGAAATGATTAATCACCCAAGAGGCAAGCCCCACGCGTTGTGTGGTGGCGCATAAACCTTGTGAGGAAGAGGTTAGTTGAGGTGTACCAGAGGCATAACTTGAATGTGTCGCTTGTGCGCGTGCTTGTAGCGAAGGGGGAGGCACGGTGAGGAAGGGGAGGATAGGAGGGTCGCCCGGTTGGCTCTCCGGCGGGAGACGACATCTTGGACGCGATGATGGCGCCGCGCGGGGGAGAGCAAAGACAACTCTCAAGTTCGAATCCCTACGTGCTCTCAAGCAGTGGTGTAGACTTGCGGCCAATTTGTAAGAGTTGTGCCGGAGGTTCAAGACCAATCGGTGGCAGAAGAGACAGGAGGGCGACATGAAACTTACAATTGTTAGTTGGCGTACCCACGTTGCATTTTTATGTAGCAATAATCCGAGTTTTGTATTTTGCAGCATTTATGTTATTTTCTAGACCTCACAAAACAAATCTGGACAAAATTTACATCAATGACGGCTATTGGAATAAGGCTTTTTACCTCAGCTATCCTACAAAATAATTATACCCTAAAATATGACATCTATCGGAGATGCTCTAAGATAGGGGTGGCCCGAAATTCATGTGCGGAAGTTAGAAAAATCATCACTAAATTTTGTGTCTAGTTTAATGGACGAATAATATTATTCTGACCATATGGTGGACACGAATATGCAAAGCAAAAACCAATAAGATGTTGACATGTGGCTCAACCTAGGAGCTCAAATCTTAGGGAGCTTAGATATTGTAGAGATTTCGTGAAAGCTTTTACCTTGTTTAATTTGTTTTGCCATTTTTACCTTTTTGTTTTGACATTGTGACTGATTTTATCCCGTTATATTATTTTATCCAAGTTGAAACGACTAGATCAGATTATTGTGACAATGTGAACGGGCACTGGCTATATGCTTTACCAAATTTTATCAAATACAATCAAATTGAATGGCTTGAGTTAATTTTCTAAACAGGTCTTGCTACTCCTTCAATTTCAAAATTCTTGTCATAGATTTGCCCGAGCATGAATTTATCTATACGTGTATTTTGAAACGGAGGGAGTACACCGTAGTACCGCACTGACTCTGCCATATAGTATCAACAATAATATATTTCCACAAAAAAAATCTTAAAATCTATAGAAAACAATGCATGCGAAGCATTCGTCATCCTGAGTATATACGCTTGTAATGACATAATCTACATATAAAAGGTAGAAGTGCTCTAAATGCCAATAACACCCATCAAAAGGAGGAGGAGAGAAGGGAGAGCCATCCAAGGACATCAATGTAATCACATATTGTCATCCTCGTACCAAAATGTTTGGGGTGAAATTATAAATGGTCATCTTTTTTATAAACAAATATATTAATATCAAGATGATACCAAATATATCCGTTTCTGCAACAACATATCAAAATGATACCAAATACATATGTTCCTTCAACAACATAATGTTCGGAGTGAGTCTCGATGAAGGAGGTAAGACAGTAAAGGTAACTTGCCTATTGGCATGTCAAGTAACTCTTCACACATTTTCCCTATAAATAGAGCTCTAGAGGAGGCATGATTGTTTCACTTGGCACAACTCTCTCTTACACACTCTTTCCTTCTGTTAGGTAAAGAAAGAGAAAGAAAAGAGAGGAACATGGGCGCCGCCGCTAGTGACCACGACGCTTAGGAGTAGCAGACAACCCAAGAAATGGAGCACCGTTTAGAGATGGCGTCATCGTCAAAGTATCACCCAGAATTAGATCTGTCAGAGGGAGTTGTTGCCTCAGGATCCAGTGTGGGTGTCGGTGCCCCGTTAAGCTTGGTTGATTGTTACAAGTTAGCGGAGTTTTTTTAGACAAGAATTCTTAGTTAATAATGGGGCCCTGCAAGGGCGGAGGCAGGAAAAGTAAATAAGGGGGGCCGGTGTAAGATTTTTCCCTCTAGCCAATAGTTGGGGAGAGCAAAGTACTAAAATGCTATCTTTTGAGGGGGATTTAGCAAAGCAACTAGGAGTTCTATTGAAATTTTCTACATGTTAGGGGGGGGGGGACATTGCCCCTGCTGGTCCCCATGTCTCCGCCACTGGGGCCCTGGAGAAGGCACAAAGCGGTCCGAGGGGAGGAGTCAACTGTTGAAGGAAGAAGCATAGCCGTTTAAGGGATGGAGCTAGCAGTCGAACCACGTGGTTTGACAACTTGACCCTCCGACCACGGTTCTGCTCGTCGTGTAAAAGAGACATCCATCGAAACCCACCATACTTGGAACATAGCCATGCCAACAACGTGTTCCTTGAACCCCTGATTCATTTGAATCATTGGATAGAGCTACTCCCAAATTGAATTCAAGGGATAAAGGGCACTGTAAAATTGCTCTATGTTGAACAACAACCGAGTTTTCTGTTCGGTTGCAAGAAACAACACCCGCCATGCTCTCGAATCCAACACACCTAACACTTCGATAATGCGATCACAAACGCGAAGCTTCATGGCATTGGAACGATGCACAACCACCCCTCCCCTTCGGTGTCCTTCCCTTACACGGGATCTTCAGTGTGCGGACTCATCACAATGTAATTCAACACTTAAATCATATAATCACACACACGCGTGCACTTCCATTAGACACGATGGACACATTGTTGGTACTCACTCTGTTCCTAAATATAAGATGTTTTAGCTTTTTTCTAGATTCCAACGCACGATCACAAACGCGAAGCTTCATGGCATTGGAACGATGCACAACCACCCCTGTCCTTCGCTGTCCTTCCCTTACACGAGATCTTCAGTGTGCGGACTCGTCACAATGTAATTCAACACTTAAATCATATAATCACACACACGTGTGCACTTCCATTAGACACGATGGACAAATTGTTGGTACTCACTTTGTTCCTAAATATAAGATGTTTTAGCTTTTTTCTAGATTAATATGTATCTAAATTTTAGACATGGTTTAGTGTACATATTCATTCATTTTAGTATGAATCTAATCAACATGTGCAATGTGTAAAACATCTTTAGAATGGAGGGAATGCATGATTAAGCTCCTGTTCGGATACGTGACACAATCACATCATCTGTTGCGTGCGTGGCTTATTTGGATCAAGCAAAATAGTGCTTACACTTTCAGTGCATGCAATGCTCTTCATCAATCATCAGCGTGTTTCTCGGCTAATTTGTCTTGGAATCTTTGGCTGAAAACTGACCGCAAAATGGAGGAATCCTCACCCTTGCTACCTGCGACTGCAGTCTGCAAGGCATGCAGTACTGCAACTTCTCAACCCATTTTGCCCATACGTGTTGTCCTGTCTTAAAGCTTATCTGCATGGAGCACTCACTTTCACATATGCTCGTGGTTCAGATCTATAACATCGCCCCTCCCCTCAGAAATCGAAACTTTCCTGTAGTATCTCTCTGTGCTCTAGTAACAATCCTACCGTGCGACGTGGATCATCAATTGCTTCCTGTTTCGGGGCATCTCCCTCAGCCTTGTAAAATAACTGGTGGACTTCAGTGATTGCAACATGCCAAATGGCAATGTAAATTCCCAAGCAGGTGTTGTATATTTTCAGGTGTTTACTGAAGATCGATGGTTTACTGACTGTAAATCAGACAGACCCTATTTCTTAGCCGACCAAGCTAATATTGGATCAACGAACAGGCCGGGCGTACTGAAAGAACCAAGAGATGATACTATGTACTTGAAAGTACCAATGAATTAGAGAATGGCAAACCAACGTTATAAGGCATTCCATCTGCCTACGCATTAGGATTAGTAATGAGTAATGAGCTCTCATGTTGTGGAATCCCCAGTGCAATTGCCTTTCCCCGGAATAGAGGAATCTCCACAACAACAAGAAGCTGAAACCACGTACCCGAGGAGCCCTCTGCTCGGCAAACTGACATAGTTGTCGCTCAGTATCCAATGAAAACCATGCCATTTTTCTGCCATGATCGTTACTGCCCTGTTGGAGCTGCATGGGTTTCTGATCAGAAACTTACCAGCAAGCATGGGTCACCTGCCTAGCTTCTTGGAGCAAGAAGCGCCCGTTGTGTTGGCCTGACAAGATTGTTCCTAAACTCTCCCGTACGTCCTTTCCTCACCCACGAGGGTTGCGTGATTTGCCATTTTGGGACTCCTGTCCTGCGTAGTTCGAGTTTCACGTTGCACTTCATTGATGGCAGTGCAAACACTGACCCCGAGCACATGACCCTCGAGATCGATAAAATGTTGGAGTAGCCATTGTTGAAGTGTATATTACCGGGCTGGAGTGCTATATTGTTGCTCGCGCCTACAAACTGTGATTGCTTTCCTATAGACATACCCGGTCGAGCAGAGATCACACGGCAGCTCGTCGCCGGCCGCCGGCATGTCGTCGGTGGCTCTCGACCTCCCGGAGCGGCTCGGCTACGTGCAGTGCAAGTTCTGCACCACCATCTTGCTGGTACGTAAGAAGACAGCAATGTACATACACCACTTGGCTTTGGCTCTCGTCCCGCGACAGTGTGCAGGCACTCACGCTGCGATGCATGTGCGTGTGCGTGCAGGTGAGCGTGCCGTGCAGCAGCCTGCTCAAGATGGTGTCCGTGCAGTGCGGCTACTGCGCCGGCGTCCTCTCAGTCAGCGTGGCTTCTCCCCCGCGACCGCCGCCGTCGTCCGTCGAGCTGCCCCTGCAGGTTAATTCTCAGCTCCGGGCATGCATGGTCCATTGGTTCTTAAATTTCAGCTCAAGTCAACCGTATAAAAGTACTGCTGGATGGAACAGGAGCTGGGAGTTGATCCGCCGCCGAGGGAGTGGTCGGACGAGAGCAGCGGCGCCGACGACGACCGGGAGGGTGAGGCTGCGGAGTACAATGCCGCCGCCGTCAACAAACGTACGTACCTTGACACCACCTTTTCGTGTACACCGGCCGGCAGATAGATGATGAGCTAACTAGGCATATGCTCTTCGATCGGAACATACTCCCTCCGTTCCAAATTAGATGACTTTAATTTGTCCACATGCGGATGTATCTAGACATGTTACAAGTATAGACACATCCGCATGTGGACAAATGGAAGTCATCTAATTTGGAACGGAGGGAGTATTTTGCAGCGCCAGTGAGGAAGCAGCGGACGCCCTCGGCCTACAACTGTTTCATCAAGTAAGAATTAGTGCGCACTGACAGCCGCCATTTCAGATGAGAGGCAACGAAAGCTTATAACAAGAGACGCCTTTGTGTTGTTATCAGGGAAGAGATAAAGAGGATCAAAGCCGTGGAACCCAGTATCACCCACAAAGAAGCGTTCAGCGCCGCTGCTAAAAACGTAAGCATCCACATTTTTTTTGTAGCAAATCATTATTGCTGTCCATCTGCATCCTCATGGAAAGCTTCCTTCACATATGATTTGAGAATTGCAATTGCTTGTTGTAATGTAGTGGGCTCACTTGCCAAGAATTCAGCACAAGGGAGACTGAGGGATCTGCTGCAGGTGACACATGCAAATTAAACTGCACAAGGAAGGGATATAAAATGAATGTAGTATATACATGCAAGCGAGATTACCAGGTTCAGGAAGCATCCAAGCTGTAGCTCCCCATATAACTAGGACTGTATCTATGCGAAATGTGATGCTGCACATCACAACCACGTGGTGCCTGGAACTTCTTCCATGTGATAAATGCAGTGTAGCTTGCTTCTGTTCCACAAATAGTCGGCTCTATTTCAGTTCGCAGTGCTGTGTGATGGACCAGAACTAGGAGTTAACCAATCTGATGAATCAAGCATGACAACAAACCAGTTGAACGGCAAAGAAAGTTTTATGCAATTATGATGATTACATGAAACCTCAGCTAGTGAACCCTGGTGGAACACACAATACATATAATTTCTTTAGCAATTTGACTACCATACATGATCCTCCTGTTCTGCATCGGTACAAAAAATGGAAACATTAACAGGAAAAGTTTGCCATTCAGATTACACAAAGATCTAAAACTTTCTATCTGTGATCCAAGCTTGTGGTCTGAAGCATCACTCTCTTGATGCTGGCATGAGTCTGAGCCTCTCCTCAGGAGAAGCTTTCACCGGATCCTCCGCCAAAAGGGCCTGCAAGTCACTCCCATTAGCCAGGCTGTTGAACTCCACTGATTTGGAGGGCATAGCAGGATAACGCCGCTGGGAAAATGTCATCAGCCTCTTTATCGACTGGAGGTACTTGCGAGTGGTCTCATCATTCATAATATGAGCCACACTATTCGTGTGGATCTTCTCCCGGGCAGAACGCTCGTGGATACCAACCATAGTGACTCCAATAGGCCATGGTGCGTTGCCAATGGCCAGCTTGATGTATTGGTCCATCGCTTGCAAATAATCACGCTTCATGCAGCAGTCAACCATAAACAGCAAAGCTTTACGAATGTCATCAGGAAGAACCTAAGCACAGACCAAAGCAATAATTGGTGTCAGAAATACCAAGCAATCTGCAGTCAGGAAAGGCTTCCGATATGCAATCACAATTCAGCACGAGCAGGTGGGTATAATGAGAAGGGAGTGGCTATGTCTCAGTCGACAGATTTTTTCTTAAAAATGCAACTACAATTAAAAAAGTGCAATTGCACTTATATCTAAACTGTGGTTGCACTTTTCTAAAAAGCAACTGAGACTTAAGAAAAAAACTGTCAACTGTGACTTAGCAAATAAGTTTAGGATCAGAATCAAAGCTAGTAGAGAACAAAGAACATGCCCAAATCAATTATTGATACGTAATAACCGAAGCTTTTGAATCTGCAAAAATGTTAGTACTTGCTTATATTGAGTCAGGCCTGAAATTTGATCGATAGTGAAAATTTGAATCCCAGGCTCCAAGGAGTTCCAATGAGCCTTGTTTCATCATTTTTACTATGCATCCATGCAGGTCATTCTTACATGCATAATGGCTAAACTATTTAAAGGAAATCCATGAGAACAATATTAAACTTGAAACTAATACACTACGCAAGTAGTACCCAGCATACAGTCATAGCCCTACTCAGAGAGTCAGAGTACATAATCCTCGGAGTGGTGTTTATTTTAATATCAACGAATCAATTAATTCATGACAAATGTACTGCAAAAATGAAAGTATTTTCATAACCTGACATATATGGTGCAAAAGTAACAACATAACTTGTGATCCTTGGCTGAATGAAACAGATATGAAGGAGCCGTGCAAAATCACTGTAAGTTTATCATCACCCTAATTAAGAAGCAGCATGTCTACAATGCTCCAGGGATACGAGCAATGATCCATATTTCCATTACCATTTGTCTCTAAAGAAGAATTATATCACATTAACTTTATAAGCTCGTCTTAGATACAGAAATACAGAGTATCATCTTGTGCTACCAGCACTGACTCTATATAACCTTCACAGATCTCAAGCAAATGCCCTTTACATAATAATAAGTTCTTACTGAGTTAGAATGATGTCAAATGGTCTCTGAAAATTGTAAGTGCAGGCAGGTTATAGCATAAACATTAGTTGGCTACATATATCTTATATACAACTAATGGCCAGATGAAAGACACTTACCTTCAATATGTTCATGACAATGTTCCTAGGTTAACTATTATTTTTCAGTATACGTGCGAATTTATGACAATAACATCTATTTGATCAGTTATCCTTTCTAAAATAGTGTAGAACTTCTTGCGACTAACTTGTTCTTTAAGCCAGCAAAAAGACCCAGGAAGGATTTTGACAAAGAGATTACTGAGAAATTGTATTGGATGCCCACTTTAGCCATCTCCTATTTCTAATCAAAATCTAAGTCATATATTAGAACTGATCACTTAAACAAGGATTCTGAACTTTGAAGGTAAATCATGTGTTACAAGCATCATTTCAAATCCTAATCTACCCCACTCTTTCTGTTAATTTCCTTTTGTGCTCAATTACTTCAATCTGAAACTGAGTGAAAACAGTATCACACATCTAAGCAACTAGCTGACAGAAATCTAAAGAGATTCTCACCTTCTTCCTGCAGAACTCGAACAGGGGACTGAGATACCGTCCACACTGCTTGAACGTTGCAAACATGGACTTCCCCTTTCCCGTCCGCTTCTCCAGCTCCGTCATATCATCCAGCTCCTGGTTCCACTCCTTGAGCAGCCACTTGAAGAAGACCAAGATCTTATCTTCATCACAAAGCTCCTCAAACTTGGTATTCATTCGCTTGGAATCCTTGTCTGCATCAGCATCAACCCCACTCCCCGGGCATCCCCCTCCCCGTCATCCACGTCGTCTCCCAAGGCGCCACCCTCACCACCATCACCGGCACCAACACGCTTGCTCTTTCCCTTGCCATAGGCATCCCGACCGGTCTTCTGCCGCATACGTAGCTCAATCATGTCGCGGAGGAAGTCGTTGGTCTGCCCCTCGGTCATCTCAAGGTCGTCAATGTCATCAATCACTCCGGACTTGAGCACGAGCTTGAGGCGATCGAGCCGGTCCGCGTCGTCCTCCCCAAATACCGTGACTGGCTCGCGAAGCACCCGGAGGCGCCGAATCACCTCGTTCCGAGGGAGGACGAGCTCATCGATGCGGCGCTCCTCGGAGTGCAGCGCATCCTCCGGCGCGGCCTTCTTCCCCGCGAGGCCGGGTGGGACGGAGGCCGCGGCGGCGGCGGACGAGGAGCTAGGGTTAGGGTTCGCGCCGCCGCCCTTGGCGAGGTCGGCGTTGGAGTTGGTGGGGTCGGAGCCGGCGGCGGAGGAGCTGGAGGTGGGCACGGGCGGAACCTTGGCGGGGATCTGGCGGCGCTTCTGAAGCTGCTTCTCCTCCAGCTCCGACCGCCGGACGAAGTTCTTGCCGCCGAAATCGGCCGTCGCCGCCTTCCGCTTCTTCTCCAGCTCCCGCTTCAGGAGATCCATCTCGCCGGCGATGAAGCGCGAGACTTCCCGGCGCTTCCCGGAGAATGAGGTGGAGGAGGGGAGGCGGTGCCGGTGGGGGCACGACTCCGTCTCAACCCGACTAAGCTTCAGTGATTTAGCCTCCTTCCGCCATCCATTCTAAATCGGATGTACCAGATTGATCCAGATTCCGAACCAGCTTCTCAAAGTCACCGAAGCTGAAACCGTCTCGGCCTAGGTTACTCATGTGTTCATATTTTGAACTCATGCGAAATCAAGCTTTACTTCAAAAATATCAAGCTAAGAAGCACAATATCTTGAAAAATAGAATTTGAAACCTAAAATCATGCACAAATTCTATTAAAAAGTGATTTATTGATATATATTGCTGCTTTATTTTATATCTACACAGTAGATATTTATAGTGGAATTTGTAATTCAATACTAGTAGATGATAAAAAATGCCAACTGTTATAAAACAGGGATAACACAAACAAGTTGATCACATGTCCACAAGAATGTCTGCCAGTTGATAAAATTCCATGTTAAAGCTCACAAATCTTGAAGTTCATGAGTCGATTTGTAAAAAAGCTGGATTAAATGTCAACTGGTTTAATTTATATTTTAGTCTAGCTTGAAACTTATAATGCTCTTCAATTTGGGCCTAAAGTAGAATACATGTGCATGTATCCTTAGACCTTACATCATCGTAGTTTTAAACCACATGACATCTAAATAATGTCTCTACTCACACACACCTGAGCTTATCCAACGGGTCATGTCACCCTCTATCTTGCCAAACCCAAACGTGTTAGTGGCACTTTTTAGGACTCTACATGTGATGTCATCATTTCTAACTTCCAACGGCAAATCACATCCTTTTCCCCCTAAACTACACAAATGTCAAGATTAACATGCTAGGATCGACGAGCGAGACCGTACGACATGTCTTGCACCACCTGGCGTACCCTTGGGAAAGGGATAGAAGGAGAGATGGGAGAGATGATTTTTATTTTCCTAATAAAACCAATCGTGGAGGGGTTAGAAAGGGAGATGAGAGAGAGAGGGTGTAAATGATTAGAGGGAGATATAAGTCATAAATGTTTACATTATATCTCATGGTTTACAGACGAGTTTTGATGTTTTGATATATTTTATTTCCTAATTTACAATTTAAACTACAACGACCAACCACTAAATTGGTACATAATAAGTTTGTTTTCTCAGACTTAGAGCTGGCATATCACATCTGGAGATCACTTTTTTTTGGGTCAAGGTTTTTTTAGCATCAACATTTAGTTGTTGTTTGGATAGCCAAGATTAGGATAAGATTTTAGAAAACATGTTTTTGGCTGATTCTTAGGAAAAACTAGTTTGGGGTTCATAGGAAATCATGTTTGGGGTTAGGAAAAATCATGTTTGGGGTTAGGTAAAATGTTTCCGGGGCGACCGGCCGCAAAAGGCAAGCAAGCATGGATGAAGTTGCAATTTTTTTAGAAACGTGGATTTTGTTTGAAGAAAAGTGGATGAAGTGTTTTTTTTTTTTTTTTGAGAAACCTGGAGGAAGGTGCTGATAGAAAAGCAGCAAAGCGAGTTAATTATTTTGTAAAACACGATTAATACATCTTTTCTCAAAACTCAAATCTGAGTTATGTGAAAACCAAATTCTCTACATACACGGAATCAGTAGCCTAGACAAATTCGGTTGACGGTTTCCCTGATATGTATAGAAAACACGTTCTGCATATTCCAATGCAAGTCAACTCCATAGCGTCGAAGCTGCGAAAGCAAAGGTATCGAAATTCAGGCCTCGATCAAACTAGCCGAGTTTCGAAGCAAAATTTTCTCTAAAATTTGTCAAACGGCTTCATTTCTCGCTGGTTCAGGTCTTCGCGACAAACTGTCATTTTGCCACTCTACTTCCCCAATCGCGAGAGCGCGTCGCGGTGCCGTCCGTCCGGCCATGTCTTCCGGCGCGCCGCCGCCGCAGCCTCCGCCGTACCGCCCGTACCGGCAGGCGCGCGCGGCGACCCCGCACGCCCGCGCCATCTCCTGCGTGCGCTTCTCCCCCTGCGGCCGCCTCCTGGCCACGGCCTCCCTCGACGGCACCGTGGCCCTGCTCTCCCCCTCCTCGCTCGCCGTCATCGCCACGCTGCGCGGCCACACCCACGGCGTCTCCGACCTCTCCTGGTCCACCGACTCCTTCTACCTCTGCTCCGCCTCCGACGACCGCACCCTCCGCATCTGGGACATCCGCTCCGTCCTCTCCCCCAACAAGCCCGCCGCCGCCGACCCGGCCGCCGTCGACCGATGCATCCGCGTGCTCAAGGGCCACACCAACTTCGTCTTCAGCGCCAACTTCAACCCGCAGACCAGCTCCCAGGTCGCCTCGGGCGGCTTCGACGGCACCGTGCGCATCTGGGACGTCAAGACCGGCCGCTGCGTCCGCGCCATCGACGCCCACTCCGACCCCGTCACCTCCGTCCACTTCATCCGGGACGGCTCCATCATCGTGTCCGGGAGCCATGATGGGAGCTGCAAGATTTGGGATGCCAGGACTGGGGCGTGTCTCAAGACCGTCATCGATGACAAGAAGCCGTCGGTTTCCTGCTCTATGTTCTCGCCGAATGGCAAGTTCATCCTCCTCGCCACGCTCGACGACTCACTGGTATGTATGACCAATTGACTTCTGTTTTTCACACCAATTAACCATCATTTTGAGTTCTGACTGTAGTGAAAGATTGAATAGAACTATTGTTTCATTGATTGATTTGGTGCAGCGTACATGGCTTTATATATTGGTACAAACCGACTTAATTTAGGTATAACAAACCGACTATGCGTACTATTAGGAAACCTAGAACAACCGACTTTAGGAGTCCTAATCCTATAATCTAACCTAACGTGATATACTCCAACACCCCCCGCAGTCGGATCGGTAGTGACACAGACAACTGGAGCGTCGCGGACGGTCTGACTGGAGCACAAGCCGAAGTCGCGAACTGGAGAGGGAGCCGAGGTGATAGCCCTTAATGCCGATGTCGATGTAGCCGAGTTGTGGGCATTGTAGTCGTGGTCGATGTTGCCGTTGTTGGGGAAGTTGAGGTAGACGTTTGCTGGAGTTTGATGTAGACGAGGTAGGCGGCACGCCTTGCCGAGCTTGCCATACTCGGGGACGCGTCGGGGACGAAGGCACGCGCCGGTGTTCCTAATACCGGACATGCGAAGACAGGGACCACCATGAACCTTGCGCGCCAGAGCCGGATGAAGAAGCAGAGAAGATCTCCGTGGACGGCGGCGCGTAGCGCAGATTTTCCGCCGTTTTGTTGTCGGAGTAGACGAAAAAGGTTGAAATTTGTGTAAAATAAAATAGACTGCAACTGTGGCGGCTCGGTTGCGGTGGACGAAGACGGCGTGGTGGTACTTGTTGAAGAAGTTTGTTGGTGTAGTAGTTGTCGGAGGTAGAAGATGCCGAGGCGTTGTTGGCGTAGAACTTGTCGGCGATGATGACCACGAGCGTTGTTGGTGCAGCCCCCTGGCGAGGCGCGTACTTGGGGACGCGTTTGTCCCGGTTGAAGTTGTCGAAGATGATCCGGCGTGGTGGCGACGAGCGGAGGTTGCAGCCGGCGACGGCGCGTGGGGCGCCGTGTACGGTGTCCTTCACACGGTCGATGACGAGTAGTTGCCGGAGAGGAGTCGACGACTGCTGGTGTAGAGGCGCATGAGGACGACAGGTGGCGGGCGACGCAATCCGATCTATGATCGGCAAAAGAAGAAGAAACGCCGGTCAAGCGGCCGGCGAGAAAATTTCGACGACGAAAGATCTAATCTAATTGCGCAGCCCCCGGCGGAGATGAATCTCCCCGGGGGCGGCGCGGCGGAAGCGTTTAGTGGCTAAACCCTAATCTGCGGAGCGAACCGCTCTGATACCATGAAAGATTGAATATAACTATTGTTTCATTGATTGATTTGGTGCAGCGTACACGGCTTTATATATTGGTACAAACCGACTTAATCTAGGTATAACAAACCGACTATGCGTACTATTAGGAAACCTAGAACAACCGACTTTAGGAGTCCTAATCCTATAATCTAACCTAACGTGATATACTCCAACATGTAGCGCCAACGAAACTCATGTATATATGCCTCTCTCAGTGTTAAGTGCAAATCACTCTCAAAATTCACAGAGGATCGATGAAAAACATGTTGTTTGTTGGATGGTACAATACAAATCACACTATATTAGCCCATCATGCATCACCAAGTACAGTATACGGAGTATTTAATTGTTATTTGTTATGAAGGGCTCAAGGCCACGTCGATGTAGTTTGATCTTGGTACACTGATTGCAGACTCTAGCTAGTTTCTAATCCAGTTTTCTGCTGCAAATTACTCTGACTTATAGTCGATATATAGTGAATAAAAACCTTACCCACTTCTTAAAAATCAAATGGACGACCACGTATTGTAGTGACACAGCACAAGGTTATGGTATTTGAGGTCGTGGGTTGGATGTCCTATTCCCTTCAAATTCGGTATGCACAAATTTTAGAATGTCTCACGTGGTTTGGAATTCAGATGAGGGACACTTGACTGTGGATGAAATTACAAAACTCAGTCTCATTTCATTTTGACTTCTTAAGTTCAAATGAAAAAGATGCTATTTGCATAAGTAGGCTGTTCAACCAAGTGGCGCTCATCCATTTAACTGCGACTGGAAGTGATATTTAGCCCATCATGCAGCAGTAAGTAAAGTGTACGGAGTATTTCATTCTTATTTGATATCAAGGGCTCAAGGCCAATTCGATGTAGTTGGTCTTGGTACACTAATTGCAGACTCTAGCTAGTTTGTAATCCAGTTTTCTGTTGCAAATTACTTTGAAATAGTCGACAGTGCACGAAAACCCTGCCAGTTCTTAAAATTCAAATGGACCACCACATGTTGTAATGACATAGTACAAGGTTATAGTATTTCAGGTTACGGGTTGGAAGTCATATTCCCTTCAATTCAGTATGCACAGTTTTCAGAATGCCTCACGGGATTTGGAATTCCAATCTAGGACACTTGACAGTGGATTAAATTACAAAACTCAGTCTCAGTTCAAATTTTGACTTCTGAAGTTCAAATGAAATAAAGATGCTATTTGCGTAATTAGGCTGTTCAACCAGGTGGCGCTTATCCATTTAACTGTGACCGGAGGTGATATTTAGCACATTTATTCTCACAAAGTTCCACTTTTGCACCAAGAAAATATGGTTTCCGATCAAGTTCCCTTCTTTTGGGGATTATGTTAAGCGAATGTTTTCAACTTACATGGCTGAATCGAATTGAGGAAACTGAGTCTTTAAAATGTCTAAAGTGCATTTTATATTTGTACTTCTCTACCAACTTTATGCCAATCCGCTTATTCTTGTTACATTTGTAATCTTCATACTGTGAATGTTGAGCTTGTACATTGTCAACAACTTGTCATTCATCTTTGTCATGCCACAACATGATTTTCGCTGTTGCAAGTAGCAATAGACATGACAAATGTTCATCTTGTTACAGTCTTCTCCCCGTCTCCTACAACATGACTTTGGTGTGAACTTCACCCCATCTCCACATTTTAATTTCCAAGCTTTGCTGTCTCTGCCACATGATCTACTGCTCTTAGATCTACCTTCTTGTCCAAATTCTTTGTTCTCCACCCAGTGCAACAGTTCGAACTTTAAAGTGCTACAGGTCATTACATACAATTTAAAGTCTAACTGACATACTTGATGTTAATGTTACCTTAATGTTCATAAGTGTTCTCACCACTCTGGCTATTACATTTTACCACTAGTGATTGGCAATTTTCTTTGACTGTCTATTAAGTCTCAAGATACAGCATTACTTCCAACTAAATATTGTTGCAAATAGCCTCTCAAAACTATTAATTACAATTTGTACATAAATTGCAAAATATGTTATCCAACCACCATTGCTTACAGTTACTACTACACGACTCGCACCTAGCTTTTCAAATGCTTATTAGAAATTTGCTTACTAAGTGTCTCATGCCTTGCAGAAACTATGCAATTATGCTACTGGCAAGTTCTTGAAGGTATATAGTGGACATGCAAACAAAGTATATTGCATCCAGTCTGCCTTTTCTGTCACAAACGGGAAGTACATTGTCAGTGGGTCAGAAGATAACTGTGTATACATATGGGACCTCCAAGGAAAAAACATTCTTCAGAAAATGGAAGGTCATACTGACGCTGTCATCTCAGTGTCCTGTCATCCAACAGAGAACAAAATTGCTTCTGGCAGCCTTGACAACGATAAGACTGTGAGACTCTGGGTTCAAGATGGTTGATGAGCATGCAAAGGAGAGGATAGATAACCTGAATGCACTTTATGGAGAACCTATGCAGCATTGTCATCTCAAAGACAAACTCTTGTTGCTGGCTTCTACCTGGATGTATCTCAACCTGGAGGTAGAAAGACATTAACTTAGCCTTGCACTGCTTTGTTTTAATCTGAGTTCCTCTTTGAGGTTCCGAGTATCAAAAGATGAGTTGGTCTCCTATTATTGAAATGTGTTTATTTGGTGCCAATGGTTGTTGTAAAGTAGAAGATTCGAACATCTTCGTTCGTAAATTGTAGTGCCCTTTTACTGATTGCCAGTTCACATAAGTATTGCAGTGCTGGCAGTATGTGGGTAACAGGATGCATCTCTCATTCCGTGTGTAGGGTTAATAGATAAACATATATCAACTAGTTGAATACCCGTGCGTTGCTACGGGCTATTTTATTTTTTCATTTAGTACCCTATGTAAATATAAAATACACATTCATGTCACACAAAAAATTCACATATTGTTATATGTCAAAATCTTAATTTGAATAATTAAATATCACTTGTACTAAAGTAAACTCGTGTCTTGTTCGATGTTAGGGTCTTTCCTTCCCCCGTGGGCCACCCATTCTCTGCTCCGGCAACCACCGGGCGGCTGCCATGCCTCCCAGGTGTGCGCCCATGAACTCTCCGCCCGATGAGTAGGTTGTGGACTCCGTCGAGCTGGCAACGAGGGTGTGAAATATGCAACATGCCGCACGAAGAGGGCGGAGGAATCCATCTGTGTGTTGCTGGCGCCGTCTAAGTGTAGACTCCATCTCCTCGTCGCCGTCCGGAAGCCGGCTTGGCAGCATAGTTTAAAAAACCAGACCGGCAATCGAACTGGTCAGGCTCTCGGTTCGTGGTTCCCTGGCCAACCGCCGGTTCGACTGGTTCAATTGCTGGACCGGTCTTTAACAACAATTATTATTTTTAGTAATGAAATATAGCTAAATAAAGTGGCCAAGTAACGTAACTTCCCCTATTATTGCACAACAGGCGCTCTGGATAGATGACTAATACAGGCTACACAGGCGCTCTGGATAGTTTGTTGCACAGGACAAGTTCCTCATAGGTCCACGTCGCCGGCGTCCCCCGCCGTCCGATCCGCGCGATCGACGGCCCAGATCGGGCCACGTCCTCCTCCCTACCGCCCAGTACTGTAGCAACGATTTTCTACCAATTACAGCGCGCCACGTCGCTCCGGTCACCGGCCGGTCGCCCCGGTTCCAGCCGGTCACCCACCCGGTCGCCCCGCTTATTTGCAAAAACATCCTCCCACATTCGGCAATTCACGCGCGGTTCACGCTTTTCCTCTGCGGGGGGACCTAAATGAAATTTCCAGAAAGGGCGGGGTCTTTTCCGCAAAACCGTCCGCGGGCTCTCCTCTCCTCCGCGCGACGCCATGGTCGCCGCCGCCGCCGCCTCGCGCCGCCGCCGTTCCGCCGCTCCCCCGCCGGATCTACGGACACGGCGCGCTCCGGCGTCCCCGCTTCTCCCTCCTGACCGCGTATCGCCCGCCGGGACGCCGTTCCTACGCCGGGATCGCCGCCGCCGTCCGCGCGGGTCTTCGCCGCTCCCGCAGGCCGCCGGCGCCGCTCCGGCGACCCAAAATGGGCGGCGCCGCCACCCACGGGTCGGCCGCGAGCAGGCGCACCCGACGCGGCATCCACGCGTGCCAGATCGCGGCGGCGCGCCGCCGCCACGACCAGATCTGCCCCCACGTGACGTCAGCACGACGTCACGGCGGCCCACATGTCAGATTTTTATTTTTTTTATTTCTTCAGAAAAAAACCCCTTATTTAAAATAATCTAAAACAATTCCTAAATGATATAAAACCAGAAATTTTTAATAAATATGTACAAGTGAACACATAAAGAAAAAGATCTTTAACTATGCCATGCGACCGAAATTCAAATTTGAAAATTTGAAGTGCTTTCCATATTTGTTCATTTTCGTAAATGCTACAAGAATTCAAATATGTATAACTTCTCATTTTGCACAACTTTCCGAAATATGGACAACCTTCAGGCATACGATCAAATTCATAATCCGAAGATTTCAAATTTCCAAACGCCTTCCAAACCTTAAGATTTTGAAAACTTATAGAAGAAATCACATATGAATGACTTCTCACTAATACCAATTTAAAAATTGAAATGTAAACTTCTTACAACAGATTCAACACATTTTAATCTAAACAACTTCTGACTGCCAACATTTCCAAAAGCAGCCTGCTCGCGTCAGCCCGTCCCCACCTGTCAGCCGCTCGACGAACGTTTTAAAACAAACAAACATTAATACATCTCCTTGCATGCTTACAGAACTTTACCAAAAAATAACTGCAAGAACTACCGTAACTTCCAATTATTAATTATGATTTGCTAACATTTGCAAAAAATTAAGAATGAAAGAAAACCATGCTGGAGATAATTATGATTTGCTAACATTTGCAAAAAATTAAGAATGAAAGAAAACCATGCTGGAGTTTTCCAATCCAAATTTCAAATTTAATCCCTAAAACTAAAATTCTCTCAATTCCACGGGAGCGGCAAAGTCCGTGCTTATTCCCCTAGTTACAACTTAAGCGTGGCATGGTGAGTAGTATTGTTGACAACACAAGGGTAAAATCGGAAATAAAAATGAC
Source organism: Poa pratensis (assembly GCA_947311845.1). Lineage (NCBI taxonomy): Eukaryota > Viridiplantae > Streptophyta > Magnoliopsida > Poales > Poaceae > Poa > Poa pratensis. The sequence continues at coordinate 110,186,897 of CAMZMU010000063.1, forward strand.
GTACCAACACCTCCTCAAGCCATATTGTATAGTAGAGATATGGTGACCGAACATCATGTATAAATGGGTACTGTTGTACTGAGGTCGTGTTGATTGTTAGGTGTCACACCGCAGAAAGCCTGATATTTTTTGTGATACACAAGGAATGTTGCCTCATGGCTATTTTTTTTGAAGGTCACCTTGGGGGGGGGGGGGGGGGGGGTTGGGGGGAGTTAGTCCCCACCTGAATATATTTCAAAGCTGACTTGAGTCTTTGCAGACTCTACAAGATAGGTTCAAATGAGCCAGAATACACGGGGATTACAAAGAGGAGAGATAAAAGGAAAAACGCACACACACGATGAGGGAGCGGCAAGAGCCACCATGAGACACAAGTAGAAAAGGGGTGCTGTCGAGGGATCACAATACCAAACTAAGGGTATGAACTATAGTTCATAGTCTCATGGCTATGAACTAAGGGTGTTCCTAACTTGATAAAACTTTCATAAACTCAATGTGCAACGTCCATATAGATCAAACATGTCTTGGCACATGGATCATAAACAAAATCTATCATTAGGATTGAATGAAACCAAGGCTGAAATAGAACAAAACATTGAAACCCAGTATACACAGATTTAGAAAATGATTCAGTGTTTCGATTTTGTAGGGTTGACCTGATATCAAGTTGAGATAGCATAGAGTGGGGTAACTTGAATCTTGCCCATAGTGCGACGCCGTTGCACTCAGATCTTGGGCTTTGATAATCCAACAAATTCCATTAGACCTCGTTTGGCACCCATCATTTCACTCATTTGGCATAAATGAAACAATGTCATCATTTTATTTCATTTTTTAAAGTGAAATGACGTCGCTGGAGGTAGAATTAGACATAACACACAATAGGCATTTGCTAGAATTCCAATGAAATGACATGTCCAATTTCATGACAGCCAAACAGGTTGGACATGAAATCACAATATGAACTCTATAATTCCGGCTCAAATGACGGATAGCAAATGACCTCTTAACGTAATCCAATAATTACTATGACCATTGGCTCAGGATTTGATAGATCTTTCTAAGTAAGACTCGCTTTACTGTCTCTGAATGTTTTCATATGCCTGACTGGTATTTTAATCTCCAGCAATCAGGCAGGGGCGGAGCTAGGTGCAATCAGTGGGGTCAAATGACCCCTATGACCCAAAGCAAATCCTTGGTAAATTAGTGAAAGCTAGTGATCATTTGTATAAGATGACACCGATGCAAGAGAGATGACCCCAGTCCTCTTCTCGGCTGGCTTCGCCCCTGCAATCAGGATTAAGGACTGGACTACTCCACCAACCCCAACTGTCTCTCTACTATGGTTTAGATGGTTTGCAAGCAACCGTAAAGTAGCAAAGCGGGGTACACTGAGCACCATGAGAAATTGAGCAACCAGCCACAGAGTAGCAATTTTAGTATAATTAAGCAGTGTCCTACTAAGAAATTGAGCATCACTCTTGGTTGCTCATATTATTACACTGTGCAATCAGTTTGAGACGGCGTTGCTGCTCCAGCCGTTGACTATGACGTCGCTGCCTTATGATGATCTTAGTACCACAGACGTAGCGAGATACATAATCAAGGACACTGCATGACCGGGCGTCGCCAGTGCCGCCTCGGATGCGTCCATACGGGAGACAGAAGACGTCGATTCTGGGTCCGTCATTGCAGCTGTGGTACTCTCCTCTAGAGTAGCACTCGCCATAATCTTGGCACGAGTAGACGATGTCGGCACGAAGGTAAGGGGATAGACCGGCGGGCAACAAAATGGCGGGCGCCTCCACCAGGTAGCCATCACCGACGAACAAGGCACGCCCACCGAGGTCTTCCATTGGTAGTGTGATTTGGCCTCCAGATCCACCCGGTGCACCTTGTGGCCTTCCCGCGGCCGGAAAGTGTTGAGATTGTCACGTGGTATCCGGTGCACCAGGATCAGTTCACCGTTGTTGTCCAATAGCCTCACGGTCCGATCATATGCTTTAAGTCACAGTCATCACCCAGCTCGGCCGCCACCACCAGCTGCGGCGTGTCTGCGGCGGTGTCCACCACCATGATTGCGTTCTCTGTGACGCAGTAGAAGCGGCTGGCGAACGACAATGCTGCAATGACCCCTATGTACTTGTTGTTGTTGTCGTAGTTGGAGGCGTTCAACCGCGTCCACTGCTTATCACCGGGCTTGGCGATGACTAGCCAATACCGGTCGAAGTGGAGGGCGACGGTGGAGTCGTCCACGAGACCGGCGGCATACACTTGTAGAAACTTCAGTGTATACCCACTAAGTGGCCGCTGGCTGCTCAGCGTGCTCGCGTTTGGGAGGTTGGTAATAAGCTGCCGGGTGAGCGGGTTGAGGAGGCAGACTTCGTATGTCCGCTTGTCACAGATCACGATGAGGCCACCGGAGGTTGCCCCGAATACGTACTGGTAGCAGAGCTCGGGGAGGTCCACCAGGATGCGCTCCCCGGTCGATACGTTCATGAATTCGCGGCGCTTCCGAAGGGCTCCGAGGGTTCGCGGGAGCATGATCCACCGCCGCGGGTGGAACCGGCGGTCCAGGCCGCTGTGCGCGTGCGGGGACGCCGTGCATCGCCGCCACGAGCCACATACCGCGCGAAAGCGGAGGTAGTCGGCGACGTCGATCGCCAGGAGGCGCTCGGCGATCAGGCCCGCCGGCCCGGCCATCCGGTTACCCGCCCAATCCCTCCTGCGGGTTAGAGTTCGATCGGATGAGAACTTGAGAAGACATGTTCTTGAAACAGATCGATGGGAACAGGATTACAGGAACACTGGAACTCCACGTACCAGCAGTTGGAGTGGGCGGCAGGGGATCCGGAGTGCGCGTCGGCGGCGATGCGTGCACGCTTTTCTTGCCGGCAATACGTTTCCACGTCTTGGTTAAGCACCGCAGTGGCCGGCGCCATGTTCGGCAGGAGCAGGAGGACTCGTGCACCGTCGTGCGCTTGGATCGAAGGGTAACAGGGCGATGGTGGTTATCCTTTTATGGGCTGGTCTGGTCTGTGATGTGAACGAGTTCGACAAGAACTCCGGCCCGGAACTAGTGCCGAACAAGAATAGAACGGAACGTTGTTATGGGCCATGAATTTACTCACCAATACGCCATTGCCGATGGTCGATATACATATTTGTTTTCTCTTATCTGCCTAGATTTTTTTTACTGCATACATAAGAAATGTTTAAAAATCATAGTTGTAATGTCAACTATAATTTCGTGGATTTTCAGTTGAACGCAAAACAATACTAGTTCTCACATTATTACGCATATGGCATTTGAAACTGAGCATCAGGATTGTGTTACCAGCCTACTTCAACAACTAACACCCAGATCAAAAGAGACGATTTGAAAACGGTGAAGGCGTGCTCGAAAATACTATTGGAACTAGAAATTATAGGTCGGGAATTTGGTTACACAATGGCCAAAGATAACACTCAATACAACTAATGCCGATTATGTGATGGTATGTTCATATAACCCTTTGGGAGTTTGAATATTCGATAATATAAAAATATCTCATTAGGAAATCATAGACCAATGTACACAAATTTATGATAAAATGTCCACAAGTATATTGTAGTAACCATTCAGTTCAAGTATATAGAGATTTAGAAAATGATTCAGTGTTTCGATTTTGCAAGGTTGACCTGATACCAAGTTCAGATCGCATGAGTTGGGTAACTTGCATCTTGCTCATAGTACGATGTCTCACTCTCAGATCGTGGGCTTGGACTATCCAACAAATTCAAGTAACATAAGCTAATAATTAGTATGGCCACTGGTTTAGGATTTGACAGATCTCCTAATTAAAACTTGCTTTAATGTCTCTGAATGTTTTGCATGCCTAACCCGTATATTGACACATCTCTCTAGTAATCAGGATTTGACAGATCTCTCTAGTAATCAGGAATTCAGGATTAAGGACTGGACTGGTCGACTCTTTGGACTAAGAATCCTTACTCCTCTAGTCTCTACTATGGTTTAGCTGGTTTGCATCCAACCGCAAAGTAGCAATTCCGCGGTATATGAATCGAGCATCATATGAAATTGATCAACCAGCCATAGAGTAGCAATTCTTGTATAATTAAGCAGCGTCATAGTAAGAAATTGAGCATCACTCTTGGCTGCTCATATTATTACACCGTGCAGTCAGTTGGAGGCGACGTTGCAGCACTAACCGTTGACTGTGACGCCACTGCTTTACAATGATCTTTGAACCGCAGACGTAGCGAGATACATAATCAACGACACTGCATGATCTGGCGTTGCCAATGCCGCCTCGGATGCGTCCATACGGGAGACCGAACACGTCGATTTTGGGGTCGTCAGAGTAGCAGTCGCCATAATCTTTGCACGAGTAGATGGTGTCAGCTTGAATGTTAGGGGATAGACCGGCGGGCAACAAAATGGCAGGCGCCTTCACCAGGTAGCCATCGCCGACGAACAAGGCGCGCCCACCGAGGTTTTCCATTGGTAAGGTGATTCTCGCCTCCAGATCCACTCGTGCACCTTGTGACCTTCACGGAAAGTGTTGTGATTGTCATGCGGGATCCGGTGCACCAGGATCAGCTCCCCGTCGTTGTCCAATAGCTTCACTGTCCGATCGTACCGCTTTAAGTCACAATCGTCGCCCAGTTCGGCCGCCACCACCAGCTGCGGCGTGTCTGTGGCGGTGTCAACCACCATGATCGCGTTCTCTGTGACGCAGTAGAAGCGGCTCGCGAACGACAATGCTGCAATGACCCCGATGTACTTGTTGTTGTTGTCGTAGTAGGAGGCGTTCAACCGCGTCCATTGCATATCACCGGGCTTGGCCATGACTAGCCAATTCCGGTCGAAGAAGAGGGCTACGGTTGAGTCATCGGCGAGACCGGTGGCATACAAATGTTCAAACTTCAGTGTATAGCCACCAACTTCACGACCGGCGCCGAGCAGCGTGCTCGCGTTCGGGAGGTCGGTAAGCTGCCGGGTGAGCGGGTTGAGGAGGCGGACGGCGTAGGTGCGCTTGTCACAGATCACGATGAGGCCACCGGAGGTTGGCCCGAAAACGTACTGGTACCGGAGCTCGGGGAGGTCCACCAGGATGCGCTCCCCGGTCGATACGTTCATGAATTCGCGGCGCTTCCGAAGGGCTCCGAGGGTTCGCGGGAGCATGATCCACCGCCGCGGGTGGAACCGGCGGTCCAGGCCGCTGTGCGCGTGCGGGGACGTGGTGCATCGCCCCACGAGCCGCATACCGCGCGGAAGCGGAGGTAGTCGGCGACGTCGATCGCCAGGAGGCGCTCGGCGATCAGCCCCGCCGGCCCGGCGATCAGGTTACCCGCCCAATCCCTCCTGCGGGTCGAGTTCGATCGGATGAGAAGACATCTTGTTGACACAGATCGATGGGAACAAGAACTCCACGTACCAGTTGGAGCGGGCGGCAGGGGATCCGGAGTGCGGGTCGGCGGCGATGCGTGCACGCTTTTCTGGCCGGCAATACGTTTCCACGTCTTGGTTAAGCAGCGCAGGGGTCGACGCCATGTTCGGCAGGAGCAGGACTCGTGCACCGTCGTGCGCTTGGATCGAAGGGTGGGCGATGGGAGAGAGGAAGATGGTGGTTATCCTTTAAGGGCTGGTCTTTGACGTGAACGAGTTTGACAGGAACTCCGGCCCGGAACTATTGGCCAAGAATTTACTCACCAATACGCCATTGCCGATGGTCGATATACATATTTGTTTTCTCTTATCTGCCTAGATTTTTTTACTGCATACATAAGAAATGTTTAAAAATCATAGTTGTGATGTCAACCATAATTTAGTGGATTTTCAGTTGACCGCAAAACAACGGCTCTCACATTATTACGTACCTGTCATATGAAAGTGAGCATCAGGATTGTGTTACCAGCCTACTTCAACAACCAACACCCAAATCAAAAGAGACGATTTGAAAACGGTGAAGGTGTGCTCGAAAATACTATTGGAACTAGAAATTATAGGTCGGGAATTTGGTTACGCAATGGCCAAAAGATAACACTCAACACAACTAAAGCATATTATGTGATGGTATGTTCATATAACCCTTTGAGAGTTTAAATATTTGATAATATAAAAATATCTCAGAAGGAAATCATAGACCAATGTACACAAATTTTTGACAAAATGTCCACATGTATATTGTAAAACAGTGAAGATATGTTCTTAACTTTGATTTTGTGCAACACTCACGCGATCATATTTCAAAAAAAAAGTGCCTAGTGCTTAATTAATATTTTATACTACAAAATGATTTTTCGAGAAATGTTGAAGTATGCAAACTCATGAAGAGGTGCGTATGGAAATATCATATACTCAATACCTTCCTCTTAATTTTTATAAGAAGGGTTAATTTTTCAAAAGTCAAACTTTCCATATTTGGCCAAGTTAATACAAAAATTACCAATAGCTACAATAATTAAATAAAATAAAAACATATTTATGATGAATCTAATGATATTCATGTGGTTAGGGATGAAAACGGTACTGAATCTTTCTGACTTTTCCTGAAAAACGAAAACAAAACGGAAATACAAAAACGGTATTTTGCGGAACGGAAACATAAAATTTTATCCGGAAATGGAAACGGAACATCGTATTCCGGCGGAAGGACTGCAGAAACGGAAATTCCGTTTCCGGATATACAGAACTTTTCGTTTTTGATACACGATCATTTCAAGTACTAATGGCATGGAAATTCTAGTGAGAACATTTAGGCACAACCCGAGAGCTGAATAAAAATGAAAAGAATATGAAGCTACCATGTTTATGACCTATGTGTTCGCATATCTTCTCGCTCTCAGGTCGTTCTCAGTTCTCCATTTCGGCTTTATACTAGGGATAGGGATGATATATATCTCCTTATAAATTTATTTCATCTTAAAAACTTGACAAGTTTGTTGATTTGCTTGGTTTTTTCCTTAATTATTTAAGGCTATCTCTCAATTCCGGTAAATATTGCTTTCTCTTCCGTCTCTGTGCTATATTCGGTATGTATCTGTTTTTGACAATATTTGTTTCCAGGGTTTCTATATTTGTTTCCGCTTCAGTAAAAATAAATAAATGTGGCACCACTCAGTTTGGTCCATATTGGCTCTGTGTTTTATCCGATGTGGTGTTGTAAATGTTGTAGTGGCACCACTCTGTTTGGTCCATATTCGCTCTGCGGGCTTCTTCTTCTCTCACGGAGCTCTTTATTTACAAAATGATCTCTCTCTTTATATTTGAAATTTTCATCTTTTTGGTGCTTGGTTTCATCTATTGCAGATGATAAAAGACTCCTGACTTTTTTTAGGGAATAAAAGACTCATGGTCGATGCCCACTTTTCTCCCTTACAATAGCAAACGTTCACATGTTCTCTACGATCAAGATATTAAAGTTTGACTTCACAAAAAAAACTAATACACCTTATAAAGAAGAATATGGGAGCATATTTTTGTTGACAGTAACATAACACGTATGTCATACCGAAATTTCCCCACAATACATCCAGGGGGTTATTTAGCCCTTGAGTAAAATGCATCTACAGTATCAAACTTGTCCACCTAGCTCACTTTGGTCACTGTACTTTAGAAAGTGTGATTTAGGGTCATGGAATACGCATGGAGAATCATCTACGGTCACTGGTCGTTGTAGACCTACGTATTTCTATTCTGCGGACGTAGCGAGCCTGGCATTGACAACGAAAGGAAGGAGTTATTCGCCGCTAGAGGGCTCTATTTATGGTGTTGTATCGCGCCAGCGCCGCTGTCTTCTTCGCATCCTGCTGGGCACCGCCATCGAAAGCCATGAAGCTCCCCGCCTCCATCGCCCTCAACTGTTATTGACGACTGACTCAAGATCTGCATACCATCAAGTAACCGAAGTAACGACACCACCTGCGTCTTCTCCCTCGACCAACCCTTCCTCGCCATCGTCCTAACGAGCTCACCGTCGTCGCCGCTCAAGATCGAGCGCTCGGTTAACCACGGGGTAAGATGCACTCCTTTTTCCTCTTTGGCATCGCCCTCTCTTGCCATGTAACCTTTCCGCCGCCTCCCGCCGTGGTCAAGCAAGCCCGTCTAATGCATGGTAGGATGGACTACGGGACCGGTCAACGCAATGCCAGATTATCATAATACGTAGGTCTACCATGTCCAGTGACCGTATATGAATCTATAAGTGTATTCGGTGACCGTAAATCACATTGCGCAGAGTTACTCCATGTCATGGTTAACATGCACATTCCAGAATATCATGGTAGCATCATTTCACTGTATTTTTCTAAGGATGAAACCAACCTTGATCATATATGATAATGCTAACTCAAAACGCTAGAGAAAAAACAGTCTCGACTATTAAGGGTTTCATAGAGGCACACATAGTTCCAACTTTAGAGCTACTCAAAAGATGCATGAGAAGCTCTGTTCCCATTGATCCGTGCCGAGTGAGAGAATCATCTGCATGGACAACATTTGGACATTAAGATAGCCTTCCACTGTTCCAAATTCCAAGGTACACCATAAATTGTCAGAAGCCCTATAATGCAGGAAGATTTTACTTTCCGTTTCCAATATACCTGACAATTTTCACCTTGAACAGTCAAACTCAGTTATACTTTATCAATTATTTATTTCTTGTTGTCCAGTTTGGCTGTATTTAGGCGGCAATATTAGATTTGTCATTACAAACACTATTATAAAACTAAATTTCAATAGTATATAGAGATGTATAAGTAAAAAAAAAGAAGTAAAAGCATAACTTTAGAGAACATGCACAAAAAAGATTACAAATATTTTGAAATGTAGGTAGTTTCTTGTCCCTCAAGTCTATGTCAAGTATAAAGTGACCATTTCCATTATCAAATAAGACTTGTAAGCCTTACAGTAGATGAAAAGACATGTAATCAGACGTAAGATCTTACCACCAAAATCGGAGTTCCTACACGGCAGCCCATCAGCGTCTTATGGCCAAGAATAGGCCTGGTTGAAATGTGAGGAAGAGAATAAGTTACATTGTATAAATTCAGATCAAGCTCCAAAAACAAACGCCAAGTTTAAACAGTAGCCTTACCATTTAACCAAAATAGTAATAATGTAAGACTCAGACTCACAGTGCAAATATAATGACATTTTGTGGCTTTAGTACCATTTAACCAAAATAGTAATAATGTAATACTTTAGTGAAATATAATACGTGACTCACGAGGTTGGTGAGTCGGGCGGCGATCGACAGATATCTTTTCCATGGCTATGCCATTAGCCACGAAGAAATGTGCTAACACACGAACTCTTTCATCATCCTTGGGACATTTTATCTTGACCCTTGTAAGATTTTTGCAATCAAATGGTCTTTCCTCTGGTTTGATATCGTCTTCGAATTCCTCATGTTCCTTCTCGCAGAACAAAGAGAATATCATGAAATATGTCCAAACTAATTTATCGCAGTTCAAAATAAAAACAATAGAAGAATCCTTATACCGTTTTAAGTTTAAGAAAAAGCCTCTCCAGATTTGGAGCATGCTGCAGGAACAGAACTAATGGATGAAAGTCAGCAGCCATGCACCATTCACCAAGGGATAAGGACTTAAGGTTGCTAAATATTGGGCACATTTCCAATTCCCTATTCAGAATCACCTTCATATGGCACACAAGTGACAGTTCAGGTCAAAGGAAAAAATAATAACAGAGTGAACCCGCAAGCAATTAGACATTTGAGTGTAAGTGAATGTTTGCTTCTGATTAAGTTGTGTAAGAGGATGTTGCCGTTAATCTGTAGACATGCTAATTAGGATACAACATTGGAAAAGAAAACGGATACAAAACTGCTTCCGGCAAACTACTCATATTTATGCGCATTGCTTATAATTTTATTACAATAAAGCTAGAATTATTTCTCATAACTAATCAGGTCAGCTGTTGTGATTGTGAGCATGTAACCAGCTGTTGGTATTAAGTGCAAAAAATTCAAAAAAATTGCACATAGAACATTGGATGTCCAGTAAAAAGGGTTTTGTTAAATACAGAATTTTCTGCAAAGAAAATAACCGACAAATCTATATTAGCTGAACAAATATAACATGTTGAAAGAGAGATATCAGCAACAGATTCATATGTATACCTCTTCAGCATCGGCTATCAGCTCCAAACTTGTAGCATTTGAAAGGCTGCAGATAACATTTTGGCCACCTAAAACTGTAGCAACATCGAATTCTTCAAATGTACTCAAGTCACTATCAGCATCGCTATCATCATTTGATTCACTGTCACACCCAAATACCTCTGGATCTGGCTCTGTGTACCTCTCTTCAAACTTATCATGCAAGAAAGAGTCATTAAGCATGATTGTGCCTGTGACCAGAGAACCCATATTTTCGAACGAGGGAGCACGGTGGTATGGATTGACACACCGCAGCGATATGAGGTTGGGAGCAGCAACGGTGAGGTCCCTCTGGATCCTGCACTCGACCATGGTCAAACTAATAAGCGAGACAGATGATATCTGGGGGCCATCCAGGTAGCACTCCTTGAGCTCCAGGACTTCCAAAGAAGGGCACTGAAAAGAGAGCTGCCTTAGTGTCTTGTCGTCCAACATCGTATTCGATAGGTGTAGGTGTTTCAGGTGGCAGGAGATGATGGGCACGTTCTCGAGGTCGGAGAGGTCATCAGCCCTTGGATGATGACTAAGCTGGATAAACCGAGCCCCGCGGTTTATGGCAGCACGGAACCACATTTCGACATCCTCAGACGTGTAATCCTCCCCGTCGTCATCATATTCGGGGCTGTACGGCATGTATGGAACTTCTTGACTTGCGGGACTGGACAAGAGGCGGAGGGTATCCAACGGCGCAGACACATCCCGCAGGAGCAACAAGTGGTTGCTGAACCTGGCGAACCGCATGGGGAGCTGCCGGTGGCGGACTTTGCAACAGACCCGGAGGTCGATGCAGGGCGCAGAAGCCCAGAGGTTGCGCCAGCGGCGAGCAAGCACGCAGGTGCGAGCCACCTCCCACGCCCTCAGGAACGACATGACCTTGTGGAGGAGATCATCTGGGAGGGCGCTGAGACGATCAAGGGCGGCGGGAGCATCTCCCTCGACGGCGTCAACTTTGGTTTTCTTCAGGGACATTTCGACGAACAGATAGCCTGCACTTCTGCTCTGGATGGCGGCGTTAAGTTTTAACAAGAAACTCCTCGGGAAGTTAACGTTACATGGCAGGGGAATGGATCGGACCTGCACACGGATCAGGGAACTTGTGGTGAGTTCTTGCCACTTCAAGTACAATACCGGCGATAGAGGCGGCGGCTACATTCGGTATAAAATAAATTGTTGCTCCAGGAGCAAAATGATATGGAGAAGTAGATAAATTGTACAAGCCACTAACCTCGACGGTGATCTCGCCCAGTGTCCAGCCGAATCTGGTAGGGTTACGACGAACACGAAGCAGAAAGAGGCGGCGGTTTGCCTCGATCTGAAAGACTCAAACTTCCACCCGATGGTCCGCGTCGATCGGCACGGATTCTCCAAATCATGCGGCTGCTGTTTACCTCTGCTCTCTCAAACAAAACGGCCGGCCCAGCCCAGGTATCTCAGCCCAGTTCGAGACTGCAGCAATTCAGCTTGTTCTTGGTGTGTTCGGTTGAAGAATTTGATAGAATGGAATGGGTCCGACCCGTCCCTAGACCTAATTCCCGTGTTCGGTTGCAAACTAGAATCGGAACCTACTCCTTCCCAGGAACGCGAATATTCGCCTAGATGCCGAACGTGGTCGTTCCTCCGATTCGGAGGAATCACCTGGTTCCGAGCCTGTCAAGGAAAAAAGAAGTCAAACGCTCTCTCCTCTCCTCATCTCTCCTCCTCTCGCTAACCACGCGCGGCGGCGACCAGGAGTGCGGCAGCGGCCGCGACCACCAGGCACGGCCGGCCGACGGCGGGCGGAGCAAGGGCCGGCCACGCGCGGAGCACGGGCGGCCGTGGCGGCGCCGGGCGGAGCAAGGACCGGCCTCGCGCGGAGCACGGTCAGCGGCGGTGGCTACCAGTCGAGCGCGGGCTCAGCCAGGCGCGGCGACCACGGCCCGGCGCGGGCTCAGCCAGGCCCGAGGCGGCGCGGGCTCGGCCTCGGCACGACGCGGACGCGCGGAGGCGGCGACCACCAGGCGCGGGGGCGGCCAGCATGCGACGGCCATGCGCGGCGGCGGCCATGAACAGAAGCGAGCTCCCGCCGCGCCACTGCCTCGCTCGTCCTCGAGGCCGTCCGAGAGCACAAGGAGCTGCGCCTCGTCGTCTTCTTCGTACACGCGGGAGGAATCAAGTAGGGACGCTCGGGAGCGAGCGAATCGTCTGCTTCTTCTTCCTCCGGCCGCCGGCGCCTCCTCGTCAAAACGACTCCACCAACGAACTCCCGGTGAGCTCCCCGTTCGATTTCACCTCTCCGTTCATTCGTTTTCCAGTGCTGGTCGCCAACGTTCGTCTCCATCCCGAGCCACCTCCGCCATGGACGTGAGCTCAAGCTTCTGCCCCCGTTCCATTCCGCTTTTCATTCTACAACCGAACACAGGAGAGAACCGTTCCATTCCAATTTTTTTGTCGGAACCGAACGGAATGGAACGGTTCCATTCCATTCTACCAAATTCTTCAACCGAACACACCCAAAAAAAATGTAGCGATTCAGTTCAGAAACAGACACAGTCCAGAAATCAGAACTGCTACAGCCGTATAGAGAGGATTCGGTTCATGACAGATATTCAGTTCGGTACAGTTTAGCGCTTCACATAGCAATGAACGAGACAACTATTTCTCCAGCAAAACAGCTCAGACGGAAAGGAAAATACGCCTGGTGCTAGCCTCTAGAATCTGATGAATTATGATTTTTTATTAACCATACATACACCACTTAATCACTTATGCTAATAAGGAAAACCAATACTGGAAACCGAGAGGTAGTGTTCTTGCTTCTTTTCTTATTTGTTATGGCTACTGCTCCTGCGTGAGCCTGGATGTTTTACCTGTTGCTACGTTGTGGCGGGGGTGGAGTTTGTTCTCTTTTGTTTCGTTTTTACTCTTTCCTGCTAGCAAATTAACCTCCAAATTTCTACATAACTATTATAATAATATATATTTTTAGAAAAATTGGGGTCACACCCTGATTCTATTTCCATGAAATCAAACAAAGCGAAAGGTTTTAGGGCAACATAAAAACAGGCAGCAAAACACACCCGGATACGTTCGGACCAGAAACTGAACCAAAGTCAGTGCCCAAAGGGTTACAGCAGGTGAAAACAAAACTCCTACGACCTTCGTTTGATGCCAACAGTTAGGGGGGAGCTGGAGTACATTCTCGACCTTCAAGCATCAGGACTAGCTATCTGAATATGTGTGCATACAAAATTCCATACTATGGTTTCAAATATCAAAATCCGCCAATAATATTTTCGCTGAACCATATATACGAGGAATAAATTGGCTACTCTTAGCGTGATGCGCACAGCATTACTCCATGTCATGGTTAGTACGCACTCTGCAATACCGTGGTAGCATCCTTTCATAATACCCGTCTACGGAAGAAACCAAACTGGATTACATATAATAATGTTAACTCGAAAAATAATCCGGAATTTTAGGGCTTTCATAGAGGCACACATAGTTCCGACTTAAAAGCTACTCAAAAGAAGCATCAGAAGCTCTGTTCCATTCTTCCGTGATCTGTTCCACTCAAAAGAATCATCTGCATGAACAACGTTTTGACATTGAGTCTTTCACTGTTCCAAAATCTAAGATACACAATAAATTATCAGAAGCCCTATAACAGTAATGTGCTGCAGGAAGATTGAATTTCCCGTGTCAAAATACCTGACATTTCACCTATTATCAACAATTTCTTGTTTTTCAGTTTGGGTGTATTTAGATGGTAATTTAGATTTGACATCACAAACATTATTATAAAATTAAAGTTCTATAATATTTATAGATGTATTAGTAAAAAATGTGAAAGTGTAACTTTAGAGAACATGCACAAAAAAATGATGCCAATTATCTTGAAATGTAGGTGCTTTCTTGTCCCTCAAGTCTATGTTAAGTACAAAGTGATGATTTCCATTATCAGATAAGATTTTTTTTGAAAGATTATCAGATAATACCTTTTTTGAAAGATTATCAGATAAGACTTGTAAGCCTTACAGTAGATGAAAAGATATGCAATAAAATGTAAGATCTTACCGCCGAAATTGCGAAATTGCAGCCCCTACACGGCAGCCCATCAGCGTCTTAGGGCCAAGGATTGGCCTGTTGAAATGTGAGGAAGCGAATAAGTTCCAATTGTATAAATTTAGATCAAGCTCCAAAACAAACACCAAGTTTAAACAGTAGACTTATCATTTAACCAAAATAGTAGTAATGTAAGACTTGCATTGCAAATATAATGACATTTTGTGGCTTTAGTACCAACAACAACAACAACAACAACAAAGCCTTTTATTCCCAAACAAGTTGGGGTAGGCTAGAGTTGAAACCCATAAGATCTCGAAACCAAGTCATGGTTCTGGCACATGGATAGCTAACTTCCACGCAGCCCTATCCATGGCTAATTCTTTGGTGATATTTCAATCCTTCAGGTCTCTTTTAACCGACTCCTCCCATGTCAAGCTTGGCCTACCACGACCCCTCTTAACATTCTCATCCCGCTTTATCCGTCCGGTATGCAAAGGCGCTTCCGGAGGCCTACGTTCTATATGACCAAACCATCTTAGACGGTGTTGGACAACCTTCTCTTTAATCGGTGCTATCCCAACTCTCTCACGTATATCATCATTCCTAACCCGGTCCTTTCTTGTGGCTTTAGTACCATTTAACCAAAATAGTAATAAGGTAAGACTTAAGTGAAATATGGTAACAATACGTGACTCACTAGTTTGGCAAGTCGGGCGTTGATCGACAGATATCATTTCCATGGCTATGCCATTATCAACGAAGAACTGTACTAACACATGCACTCTTTCATCATCCTTGGGACATTTTATCTTAACCGTTGCAAGGTTTTTGCAAGCAAATGATCCACCCTCTGGTTTGATATCGTCCTCTATTTCCTCATGATCCTTGTCACAAAACAAAGTGAATGCCATGAAATATGTCCAAACTAACTTATGACAACTCAAAAAAGCAGTACAAAAATCCTTATACCGTTTTAAGTTTAAGAAAAAGTCTCTCCAGATTTGGAACATGCTGCAGTAACAAAACTAATGGAAGCAAGTCAGCAGCCATACACCATTCACCAAGGGATAACGCCTTCAGGTTGTTAAAAATTGGGCACATTTCCAATTCCCTATTCAGAATCACCTTCATATGGCAGGCACACAAGTGAATTAGTTCAGTCCAGTTCAAAGAAAAGAATAATAAGACAATGAACCTACAAGCACTAGACATTTGCGTGTACATGAACGTGTGCTTCTGATTAAGTTGTGTAGAGGATGTTGCCATTGGACTGTAGACATGCTAGTAAGGATACACCATTGGAAAAGAAAAAGGACAAAAAAAATGGTGCCGGCAAACTACTCACATTCTATGCGCTTTGCTTGCAATTTTATTACAATCAAGCTATAATTATTTCGCATAACTCATCTGGTCACTTGTTGTGATTCTGAGTATGTAACCAGCTGTTGGTATTAGTGTCCAACAAATACACAAAATGTGCACATAGCACATTGAATGCCAAGTAAAAAAAGGTTTTGTTAAGTACATAATTTTTCTGCAAAGAAAATAAGCGACAACTCTATATTAGTTGAACAAATATAACATGCGGAAAGAGATATATCAGAAACAGATTCATATGTATACCTCTTTGGCATCAGCTATCAGCTCCAAACTTGTAGCATTTGAAAGGCTGCAGATAACATTTTGGCCACCTAAAACTTTAGCACCATTGAATCCTTCATAGATACTCAAGTCGCTATCAGCACCGCTATCATCATTTGCGTCACTGCCATGGTTGCTGTCACACTCAAAGACATATGGATTGAGATCTTTGTACTTGTATTCGAACTTATCATGCAAGAAAGAGTCGTTAAGCATGATGGTGCCAGTGGCCAGAAACCCCATGTATTCGAATGAGGGAGCACGGTGGTATGGATTGACACAGCGGAGCGATATGAGGTTGGGAGCAGCAATGGAGAGGTCCGCCATGATCCTGCAATCGACCATGGTCAAACTAACAAGCGAGGCAGATGATATTTGGGGGCCTTCCAGGAAGCACTCCTTGAGCTCCAGGATTTCCAAAGAAGTGCACTGAGAAGAGAGCTGCCTTAGTGTCCTGTCGTTCAACATTGTACTCGACAGGTGCAGGTGTTTCAGGTGGCAGGAGATGATGGGCACCCTCTCAAGGTGGGAGAAGGATTCATCCCTTGGATGATGACTAAGCTGGATAAACCGAGCCCTGCGGTGTATGGCCGCACGGATCCACATTTCGACATCCCCAGAGGTGTAATCCTCCCCCTCGTCGTTATATTTGGGACTGTCCGACCAGTACGAAACCTCTTGACGTGGGGGACTGGACAAGATCCGGAGAGTATCCAACGGCGCGGACACCTCCCGCTGCAGGAAGAAGTTGTTGGTGAAGTTGGCGAATCGCTGGGGGAGCCGCCTGTGACGGGCTTTGCAACAGACACGGAGGTCGACGCAGGGCGCAGAAGCCCAGAGGTTGCGCCAGCGGCGAGCAAGCACACAGGTGCGAGCCAGCTCCCACGCCCTCAGAAACGACATGACCTTGTGGATGAGCTCATCTGGGAGGGCGCTGAGACGGTCAAGGGCGGCGGAAGCATCTCCGTGCGCGTCTCCGTCGACGGTGTCAACTTTGGTTTTCTTTAGTAACATTTCGTCGAACAGATAGCCTGCGCTTCCGGTTCAGATGGTTGCGCCAAGTTTTCACGAAGAAACTCCTCGGGAAATTTGCGTTACATGGCAGGGGAAGAACGCGAAGGGAGAAATGGATCTGATCTGCACAAAGATCGTGGAAGTTGCGGTGAGTTCTTGCCACTTCAAGTACAATCCCGCCCATAGCGGCGGCGGCTACACTCCATATATAAATTGTTCCAACACGAGTAAACTGCTAGGGAGATGTAGATAAATTACGGAAGCCACAAACCTCGACGGCGAGCTCGCCCAGCGCCGAGCCGAATCCGGTAGGGTTAGGGTTAGCGGCGAGGGTCGAAGCAGAGAGAAGAGGCGGAGATGATGCGGTTTGCGCAGAACGTACGGAGGTCCGCAGAGGAACTTCCACTCGATGCCTCCTGCCCTCCTGCCCTCCTGGACTCGAGAGCTCCTATACGACGCCCATAGCGTCGGCTACGGCGCGACAATGGAGCTGAGACACCTGGTGGGCCGGCCCAGTAAATCCTACGCCGCACATATTTTTTTTGTTCCCGTTTTGCATCCGTTTTGGTGCGTGCTTACTAGTGTAAACTGTTCCTACTAACAGCAGTGAGGTTTTCCTCCGTTTTTAAAAAACACCCTTCCTTTTGTCAATGGTCAAATGCAGTAGAGTTTTGCTCCTTGCTATAACTAGTAAATTTGCACGTGCATGCACGTCTCAACTCATATATATACACTGGAATTCTTTAATAATCATATTAGCATAACCTGCTATAGTAGTTGGACCGAGCAATGCTAGACCGGATACTATCCTCATCCTATGTGCACGATTTGTTCTCACATCAAGAACAATGCATAGAAATAATAGACATATATCATATTAGTTCAATACAAGTTAGCTTTAAAACAGATACTAGTAATATTTAGTGCGGCGTCACGCCGCACCCTTGCTCTATGTTGTAAAGAAAGGTGCAGAAAATTTTAATTTGGAAATATCCATGTCTAAATTGTGCTCGAATTTGGATGTACGGAAATATGGAAAAGGGCTACAATTATAATTTTTTGATCTCTATGAATTACTTTATTTTGAATAGTCTGGGAAATAGTGGTATTTTGGAAGGAAGATGAAATTTTAAAATTTGGAGATCGCAATTCTGCGAATTATTAATTTCTGTTTACAAACTTGCATGAAGTTTTTTTTTTTACTGTGGGAAATTTAATTGTTGCGAATTTTTTAATCATATTATTTTATTTTGAAGCTTTGGAATAGAATTAAATGTTTCGAGAGGAAGAATTATTTGGGGGAATTCTTTTTTTTTTTTACGAAAGAAATTGATTTTTTTTTGTAGAAGAAGTTAACTGTTGTGAATCTTTGAAATCCATTTTGGAACTTAGAACAAAATTAAATATTTTCGAGTGGGAGAATTATTGGGGGGAATCCTTTTTTTTTTTTGTGTTTTTTTTACATGGTTTGCATTATTGCAAGTCGTAAAATTGAATTCTGTGAATTATTTGTTTTAATTTTGAAATTGTGGGAAAGCATGAACAGTTTTCGAAATTTATACAATCTTTTAGACATATTCTCACTTTTTATTTCATTAATTCCGTAGTATTTAAAATATAAGCGCCTACATTTTCAAATTTGAATCTTATTTGCACATACATATTGTGAATATTTAGTTGCATATTGTGAATAATCAGCAAAAAAAAAAAAAAAGTGGCCTTAGGGTTTAGGCCTAAAGGGCTAATATGTGGAAGGCATTTTTTTTTTGTGTGGAATGTTGATTTACAAAAAAATTCGGAATTATTTGAATTATTTGAATAAGCTGGCTTTATTCAAAGAGAAAAAAAAAAGAAACCGCGGGCGACCCGTATTTGGCCCGTGCGGTGAAATTCAAATTTGAAAATGTCCTTTTTCTAGAAAGTGTCGATTTTTGGAAAATTGTTGAATTTATGTTAGATGTTAGATGTAGCTCAATAATTAGGGGAAATACATTATATGAGAATGTGTGAAATTTAATTTAAATATAATCTGTAATCAGGGTTATGAATTTGCATTATCTGTAATTATTCATCGAATTAAGCATTTATGGAAAGATTTACCTTCATATATTTGGAGGGAGTGCATTTAGATCTTTTTTTTTTAATGTTGACCCATTTTGGAGTTTGATTTGTTTTTTTTTTTGGCATAAATAGCAAGTATTTATTTTTTGTGATCGGCCGGATATGTTGTTCATATTTTTCATACTATCGCATGGTATTTTTTTTTAAATCCACTTTTTTTTTATGTGGAGAGTTTGCAAACATGTTTTTTTTTTCTTTTTTGATATGGTGTTTGCATTTTTTGGAGTAACAAATTGAAAGTTATGTTTTTCATAATTTTCAGCATTTTATTGTGACTGTGAAAGTTATGGAACGTAGGTCCCACACGTCAGGTTGTTTTCTTTTCCTTTTAATTGTTGTTATTTTGATGCATATTTTGTGTGGAGAGCTCGAAAATATGTTAATTTTGTTTTTTTTGGCATATTGAGGATCGCTAGAATGCAAATAGTGTCTGTGTTTGAAAATTGTGTAGGTTTTTGAAAATCTGTCGTGTTGGAAAGTTACGTGGATTTTAATTACTTTCACGTTAGTAAAATAGTTAATTTCGCAAAGCAGCTGAAATTTTTAAACGTCCAAATTCGTTTACTGTCCTATGACGACAGGATTGAAATATGAAAATAGACTTGGATATTGTTGGAATGCAAGGAAAGCATATGGTTATATTTTTTCCAGATCCCGAAGTTAGTTCGAAAGATGTAGACGAATTTTGGAAGATTCGAGTAGCCAAATCCAAAAGTTGAATTCCGTTTGGTGTAAATTTTACGGGGCTGCGTTTTTGAAAATCATTGAAATGCAGAGAGAACATTCGGGAAATTGTTCAAATTTCGGAAAGTGCATCTTGGTAAAAATCAAATTTGGGGAAATATCCTTTTTTAGAGAGTGTGGAGATCTGGAGGAGTTTTGGCTTCATATTAGATGTTTAATTTAGCTCAGGAATTAGAGGAAATAATTTGAATTTTTACCGTGGTACTTTCTCAGCTCAATAATTAGAGGAAATAATTTGATTTTTTGCCGTGGTAACTACTTTTTGGAAATTTTCAAATTTGATTTTTTTTTGTCGTGTGGCATGAGTAGTCAACCTTTTTTTTTTGGCCACTTTATCATAGTGGATGTATCTAAATTTAAAATTTCTGACGTCACAGTAGAAATTGTTCAAATTTCGGAAAGTGCATCGTGGTAAAAAATCAAATTTTGGGAAAATATCCTTTTTTAGAGAGTGTGGAGATCTACAAAAGTATTGATTTTGTATTAGATGTTTAATTTAGCTCAGTAATTAGAGTAAGTAAAAGGAATTTTACAATCTGTGGGTAATCATGCGAAAAGGGCGAAAATCTGACAGGCCGGGCCCACTGCGACGTCGTGTATGGGGTTGAAATTTGTTTGCCATATTTACAAAATATCCTATACTTGAAATTCCGTGTATTTTGAAAATTGCAAAAATATTTGGAAATAAGAAAATGGGGAAAAAAAGAAAAAAAAACAAAAGGGAAGAAAAAACCGCAGCAGCCAGGCAGGCCGGCCCACGTGGCGGCCCAACTGGCCGGCCCAGGCCCGACGTGACGTCACGCCGACGCCATGGGGTGGCGGAGCCGCGGCGGCGGCAAGGACGACGCCGGCGGCGCGTTACCGCGAGGCAGGACGCGCCGGTGCGCGCGCCCGACGCGGCTCGACGCGGAGCACCCGGGAGCGGCGGCGCCGCTGGCTGCAGGTCGCCGGAGCGTCGCCGGCGGGGCCGCGGATGCGGCGGAGAGCAGCGCGCACGGCCGCGACGATTCCGGCGGCTCCGCGGCGTCCCGGCACGCGTCCGTCGGCGAGCTGGTAGAGGAGAGGACGGCGGAGCCGCCTGTGGCCGTCGATTTAGGCGGCGGGGACCAGCGCGGCGGCGCGAGGCGTCGGCGGCAGCGGCGAGCACGGCGGCGTCGCGGGAGAGAGAAGCGAGGGGGGGGGACTGGACGTTTTTGCAAAAAAGTACTCGAATTTTGATGTAATTTTTTTAGGTCCTTTTCGTCGTGGAACACTGGAGCGGGAAGCAATTTCTCGTGAGTGAGGGGGCTTTTCGCAAATTGACGCGCGCGGGTCCGTGCGTGCCGCTCGATCGCCGACGGATGGCGCAGACGGAAACACTGTAGCTACTGTAGAAAATCTACAGTAGCTACAGTAACTCAGGGCGCTGAGAGATCGCCATTTCGTTCGTCTTTAATATAGTTAGTAATGTCGGGCAAGCATGCCCCTTGAATGGAGCATTAACCACAAGGAACATCGAAACCAGATTTTCATTGCACACAAGGTATAATCCAAAATTCCAAATGAACAGACCATTGTTGAGGAACATAGATGTACGAACAACAAAAATAAAATGGTCTAGCACCCACTGAAATGAAAATAACTCATTATTACAGGCCTGCCTATTTGTTGAATCAGATTTGCCTTTCCCAGTTTCATTAGCTACATGAGCCGAACAAATGGACATTTTACAGATAGCTGAGATCTCTAACGGTGCAATCAGTTCTCATATTTTGAAGTGGCTCTGTCATTTCTCAGGTTCCTCCTTAGCAAGCGACTGAAACCACTTCACAAAACTCAAAAAGGAAAATGTTGTTCAAAATTCGAAATGAATATATTGCTTAGTAAAAAAATCAGAGAATCTTAGCATGTGAAACGTACAACAAAGAAATGACAGTATAGCTTAATCAGCAAGGTCTAATTCACCCCATGTAGTCTGTATTATGACCTCCATAGATGTACTTGCCGTGAACCTTGGCATCGAGCTACATCTCATCCTCTCTTGAAACCAGCAAACCTATTGTCATTGTGAGAATGTCCAGGCCACCATCCAAAGTAAAGCATCATCAGTAAACCAAGTGTATGACACGTATCATGGTAGATAATATGTCAATACCAAATTGTAGCATAATACAGCAGAAACTAACACATACTTTAGTGAATAACTGAAAACATCACTTGAATATTTCGCAAGTGGAAATCTGAGAACCTGAAAGGATGTCTTTAAGTGTGCTTCTCCATCCATGAAGAATGAGTGTTTAGCTTCCATTGGAGATCCACTTGCACATAACGACAGAAGATGATTTACTCGGTTATACTTGTGCCGCTTATCATAAATCATAAAGAATATATTTTAGCAATAAAAGTAAAACTGAAGCACCGCTTATCATAAATCATAAAAAAAAAGTACCTGTCGTACGTCCCGACCCAGCGGAGACGAAGCGTGCGGCTGGTGACAACTGACAAGGGCAACGCTGCTGCCGGATCGACTTGGTGGCACTTCTTCTCATCCTGGGGAGCGTCGCCCTGAAGCCGCCCAATCCCAGCCGTGAGACGGTGAGAGTCCCACCCCTGCGATGACTACGGGTCGGCGAGTTGCTGCTGGTGCCGTGCTATTCTAGGTGGTGTCATGGACTTCAAAACTGGAGCAGAGCTTGCTGCTGCTGACCTGCTTTCTTATGGAGCTAGCGGAGATTGCAGTGCAGAATCTTTCAAAAAAAAAAAGAATTGCAGTGCAGACGCGCATGAGTCAGCAACTGCAAAGAAATCAAACCACGTCATTAGACGGTGTAGGTTGAGACCTTCACCTGTCTTGTATGACTTTTTTTCTTTTTGGCCTCGGCCGTGTCATGTTTGCTTCTCCTATATCAATATAAAAGGCAAAGCTTTTGCCTCGTTTCAAAAAAAATCAAACCACGTCTAATATGCAGATATCTGATAACCTTGTCTGTGACTATAGCTAGCTTTCGAATCTCCTTTGTACCAGCAAGCTTCCACAACTGACAGCTCAGCCTAATACCTTCAGTTCTTTCGAATCTCATATTAGTTTATTTCCGTCATTTATGTAGGCTGTTTCTAAAGGGTATAGGGAGAAGCATTGTTTGAGTGAGTACACCCATACATTAGAATTATAGTTAAGCAGACATTGTTTGGATTACATTTGCAGCTTTACTGCATCACTATAACATACTTCCTGAAGCATTGTTTGAGTGAGTATACCCGTACCTTAGAATTATCTTCCTGTTTGGATTACGAAACGAAGCCCCGCCGCCGCCTTCCCAGGGGCGCGCGCAGCTTTGCCGGCTGCCCCTCCGGCAGAGGCAAAGCAGGGGTGGTGCAGCGGCTGCTATGGTTTTCCCGTGTCGCCCAGAGGAGGACGATTACGCTTCGAGTTTGCTCTGTATGTGCTCTCCCTGTTTCTATTCTTGGATCTCTGTTTCACTATTTCCTGTGAATCAGTGAGCAACACAGACATGTTCCCTGTCTTAGCATACCTTGATTAGTACTGGCGTGTTGGATTCTGCTATGCATCGCCCCACTTAATCCCTAGTCGCTGCATGCCTGCATCACACGACTTGTTTCTCACTGTCCAGTATGAGGCTTGTACAGTTGTACTTGATGCTAGATTATTCTGCTGAAGTTTATACTGCTGCACCCCTAAGCTAGTGATTCATATGTACTGATAATGGATCTACCATGCAACGCTTTGTTCTGGAGGTTTTAAACTAGCCAGTACGTGCTTGCCTACATATTTGCACCTCATGCTAGACCGTGTATTTGCATCGGATGAAACTAGTTGCCTCACCTTTGTTGGATGCATGCTACATAGTTGCTGCATGTATAAAGTATTTTTGGTTCAGTCTATTTAAATAGAATAACTAGCTTACAGACTGAATATTGGTTTCTTGTACAGATGTTCAGATTAAAGACTGATCTACAACCTGACAAGGCAATCTGTGCCTATCAGATAAAATTTGATACACTCAACAACTAATTATTTTACACGATTTTTGTTATGTCATGAGCTTTCTAGCACCGAACCCATAAGATTTGATTGGTTCTTGGATGACGAGCAAGTACAACAGTAACTCCTCATAAGAAACTGCTAGTTGGTGCTTTATTATCTAACATTGGTATTGAGAGAACTATTGAATGCAAACCGATTCGAGTGAGTTGTCGGGGTTTTATGGGGGTTGCCTAGTCGATGACAGGGATGACACGCGCGTCGGAGGCCGACGTGGCCACGCGCGCCGTTTTTCCGACGCAGCCCATCGACTCCCCAAGCGGAGGGCGTGGGCTGGTTGTGCCGGACCAAAAAATGGGCCGCACCGGACAAAAACTCGTTTGGGTGCCGCGAGGGGGCACCTTTTTTGTACGGCACACCCAAAGGCCTTTGGGCGCCCGACTGGAGATGCTCTAACATATAAATAGTTTGCTTGTCAACTAAGTTTTGGTTGTATAGCAGAGCCTTCCTACTTGTTGCCTTGATTTATCCATCACCTCTAACTTAATCTTACTGAGTATATCCATACTCATAATTTACTTACTGAGAAGTGCACGTCATAATGAGGAGCAAGAGTTGAACGATGGGCTTGGGGAGTGACACACGGCCTAGAAACTTCAAGATGATGTTACTTCAGTTTTTCTTCATTAAGAGAATAAAGTCTCGGCTCTTGTTGTTTCGAGAGTTGAACACTTCTATGTACTATCATGCCTACAAGTTTAATCAAAAGGGTTCGTTTGTGCCATACTTCAAATTGTTCTACAATTTGCCTTATATGCTTATGAGTCCCTCTGCTCATAAGTATATGGCGATTGTCATGCTGTTGGCCCTGGTTTGGGGCGTGACAGTTGGAGTGGTATCAGAGCACATGTCAATAAGATAATTAAACAATATGGTAGTAAACACGGTGAGGAGAGTGGGGAACTCGAGAAGTATATGGAGCCATTCATCCAAGACATGTGGGTGGGACTCGAGAAGTTCCCCATCTGCTATTAAACCATGTCCAATGAGTACCAGTGTCATTTGTCTAGATTTCAAGCATATATTATCCCCTGAAGAGTCAACCAGATCCTCCACTAGGTTCAGATTGCGTGGCCGAGGTTCTGACTCTCTGAAATGCGCATGCGCGGTAAAAAAATGACGGGAGATCCCTTTCAGCAAAAAATGGCTTTATATTGGGTGGAAAATCTCTTGTCTATTGTTGTGTAACTTCATGTAAGTGCCCTCCAACCTGTCACAATAGAGTCAACCAGCATGGAATCAAGTTTTGCCTTCAAGTTTAAAGACGGAGTCAACGGGGGTGGTAATACGAAGTCTAGATTTTATACCCGAATGATGCTTTGTGTGTGAATGATAATAACTTGTTTAAAATTGGTCACAACTATTAAAATGTATCTCGCTGGGACGACTTACGAAAAAATACTCGCTCGCTTCGGGATGGTTCTGGAGAAGCCCGAAGTTAATTCATTTTCCTTAATGGTCTTAAATTCAGAAACTTTGCATGGTTCATCAATCATAGCTGGACCACCAACCTCTTTTCACAAAGAATATGCCTCACGGTTTATTATTTGCTGATATGGATATTCATCCCTCTAGCCACTATGATACGACTATAATAATGTTATAGATGGTGTCCATGACTTCAAAGGTAACATCAATAAGAAACAATGCTTATGTACAACTCAAGTGACTGCAGTGGATGGTTATACTAGACTTGGTTGTATTGTTTGTCTTGATAAAACTTTTTTTATGATTGTTACTAATTACTAAACCCTTCCTTTATTTGTTACTCTCGAGATGTGTTATTTCGTTTCTTGTACTCAGACATAGAGAATATCCTAAACTTTTTTAATGGGCGGATTTGTTTTGTTAATGTGTGGTGCTAAATTTCGATTGGAAATTTGGTGAACTGCATTTATTTTAAAATTTGTCGAAATACAGCTACACATTAAAAAAATCAAATCCACTCATTAAAGCATTTTAATAAATTATTTTATATCAGAGAATAAAAACAAAATATCACATCTCGAGAGTAAAAAATAAATTAAGGGTTTAAGAGATAGAGTGTCGCCCATAGAAGTAAGTTTATCAACACAAACAATACAACCAAGTATACTATAACCATTCGCTGCACTCAGTTGACCCACATAAACATTGTTTCTTGTTGATTTTAGTTTTGGAGTTATGGACAACATATATGACATAATTATAGTCATATGATAGTGGCTGGAGGGGATGAATATCCACCAGGCAAAGAATATAACGTGAGGTATACCCTTATGGTCGTGGTCATAGAGCAAACTTTGTGAAAAGAGGTTTGGGGTGCAGCTAAGGTTGATGAACATTGCAAAGTTTCTGAATTTAAGATCATTGAAGGTAAAGGAATTATCTTCGGCTTCTTCGTGGTCATTCTGAAGCGAGAGAATATTATTTAGTAAGTCGTTCTAACGAGATAGATTTTAATAATTGTGACCAATGTTGAACAAGTACTCATCATTTTGTCTCTTCTCGGCATCTTCATGATCTAACATCTCTCATCTGTATTCACACACAAAGCTTTCTTCGGATATAAAATCAAGACTTCTTACTCCCCACTCCATTGATTCTGTCTTGAACACTTGAAGTCAAAATTTGATTCCATGTTGGCTGACTCTATTGTGAGAGTTTGGAGGGAACTTACATGAAAGTTCACAACAATAAAAAATTCACCTAAAATAAGGACATTTTTGTTGAAAGAGTTCACTCCTCCGTTTTTACCATGCATGGGCATTTTGAAGAGTCTGAACATCGAAAAACGCAATCACACCAAGTGAAGGATCAGGTTGATTCTTAGGGGATAAGGTATGCTTGAAATGTAGACAAACGACACCTGGTAGTCATTGGATATGGTGTTTATGGCAGATATGCGGAACTTCTCGAGTCCCGACGACATGTCTCGGATGAATGGTTCCGCCAAGTGGTCGTTGATATCCAGTCGCACGCCAAGTGGTCGTTGACATACCTTCCATCACGTCGCATGCAGAGATATACACGTACGCATTGCATCGAGGTGTCAGCCAGACAAAATAGAGCATAACGGGTGAGGGAGGCGTCGGCGTCGGCCCTGCCGAACTTATGGGAGATTCAAGGAAACAGAGGAGGACAGGAGATCGGTTGCGGCAGAGGTACTCTGACTGGTGAGTTTAATTGCCGAAGGTGGTAGTTCATGAAATTGCTTTGGGAAATATGGCTC
Source organism: Poa pratensis (assembly GCA_947311845.1). Lineage (NCBI taxonomy): Eukaryota > Viridiplantae > Streptophyta > Magnoliopsida > Poales > Poaceae > Poa > Poa pratensis. Next base: position 110,213,904 of record CAMZMU010000063.1, read on the forward strand.
CTAAACTTACGGGAGACATGTCGTTGAAGTTAAATTCATTTTTATCGTCATGATTTTTATAATAAAAGGAAAACATATTTACTCAAAATATAAGTCAAGTGAATCCCGTAGCTATGAAATCAAATTCGTACTTCTAAATTTAATCAAGCCCAAGTGTAGACAAAGTACGTATCTTATTTGTATTTTTTATGAAATATTTTTTTGCTTTATAAAATAGAAATTAAGATATAAATTGTGTTCTTTCTAGAAAAGCACTTTATTTATCTTAATTGAACAAACAATGAGTGTCAATCTACTGAATATTTTTGTGAAATTCACACATTTTATCCTGATCTAAAGTTTTTTCAAATTATTTAACTCTCATGTGCATACGCAATATCTGATATGTGCACTGAGATTTAGAAAAAAAAATGTGGATGAGCAATTGGCCATGTGGTTCAATGTTTAACTCGAAACGCTCATCCAGTATCACCATTTTGGATATTTGGTCCCATCCTTAATTTGTATGTTTCTTTTGCTACTGTTAGTTGAAAAGTATGATTGATGAACATTATTAAATGATTTATATTTCCGATTAGCCCTCACCCCTAAAAAATAATTTTTACATAGCACATGCACTTTAATTATAAGATAGAAAACATATTTTGTACCAATGTATCAATTGGAACTCTTAAATGCAGGGCATATCAAAAAGTGCATGGGCGAAGGCGCCTGTGGTGAGATGGAATGCAAAAGTGTAGTAAGGGCTGGCGTTTAATGGATGGAAAGAATGACGTTTAATCTCTAGACTGGAAATAGATGACCAAATCAGACTCAAAACAAGTGGAGGCATATTTTATCTCTATGCTAGATCCAAACTGTTAATCCTAGAATTGATAGTAAGGAACGAAAAACAGATAGTCCATTCTTTTTCATATTCATAGCATTTCAAACGTACAACTTGCATTCAATGAGGAATACTAAACATACATTTTGACATAAGGAATTGTGTGGTTCCAAACTTAGCTATGAAGAAATTAATGATATTAAGGAATTAGATAGAAAACCTCGAGGAAGAGCAGTCAATCAAGCATATAACTATGTTCATTTTGAAGGTACCACTTGATATTTATGTGTTGTGCAACATAACTATGTGAAGACAATTGAGCGTTTTATGGTAATACAATGAATAGTTGAAACCAGTCAATTACTCTAATAATATGTACATAAGAGAATAATTCTGATTAAGTATATATAAGTTTGAAGGGGCAATATAAGTAAATTAAATATTATAAGGGAAATAATGTAAAAATCCTACCTCATTATCTTCCACAAATATGCGATTAACCCAAAACAATTATTGATGGGAGCAAATATTCCGTCGTTTACCAAAAGTTCATATCCTTAGGTCACAACCATATGACTCTCTTGAATGTAATTCAGTTTACCGTGATAATCACAAATTGATAAGTCCATGGCTATTGTTCCATATGAGCTGCTGCAAAATAATTAAGAGAAGTAATTCTTTGATGCTAAAGAAATTAAACCTCAAAACCAAAATTCACTAGTAGCACCTGATATTATGTGCTACGTAATCCAAATTGTACAACATGTGACGTATAATTGTAGAGTTGAACCTAAATTCCAGCATTTAAATTTTAGGTTACTAACACAACATCATTTTTTACCTTTTTCTCGTATCTTTAGGCTCAAAAGTGTGGGCTCTCAGTAAATATTCAATGGTTAATTGCAAACTTATTTGCCAACATCCTTGTAGCACAGAGTATTTAAGCAAATAAGAAAATTTAAAACAAAATACTACCTAAAAGATGAGTGACACTGGATCATTATTCTTAGTTCTGACAAAATGTTCCAAATGATTAATATATATTATTTTGAAGTGACGGGGAGAGATTTCACATAGTTTGTTATATTCTTATTGTGCAATTTGTTATTCCTTGATTAAGTGACTATTTGGAATAATAAACAAAAGGGTACCTGCCTTTAACTCTCTTCCCTCGAATATCCGCATTTTCCCCATTTCTCACCATTCCACTTCTCTTTTCCTGTCCACCACTGGTCTACACATCTGATTTTCTGCACTCCAAGAAATCCACCAAAATCAGATCTTCGTTGTACTCCCTCGTATAAAAATGGACCCTACAAATAGAGGATTATGAATTGCTGTTGGAGAAGCATCGTGAATGGCCCCGGCTGGCCAGCCACCTTTTATCCTTCCTGGCGTGCAAGGCTTGTGGCGGTTCTGTTACAACACATATAAGATACACATAGGTTTAGTGACATCAGATAGAAAGATATTATGATGACGTACTTGTTAAGGATTACATTCGATAACCTACAACCAGTTTCCAACAGAATCAAAGCAAGATATAACCATGCGCTTTATCCATGAAATGGAACAACAAAAGGTAAATTTAATAGTGTTGATGCGCACTTGACAGGAAATAGATAACATAGGGAAACTATTATATATGAGCAGTTCCGGTCAAGGAATAATGTACTTTCTTATCAGCATAGCTAGTATACCATGATTGATTCTTCATGCTCATGCAGCAAACAGGAGAATCATGTGCAATGTGGGCCGGCCTTGTCCTTTCTCTCCACACATCGGCCGGAAACCTGCCATTGTCAAAATGATATATCATCATTAATGTACCCAAAATCGTGTCAGGATTATTTTTTAGGAACAACTTTTTTTCCTGAAATAATATTTGCCTACACAACTGGTCTTCTTTGTAGTGTTCTAACTTATATCTCAGACTAAAATTTAAAATTACATTACTGCAATAGCTTCTGAAAATTAGATGTAATCTTCAAATTGTCGGAAATTGTAATATTTTCCCATTTGGACGCAACGGATAATTGCTGAAGAACAGACTGGTAGGTTGATTTCAAGATGAAGCGCTATGTGTTTACGTGTAGAAAATACTTATTTTATACTCCCTCCGGTCCAATAAATTGTCATGAAGATTGAACTACGGTAGTACAAAGTATGTATATAAGCCCCGACAATTATTCTGGATCGGAGTTAGTAGCTGATTTGGAAAACATGCAGGGTTCTAGCAGTTTGTCTGAACTTTGCCGTGGCATATTAAAATTGATTAGATCAAGCTTACGGATCTAGTTGACCGACCTACAACAACACCAGATTTTATTTTTCGAGAAAACACAACACCAGATTGAGCTGGTGTTATTAAAATGGCTTGGTTGCCCTCGTTTTTTTTGGCAGACAGCAGACTGCTATGCCGATGCATGTTATGGAGTAGCCAACACTTGAATCCAACTTAGATGACCAGGGAGGAATTCAACTTCTTTTTCGCCGGGATAAACATAAATGTTAGGGTTTTTCCAGCGGATTCAGGGTTTCGCCGAAGCGGGGCCCAGAGCGTCGGAACCCCACCCAAACCTAGGTTTTGCCATACCATGTGTATACAAGTGTGTTGGGTGCTGTGGATGTCCAAGTTCCCACTCCGGGATGTGAGCGGGTTCACCGGCATCACTTTCTCTCTAGTGAGTTTCTGCACTTAGAGGTGAAAACTCCCCTTCCGGGCGAACCGGATGGAATCTTGTGTTGATTTGGGGTAGACCTTGGTTTCTCACCTTCCTATGGCCTAACCTAACACAACCAAGCAAAAAAGTCCACTGGCCTACCCCCTTTCGATGCACGTCTATGGGTAGACGAAAACGTTAGGGTTTTTCCAGCGGATTCAGGGTTTTGCCGAAGCGGGGCCCAGAGCGTCGGAACCCCACCCAAAGCTAGGTTTTGCCATACCATGTGTATACAAGTGTGTTGGGTGCTGTGGATGTCCAAGTTCCCACTCCGGGATGTGAGCGGGTTCACCGGCATCACTTTCTCTCTAGTGAGTTTCTGCACTTAGAGGTGAAAACTCCCCTTCCGGACGAACCGGATGGAATCTTGTGTTGATTTGGGGTAGACCTTGGTTTCTCACCTTCCTATGGCCTAACCTAACACAACCAAGCAAAAAAGTCCACTGGCCTACCCCCTTTCGACGCACGTCTATGGGGGTAGACGAAAACGTTAGGCTTTTTCCAGCGGATTCAGGGTTTCGCCGAAGCGGGGCCCCAGAGCGTCGGAACCCCACCCAAACCTAGGTTTTGCCATACCATGTGTATACAAGTGTGTTGGGTGCTGTGGATGTCCAAGTTCCCACTCCGGGATGTGAGCGGGTTCTGGCCGTTGGCACAGTCGGCACAGGTGTTTATTTATTTTACATGTATATGTTGTAGGGTCGGGTTCCGGAAAACTCAAACCGTTATTTTATGCGGGTGGGATACCGAAATTGTGAGGGAAATTATATAGTCTAATTTATATATAAATTATACCTACATTAAATATTATATAGAGAAATAAATAAATAAATTTTATATAGAGAAATAAATAAAAAAGGAACATATATACGCCGACGGCTTTGCCGTCGGCGTATTATATCAGTGGAAACGTCCGCTCCGCTCCGTCACGGCGGGATTGGGTACGCCGACGGCCACGGGTACGCCGACGGCGGCCGTCAGGCCCGATGTGGCTACGCCGACGGCCACTGGTACGCCGACGGCCTGTTGCGCGGCTGCCCTAGCACGGCTTGTACGCCGACGGCCCCGACATTTGGCCGTCGGCGTTTTGACGCATTCCCGTAGTGATGCATGTAGTGGAGTAGCCAACACTTGAATCCAACTTAAATGACCAGGGAGGAATTCAACTTCTTTTTCGCCGGGATAAACATAAACCCCATGGATAAGCACAGCATAACTAATTAACTATGGAGAAATCTAGTTGAAACAATACTACATGCATGTTCCGTGGTAAGTGCGAGTAGGACACATTTGTCGACGAGTGATAGATATGAAGGAATTAAACAAAACAATTGCATGCAAACAGCAGATATACCAACGTGAAGGAAAACCTCAGAGCATGGATTGCCGGCGCTCATACTTGCTGCTGGCCGCCGCCCGCCGCCGCCTCGGAATACGGGCGTGGGATCGCACCTTTGTGCAGTAGTAGATATTTTCCTTCGCCTCTCCCTCGATCGGTGCAAGAGCATGGCGGCTGTGTGGGTTTCCACCTTCCGCTGCATAGAATTAGGGTTTATTTTCGTATGTCCTTTTCGCCTTGTGCTTTTTCTTGCGTGGATCGATTCGACTGCGTCGCCCTATATCTTGCCTTCAGCGAGTCGAGCTGTCTGAGACTCGCCCGCACCACTCTTTCACATGGGCCGGTGGGATTTTTATTAGTGAGGAGAACGCGATTTTCCACAAGACGCACCTATCATCATAACCGTTAATTTTGCATCCAAGGAATAATATTATTAGTACTAGATTATATTTTAAAAAAACTAAAACAATATGTTAATGCATGTTTTTTTTGTCAATGCATGCACACAAAATTCATGTTAGTACATGAATCTAAAATTTGAATTACACAAATCTATCAATTATTGACAATGCATTGACATTTTAAAACTCGTTGATAAATTTGTTGCACAAATCTTGATTAAATCAACGGTCATGATGGGTAGGAGCGTACACTCCTAGTTGTGGTATTGCATTTTTGGAAACCGGCCGCCCAGGGCATGAACTTATATTGATGAACAATCATAATCTTAGAGAGAAGGGTCTCTAATGCACAATGGGTGTCACTGCTCATGATAAAACTCGCTTTGAAACCAATGAGCTTGAGAGAATTCTGCAAGTCTATGATTTGCTTATGCCAGCACCATGCCTGGTATATATTTCATCTTCTTGGGTTCATGGGTACATTGTTCCCGCAGTGGCTAGTTTGGACCGGGGATTGATATGCTAAGTTCACGTCATACTGTGAACTCCGATGATTGCATACATGTTCAGATGTTCGTCGAGCAGGTCTCAGATACCACAACTGCAAGCTCTTAAGATTCAAGGTGCAGATGCCATAAAGACCATTGGCACAAAACTCATGGGAAAGAAGTCGGTAGTCCATCACTCCCGTTTCCCAAATTCTGATTTGCTTTACTTCATTTACATGTGGAAGCTGCAAAGCTGGTCCCTCAAAACTAGGAATCCCTGTGATGATAAAGAGGACAACTCTCCACAGCTAGCTATCTCTTATGCATGAACTTTTATGCAGTTATGCGTCTGCTTCTTCTTGATTGCCCGGATGATTGGCACAAATCGACAGCTCTCCTTGCTGAATTGTCGAAGATTGTTAGCCTAAGCTCACAAGCAGAAGTTGTCAACCTTCTTGACGTTGTGTGGCTCAAGGTGAACAAGAACATATGTCATGAGGAGGATCTCCAACCTTTGTAAGTTGCAGAACGTGGTTGTGACGGACTGGTGGCCTCATGTGGAGAACATATGCTGGCTGAAAACGTGTCTCAATTCCCAAAACATAGATCAATGGTACTAGAATGGATTCAAGAACTGGATTCAGAACTTCAGGGTTTCTTAATTAATCCCAAGATCTCGGCCATAATTAGCTCGGCTTGGAGAGCTGGGTTCATAGTTTCATTTGTTTTTTCTTGCTGTTTTTGGAAGCTCGAGGCTTGCAGCCCTCGGTCTGACTTCTTGTCGACTTGTATTTGTGTTTCGTACTCTCTAATTTTATTAACGAAAAATAAGCAGTTGGGAAACCTACTGTACAGCTTCCAAAAAAAGTACTCCCTCCATCACAGTTTGTTGGGCGCCTCTTCAAAACCAGCTTTTTTCACAATCAAACGGAAATAAGGCGCAGGTCCTTAACTATCCTATTAATTGGGGCGCATTAGGCTGCTTCCGTTTCTCTTCCTCAACCGCATGCAAGTGGGAACGTAAATGGTTTGATGAGCACATGCAAGTGTGAACATGAGTGCAAGTGGGAATCGGTTTCTTATTTGCTTCGCATGGGCTCCCACATGCAAGTGTGAACATGAGTGCATGCAAGTGTGAACATGAGTGCATGGGAGGCCTCCTCTCCCTCTATCTCCTTCGGCTCCCTTTTCAGTTTGTGTTTGCATTCACAAGTGTAGACAGCAGGGTATAAAACCCCACACAATGGAGTCCATGTGACACACAAACCCGAACCAATGGACTCCATGGATGGCCTAGGCGTGCTGGAGGTTCCTGCCATGGAGGAGGTGCAAGGTGTGGTGGAGGTTCAAGCCGTGGAGGAGGTGCTAGGCGTGCTCGAGGATCCTGCGCTGCCGGCACTGCCACTCCCGCCGCCGATGGAGGTGGCCCAGTTAGACGAACCGGCCTCATTAGGTGCCGGAGGGCGAGATGGCCGGGATAGGCCGACGCGTCGCCGTGGGAAGGTTGATGGACTCGCTGCCACCCGCTCGAAGCCAGCTGTACCAATGGAGAAGGAGGGCAGCAGTCCGCGTCCTGCAAGACCAAGAGGTGGAAGTCCTCCTGGCGCCGGCGATCTGGGTTGGAAGGCCACCCGTGAAAGGCCACGCAGGCCAAGAGGAGGAGGCCGGCGATCTTCTTCACCTTGATGTGGATGCGCCATTGGAACGAGAAGGAGGAGAGAGGTTGGGTGCCGTCTGTTCGTGTGCCGATCTCCATAGGTATAAAAAGAGCAGAATTGGCGCGTCTAATTTCAGCCGGAATTTGGATTTGGGAGCGGGGATCATCGGCGGGAGCTTTGGAGGCGAAATTTTGATCGCCAATTTCGCTCATCGCGCGGGGGAGAAGGAAACTGCGCGGGGGAGAAAGAAACTCGCTAAAATTTCGCTGCTTACCGTCTCCACCAATGCATGCGGTGGTTTCCTTCTTTTACTGGACGGGGAGATTACAAAGCGTTAGTTTCGAAAATAATTAGGCGCATCTCCTTCAATATCGCAGCTCCAGCGCCTCGTTATTTCCTGCCAATCGTACGCAACCATGGGCCCAGAGCGACGTGAGATACGCCCTTTAAACAAAATGGAGGGAGTATTAACATAGATACACATTTATCCACACCACTTCTTGCAAAAGAAAAAAAAATACCACACCACCAAAAACTCACACAACACGCACCAAGTAACGAAGCGGGCGCGAAGCTTCAAAATTAGAGATAGACAAGTAGGATTATTCAGTTGCGTGGCCGCCAATATATTTCCAAAGGCACTCAACGATACTATGCGGATGCACCAGCCCCTTGCTCGAGTCTTGGTTGGACTCCTGACTGCCGTCGCAGTCGAAACCAACATAGGGTTTGTCAACAGTGATGAACGAAGAGAGCCCAGCCGGCACAGACAGCGTACGCCGCATGCCAATGAACAGAGCGCGCCCGTCGAAGCTACGACGGTGAACAGGTATCACCATCGCCGTATTCAGATCCACCCGGTAGACCTTGCAGCTTAGGCTAAAGAGATGAAGTCTACGGTGGAGTACTTCTGGTATTCGGCGCACCATCATTAGTTCCCCGCCATTGTCGACTAGGTGCATGGTGTCCATCATATTATGAGAAGCCTGCAGACGAGATATGCTACACTCAAGCGGCCCCTTAAGCTTGGCAGCCTTAACCAGCAGCGGCGGATGGTCTGTCGAGGTCTCGACCGCCATGATATTCTTATCCGCGACACAATATACGCGGCCTGCGAACGACAAGATCGGGCCTCGAATTCGGTGTCCACACTTCACCTTCGTCCAATGTTCATCGCCTGGCCTCGCAACAGCCAACAGCCGGTATTCGCCGATGTTGATCACGACGGTCAAGTCCTCAGTGATCCCCGCGCCATAGACCACAAGGGACTCTCCGGGTAACCTTGGGTAGAAGAGATCTGGCAGGTAGCCGGACAGTAGCGTGGTCGCCGGCGGAAGATCGGTGCGGGCGTGAGTGAACGGGTTCAGTAGGCAGATTTCGTCGGTCTTCACTGTTAGCAGGACGAGAAGGCCCTCGGACGTTGGCGCAAGGACGGTGCGGCCGTCTAGCTCCGGGAGTTCCATCCGGATGCACTCGCCGGTGGAGATGTTCAAGAAGCGGCTGTGGCGAGGTCGGACGCCACCGATAATGTCCTGGAGCATGATCCATTGTCGAGGGTAGAACCGGCGGTCCAGGGCGCCGTCACACACGGTGCGCGGGTCGACGGCGGATCGCCGCCACGCGCTACATATAAAACACCGTAGATTGGATTGGTTTGCCACACCTTGCCCAGCGTGGGGCTTTCTCATTATATAGACAACAACCCGTACATTGGTTTGGAGTACACGGCAAGGCTAAGGATCACAGCCGATCCTTGCCATAGTTAGGATATACACAATCCCTAAACAATAGCTACAGCTAACCAACGCTACGCTTAACACGTCAAGGATCGTACACCACTTCTGATTATCTGACTCCGTTTAACAGTCCCCCTCGATCCGAACGTGTGCCAATCAGGTTCAAGCCATACTTCATTCGTTCAAACGTTTCTTTGCCAAGAGCCTTGGTAAATATATCAGCAAGCTGATCTTGCGTCGAGATGAACCGAACCTTCAGAGCACCGGCTGAGACCTTCTCTCTCACAAAGTGGAAGTCGATTTCGATGTGTTTGGTTCGGGCATGGAAAACAGGATTTGCTGTGAGAAAAGTGGCTCCCAAATTATCGCACCAAAGAACAGGAGCTTCAGCTTGGAAAATTCCCAATTCCCTGAGTACAGACTGAAGCCAAGTCACTTCAGCAGTGCCATTGGCGATGGCTTTATACTCCGCTTCTGTACTCGATCTGCTCACAGTTGGCTGTTTTCTTGAGCTCCAGGATACTAGATTCGATCCATAAAACACTGCATATCCACCGGTAGAACGACGATCATCTGGGCAGCCGGCCCAATCGGCATCTGTATACACGCTGAGTTCGGTGGAGTTAGAGCGACAGATGCTCAAACCAACATGCAGTGTGCCCTTCACGTATCTCAGGATCCGTTTGACTGCACTCCAATGCACATCAGTAGGAGAGCTAGAAACTGGCACGCCTTGTTTACAGCGAAGGAAATGTCTGGCCGTGTCAGACATAAATACTGCAAAGCTCCTACAGTGCTTCTGTACACAAAGGCCTTATCATCAGTTAACTGAACACCAGCCGACTTGCTGAGTTTATCTGACGAAAGCATTGGTGTGCTGATCTCTTTGCATCCATGCATATTCACCTTCCGAAGCAGGTCTCCTGCATACTTGGACTGTGTCAGAGAGATTCCATCATGCTGCGACTGTACTTCAACGCCAAGAAAATATGACAACGGTCCAAGATCCTTAAGAGCAAATGAGTGTTGCAATTCGGACAACAGTTTATTAACTGCTTGGTGACAGGAGCCGGCGATGATTATGTCATCCACGTAGATCAACATATAAATGGTAACCCTCTTGTCATTGAAGATGAACAATGAGGTATCTGCTTTGGAAGGCACAAAACCAATGGACTGCAACTTGATGCTGAGTTTGGAGTACCACGCCCTTGGAGCTTGCTTGAGTCCGTACAAGGATTTCTGAAGCCGACAGACATAGTTGGGATGCTTGGAATCAATGTAACCGGGAGGCTGCTGCATATATATCTCCTCCTGAATATCGCCGTGGAGAAAAGCGTTTTGCACATCCACTTGCCGAAGAGTCCACCCCTTTGACACGGCGATGGACAGAATAAGCCGAACGGTAGTTGGTTTGACAACGGGAGAAAAGGTGTCGGTGTAGTCAATTCCGAGACGCTGAGTAAAACCCTTTGCGACGAGCCGAGCCTTGTACCGATCGATGGAACCATCTGGTTTTTGCTTCAACTTGAAGACCCATTTGCAGCCAACAATGTGATGTCCAGGAGGGGGCGCAACGAGGCGCCAAGTGCTGTTGAGCTGAAGAGCACGGAACTCCGCATCCATAGCAGCTTTCCAGGAAGGATGACCAAGGGCATCTTGATGGGAAACGGGTTCTGCAGCGAAGGCCCGCTTGGAGGGATCATAGCGAACAATGCCATCAAACAGACGCACAGGCTTGACCATGTTATTTTTCAGACGAGTGCGCATGGGGTGCTCTGCAGGAACAGGTGCTGACGGTGGGGAGGACGACGAGCCAGGAGCAGAAACAGATGGCGAGGAAGAAGTGTCTCCAGTGTCGTGGGCCGCATCATCGGTTGGAGCCGGCCCCGGAGATGGAGTGGACGGGGACGGTGGAGGAGAGGCCTCTGCATCGGAAGCACCATCATGGGCCCTGGGGTGGGCCGCATTGGGACCGGCCGGGGCAGGACCACCATGATCGTCGTCAGGGGGCACATGCAGACCATGCATGGCGTGTCCGACGTCCGTCGAAGGAGCACCTGAAACGGAAACAACAGATGGCAAATTAGTAGCACAAGCCCTATCACTACATGTGGATGATTCCATATCTGGTTCAGGGAGAAGAATGAGGTCCTCGGTGGGTGGGGAGGGAAGATTAGAGGTCGAGTCGGTGGGTGCAAACGGAAAGACAGTTTCGTCAAAAACAACGTCACGGGACACATAAATCCGGCCTGTAGAGCGGTCAAGACACTTGAAACCGAGGTGGTGTGGGCTGTACCCAAGAAAAACACACTGACGTGAACGGAATTCGAGTTTACGATGATTGTATGGGCGAAGGTTTGGCCAGCACGCACACCCGAAAACACGTAGAACCTCGTATTTGATAGGAGTGTTAAAGAGTTTGGTGACCGGTGTGGAGTTCTGAATAACACGACTCGGCATGCGATTGATTAAGTAGCAGGCCGTAAGGATGGCATCATCCCAAAAACGAAGAGGGACATGGGCTTGGGCTAGAAGAGCAAGGGCTGTTTCGACAAGATGTCGGTGTTTGCGCTCGATCGCGCCGTTCTGCTGGTGGGTGTGAGGACAGGATAGGCGATGGACAACGCCAGTATCACGAAAATAACGATGCAATTTTTGGTATTCCCCTCCCCAATCGGATTGAACAGATAAAATTTTAGTACCAAGAGAACGTTCAACTTGTTTTTGGAATTGATAAAACACATTCTCAACATCAGACTTATGCTTTAACAAATAGACCCATGAAAATTTACTAAAATCATCCAAGAAGCTTACATAATAACGAAAACCACCAGAAGATCTGATGGCAGGACCCCACACATCCGTGTGGACTAACTCAAGGGGAACAGTTGAGACTCGACTAGATAGTTCATAAGGGAGCTGATGTATTTTGGCTTGTTGACATGCATCACACACATGTTCAAGGGACTCTTTATTTTTGGAAGACTCTAAATTATTCTTGGAGAGGATGGCTTGGACAATGGTGGAGGATGGATGTCCAAGACGCTTGTGCCATGTATCCTTGGAGGTGAGGTGGGCTTGGCGAGGACGGTGGGCGAGCACAGGATACAGGCCAGCTTGAGTTCTACCGCGAAGCCGAATTTCCTTCGTGATGCGGTCCTTGACATAAAAGAAAAAAGGATGATGTTCAACAAAACAACCATTATCTAAAGCAAGTTTACTGGTAGAGATAAGGTTTTTACTAATATGTGGAGAGTGTAGGACATTTTTAAGATGCAAAGGATATTTTGAACCGGGTATGGAAGAATCACCAACATGTGAAATAGGGATATGCATACCATTAGCCACTTGGATCTGATCGGTGCCCTTGTAGACTTCGTGGACGTGGAGGCGATCCATGTCATTGGTCATGTGGTCAGTTGCTCCAGAGTCCATGTACCAGACAGGTTCGGCGGCGTTTTCGCCATGGTTGGAGTAGTTGGCGGAGCGGTTCGATGATTCTGGCTGGATGGCGTGGTTGAATCGATCGTAGCACCGCAGGGCATCATGCCCATAGATACCGCAAATCTGGCAGGTAGATTTGCCACCACGTCCACGTCCGCCGCCCTGGGCATTGCCACGCCCATAGTTGTCGCCGCGGTTACCACCACGGCTGCCATTGCCGCCGCCGTAGCCGCCTCCATAGTGGCGGCCTCCTCCGTAGCCACGGCCGCCTCCATCGCGGCCGCGACCACCTCCGCCTCGCTGGAACCCGCCGCGGCCACCTCCTCGCGCGGCGTTGTTGGCGGAGTGCTGGAACTGCAGAGCGTTCCCGGGCGCGCGATCGCCGTTGCGCGCCTCATAGGCAACCATGTGCCCATAAAGGTCATCGAGGGTGAAGTCGTCGTCCCCCTTGGATGCGATCACCGAGATCGAGGTGGTGAAGTTCTCGTGGTCGTCGCCGAGGCCGGCGAGCATGTAGGAGATGATCTCCGAGTCGGAGAGGGGATTGCCGATCGTCGCCATGGTATCGGCAATTTTCTTCACGTGGTTGAAGTAGTCGGACATCGTCGCGTCCTTCTTCTTGGGCCGGACCAGGGCCGTGCGAAGTTGCACAACTTTCGCCTTCGACCGGGATGCGTACATCCGATCGAGTGTCTCCCATGTCGCTGCAGACGTCTTGAGCAGCTGCACGTGGCCGAGGGTTGGGGGAGACAGAGAGGACAGCAGGGCGCTGAGGACCTGCTGGTCGGTGCGGAACCAGACCGCATAGTCGGGGTTGTCAACCTGCGTCGAGCTTCCCTCGGTGGCGGCGACCTTCTTCGGTGGCGCCTTCTCGGATCCATCTACGTAGCCGAACACATCTTGGCCCTAGAGGGCGGGGAGAGCCTGAGCCCTCCAGAGCAGGTAGTTATCCTGATCAAGCTTGACGGTCATTGCCGAGGCGAGAGTTTGGGCGAGGTTGGGGATCGGAGTTGACGGAGCCATGGATGATCAGAACGTGGGTTGCTCTGATACCATATAAAACACCGTAGATTGGATTGGTTTGCCACACCTTGCCCAGCGTGGGGCTTTCTCATTATATAGACAACAACCCGTACATTGGTTTGGAGTACACGGCAAGGCTAAGGATCACAGCCGATCCTTGCCATAGTTAGGATATACACAATCCCTAAACAATAGCTACAGCTAACCAACGCTACGCTTAACACGTCAAGGATCGTACACCACTTCTGATTATCTGACTCCGTTTAACACTACATGTCGCACGGAAGCGGAAGTAGTCGGCGATGTCGTTGGCGAGCGCACGCTCCACGATCAGCCCGGCCGGCCCGCACGACAGATTCCCCCAGTCCCTCCTGCTCCCACAAACAGACATGGCTTCGAGTTAGAATTCTTATAGAGTAGACAACAGAGATACATATGAGAAAAAGCTTTCGAACGGCAAGCTAGATCGAGAGTGCAACTGGAAGCGGGTTGCCGTATTACCAGCGAAACTGGCCGGCCGAAGCGTCACCGGAACATGGCGCGTCGATCCGGGCGCGCTTCGAGCGTCGCCGGCGATGCCTTTTGGAGACCTTCTCCGGCGGTCTGCTGGATGATGCCGGTGCCATATCCGGTGGTCTGCTGGATGATGCCGGTACCATATCCGGCTAGATCGGGCGTGCTGCGTTTTTACGATCGAGGGTTTCAATCTGCGCTTTTAGTTTGGAAGTTTTGTTGCGGCGTGTCACGCGAACACTAGATGGATGGATGATGTTTCTCTTCTCTTTTTTCTTTTTGCGTGGAGATGAAACTCTATCTAACAGACCGACACAAAGGGACACAAGGAAGATGCTAAATTATCCTCACGGTGGCTGCGTATTAATGTACAAGTGGCTGAGGTCGATGATTCACGGTATATCAGAAGTAGATACAGTTCAGAGCAAGGAAAAAGAAGAGAGAAGAAGGGAGCCGTCCGTAGCCGATCCAACTAGTTGACCCACTCATTGCCAATCACCTTTGAGTTTGCCTTCCGCTTCCGCTCCAGCTTCCGCGGACCAGCAACAGGCTCATCAATAACCCTGACACGGCGAGGTAGCGGCGCGGGCACCACAATATCCTTCGAACCACAGACGTAGCGTGATAAATAATCTACAATGCTGCCCTTCTGTGGGCAGAGGTCATGCTTAATCCATCCTTTCTTCACATAGCAAACGTCAATTCTCGGCCGGCCATCAGCCCTTCCGTCGTCTCTGCACCTGTAGATTGTGTTGGCCCTAATGGACGAGGAAAGCCTGGCATGCACCGAGACCGAGCGGCCACAGCCAGGGCTGTTGTGGCAGACGAACACGGCGCGCCCGCGCAGATCGTAGATGGGCACCATCTTGCCTGTGTCCAGATCGACCCGGTACGCCTCGTAGTACTCCATGATGGTTCTCGCATCCGGCCGGACCATAATGAGTTCACCGTCATTGTCCACTAGGAACTGACGTCGGTGTAGCCAACGGAAATCTTCGCCCCCCTCGACCGCCAGGACAAGCTGTGGCTTCTGGTCGACGGTGGTGACGTGCAGCACCTTGATGCCCTTCTTGGTGACGCAATAGAAGCGGTTCGCGAACGGTAAGGTTGATATGATAGAGTCCCTCTCTGACCGCGCACGACAGCTCCACCGTGCACCATCGTTGGGCCTGGCGACGGCTAGCTCTATATCTTGGTTGTCAAAGTGCATCGCTACCGTTGAGCCATCAGCGACGCCGGCGCTGAACCCATGTAACTTTTTCAATATCCTTAACCCAGTGCTGGACCTCCACCTGATATTCTGACTCTTGAGCAGGGAGGTCGCGTTCGGGAGGGCCGTGACCTGCCGCGTGAGCGGATTGAGGAGGCACACGGCGCCGGTGCACTTTCGACACACCATGATGAGGCCATCTGAGGTGGGTCCGAACACGAAGTGGTACCGGAGCTGCGGAAGGTCCACCTGGATACGCTCCCCGGTCGTGACGTTCAGAAAGTCACGGCGGCTAATCCGGTCGGCAAAGACCTCGGGAAGCATGATCCACCGCCGGGGATGGAATCGACGGTCCAAACCGTCGTGTTCGTTGGGGGACGGGGTGCATCGCCGCCACGAGCTCCACACCATGCGGAAGCGAAGGTAGCCGGCGACGTCGTCCGCGAGGACTTCCTTGGCGATCAGGCCCGCTGGCCCGGACGTTAGGTTAGCCCAATCCCTCCTGCAAGCCATGCAAGACGAATGATTTAACTAGGACGATGCTAGAAACATTTCTCTGTATACTACTATAGATTACGATGGCTCGAGATGAGCTAGGATGGCACAATACGTACCAGCTGTTAGGGCGGGCGGTGGACGTGCCGGAGAGAATGTGCGGCGGCTCGGCGACCTCAGTTCGTGCGCGCTTCGCACGGCGGCGCCGCGTTCCTACAACCGTGCTGTTAGAAGCCGCCGCCATGGTCTGCAAGGCTCGATCGCGCGTGTTTGGATTGGACGGGTGATTCCGTCGCGCAGTTCGATCGGCATAATAATATGGTGATGGGCTGGTAATCGTGGCGGTTTTGTTCTGGGTCCGGAAGCGAAGCCCTTCGAGAACTCTAGACCACAGCCAAGCCCAGCCCAGCCAGTGCTGCTACGCAAAAAAGACGCGTACATAATGTCAAAAAAAAAAAAGGACGCGTACATGAAAAGGGTTTTTCTGCGCTTGGAGGCACACTCGACACATGAAACAGGTTTGTTCTAGAAAAAACATGTAGAGAGCTTGACAATAATTAATCGAACATTTTGGAAAATTGTTAATTAAAAGTTCCAACCTCCGTAGTTACGCTCGCGCCCACGCTATGTTTTCACTTTTTGGGCATGACCGATGGTGATATATTTGGCTCATGAGTTCCCTATTATACACCGTGATATAGAATATTGATGCAAATGTTTCATCGTGGGAAGTTTTTAAAGACCGTTTTTGCACTCGTAAGTTCTAAAAATTGTTAAATCCTACTCCTTCCGTTCCACAATATAAGACTTTCTTGCTTTTTACATTTGTTCGGATTTTTGATTAATAAGTGATCAACACACTCAAACTTGTCAACATACACACGAAATAGGACAAAACCAAAAGTTTAGAAAGTCTTAAAGCATTCTCTAGAAGATACCGCATCAGGCCTCGGCCCGGAAACTAATTGCTTTTTTCGGGGTGCGGGTCGAAATCTCGGACGGACCAGATGCTGCATAGGCCCCCCGTACCGGAAAACTTTTTCCGAGGAGCAGGAAATTTCACCCCCCGTACTATACATTTTCCTTTTCCGAGGCCGAAGTTCCTACACCCCCGATTTTGGCGCGAATTCCCGCCGGAAGTTTCAACTCACCTTACCCGCTCGACCTTGGCGTTATCGTCGCCGTTCGGCCATCTCGTTGCTGATTCGATCCTTCCTGCGCCGCACCGCCACCGATTCGACACCCATGGACCCGCCGCAGCCTCCGCCACTCCTCCAGCCCGCCGGTGGTGGTGATGGTGCTTCGTATTGGGTTGCGGGTAAAACTTTAAAAATTATCCGTAACCTTGCCGCCAAGATCTATTCTATGAAGATATGCTGCACCCCATAATGCGATGATCAAGATACTTACAAACACCGTTGCGGAAGATCTTGTATTTGTCGAAGTAGATGTCGGTGAAGCCTGATGAAGAATCTCACATCCACGCCGGGAGGTGCGATTGTTGCCGTACGTCGACGTAGTCGTTGATGAAGTTGTTCCGTCGTCGAGGAACTGCTGGCGCAAGTCCCGCTCTAACGGTATCCACACATACACCGTGTCAACCCACCAAGTGCGTTCACCGCCTAGCTACTAGCACGTGGTGAAGAGAGACAGCCTTGCGGCGTAGTTTAGGTGGTAGATCTAATCAATAGATTAGATCTATATGAGAAGATTAGAGACGTCTAATTCTCAACACATGAGATCTACAAGAGAGAGAGCTTTGCAATATTGTGTGTAACTTGTCAAATCAAACCCTAGGGGCTTGTGGTGTTTATATAGATGGCTAAGAGGTGGAGGTGCTTGGGCAAGGGGGAAACTCCCCTTGCCCACAACTCGGCTTGGGAGGGGGAGTTGGAGTAGGACTCCAACTCCCCTCCCTCTCCTTTCCTTCCCCTCCCCCCTCCTTCCTTGTGGCCGTCGCCGGGTGGGGCCCGCCCTAGGCCGAACCGACCTAGGTCGGGTGGGGCCCACCTGGGCCTACCGCCGTTGCCCCCGTGGGGCCCGCCTCGGTCACCTGCCGCGTGGGGTCCGCCCTAGCCGCCGGGGAGGGGGAGACCCTCCCCAACTTGGACTCGGCTCCCCCCACTGCCTTGTGGGGTGCGGCTGCCATGTGGACCCCATGGGCCCACTTAGGCAGCCTCCTTTTATCGGGCATAAAAGAAAATATTTTATGTAATATTTTCCTTTTATTAATTAATTAAATAATTAATTAATTGTTTTGTCTAATTAATTCCTAAATGAATATTTCCTTCTACAGAAAATTCCCGGAATTAATTACTTATCATATAAATCATATTTATATGAACCGGGATACCTAGTATCCGCCGACAAAACTATCGAAACAATATTTCCTTTCTTTATAAACACTCGGAATAAATCCGCTGATGATAGAAACTATTTCTATCATCTCGGGACATTAGATGTCCGCCTTCTCTCTAACTTATAATTCACCGGAACTGTCCCAGTGACATCGGAGCTACTCCGACACAATCTCATCACCACTAAAACCACAACTTTATTCTCTCAATAAAAGATTGACCTACAGCTTAAGTGTGTGACCCGAAAGGTTCAGCAAACACAAAGTATTGTTCGGGGACTTACCGAACAATAACCAGCAGTGGGTTAGGCATTCGTACTGGCACCCTTGTGTCTGTGAGTGAACGACAGAACCTGTGTGTTACTCATTACGCTTAATCCCCTTACGTACACGATACCAATGATATCTCGAGATTGAGACAATGTGCTCTAGTGTGATCAAACCCTTTGATCATAACACATTTAATTCTCATACCAATATCATTATGTTTTCTCATTCCGTATATAGATTGTCCTGTCCCGTGATTAATCACGCTGTGTCTGGCCAGACGATTGGGTGACAACACAAATACTGAGATGGCCCAGAGGATGTATCTCTCCATCGTCTGGAGGAGTAAGTGCTATTCTTGAACAATCTTTGTTCCAATACATTATTCTAGTTCAAACCCAAAAGTCACCTATCATGGTCCCACTGCAAGACGGTTGGTGACAATCAAAGCTTGATTGTCGAATAAGCGGTCACAAGATATTCTCATAGCATAGGAATATAGCTAACGATAACTAAATAGATGATCATTGCTATCTTCATCGTTGACGACTTGTCTCATAGCAAGATCATACGATGGGTCAGTTCAGTACTATTATCATTCCGATAATATAGTCCTATAGTTGTATGACTTATACAAAGTCCATGATTAGGAAAACATGATCATCAAACAAGATAGGCTAGTCTTAGAGACAAGACCAGGAACTCTTTTACCGTTCATATCTCTACACGTGTATTGGAGGTTTTCCTCTTGTATACGTTGCATTTGCTATACAAGTACCCAATACAGTTATAGCATAAAGATATAATCATTAATAATAAACATAGAGATAAATAATAAACTTAATTATTATTGTCTCTAGGGCATATCTCCAACACTTCGGCCAGTGGAGGTGGCGATGGTGGTGATGGTGGTAAGTGTTGGAGGTGGTGGTGGTTTTTGTCAAGCTTCGGATGTTGATGCTTGATTCATCATTATGTTGATTGATTGCGCATTCTTTTGGACGTTTTTATTGCTATCTGAATTGCACATGATTTTGGTTGTGTACTAGTTTGATGTAATAGACCTTATTCGGTGGGACATGCTGAAACCTTAAGTTGATTTTGTGATGAGAAATGTTGGAACTTGTGTTTGAATCGGTGTGAGAAATGTTGGAAAAAATTCCAGTGCCGGTACCGGCAGGGTGGTCAAAACATATGCGGTAAACTCTTATCCGTTACGAATTTACTGACCTGCCCCGCGCGGTACCAATATTGATTTCCGACTCAGCCGGATAAAACATGTCCAATAGCAGATTATGAGGAGGAGGAGATGCTAGCTACTCCCTTCGTGTCAAAATACAAGGCGCGCTATTTTTAAGGTGGTATTTGACGCTCAACTTTGACCGCCAATATATAATAAAATATAATGAATGAGAATGTATATATGATACCTTTGTATTCGTCTTGCAAAATTCTTTAATTTCATATATTTTATAATAATTTTGGATACATATTATAAGTATAAATCATGGTCAAAATTATACGGAGTTGACCAGTGAAATTAAAGGACCTTGTATTTTGAGACGAAGGGAGTATTAACCAAGCCACCCGTGCGACAGGCTCACCCATATCAACGAGTACATGGTACACGTACACATGGCGCAAGTGGTCAACCACCGTGGCTCAGCTCCCATGCACGCGAACGACATGAACAATCAATCGGCCATCTTTTCAACGCTAGCTCATGACGCCTTCTTTTTTCTCAACACTCATCATCAGTGGCAGGTGTGGACTGTGGAGTATACTCTGTATATGATAGCCTATCTCTCTTTCTCTTTTGTATGAATCTTCTTTTGTATTTACAAGATATACTGACACAGGCAAGCTAGCGCGGCCATATTGACCACCCAGATCACTTATCAATCAAGCTTTACGTCTCTTTTCCAAAATGGAAAAGATGATAAATGAGAAGAGCAAGACTAAAAAAAAAAGAAAACTTGCTAGTGTCGGTGAAGGACACGCGTGCGAGAGGGACGAAGGTCATCGGCTATGCACACCATTTCCGTGGCCCGGAAGACAAGACACCGACAGAAAACACCTACTACTCCACTAATGTCCTACCATGTCGATCCAAGTGAACTGCCGCTCGATCATCTCTATGTACACCGACAGTCCTCCATGCGTGTTGCCGGGGATCAACTGCGTCCACTTCGCCGCCGTTAGGCCATCGGTACGTCGGGGCGCCGTGCTCGATCGACGGGCGGCGGCGGTCCGCCAATCACTGCTTGAGCCGCAGCTGTGGCGGGTGGGAGTCGACGAGGATGGACCAGAGTATCTGCACGTCCTCGCAGGGGCACGACTGCACGTCCTCGTACAGGATGTAGATCCCTCTCTCTGCAACAACCACACAACCATCAGTCAGTCTCCACACAGAAATCCTCAACCTCGGCTTGATCGGGCACGGAGAAGAAACGATCGAGTCCCAGAAACAAGATCAGAGATGAAGGAAGAAACATACTCTTCTTCTGCGCGGAATGCGCTCGAATCCAGAGCTTCTTGAGCGGCGCCATGAGCGACCGTAGCCACCCCATGAGACCTCCCCACCTCGATCGCCCTCCCGTGTGAGGCTGTGACTCTATCACCACCTCCCCATGCACTACTGATCAGCTGAGAGCTGAAATAGCAACGCCAAGCAAGCTACCTTGCAGAAGAAGGGCTGGCTCTGTTTTGTGAGGGGCGAGACGTGAGGGAGAAGAGAGTCGCTTTGAGGCCGTGTGAAGTCTCTGCTGCCGCTGCCTCACTACTATTCATAACATCACGTTGTTGGGGCTTCCCTTGCATCCTAATCATCGGCTTTAACACTCTTGGTGCCGCGTCACTCTCCATCCATATCGCCCCTACGAATAAACAAACAAATTGACGCACAAGCGTTGCGCTCGTTCGGTCGCCGCAATTAATAAAATGTTAAATTTCTTATTAAATCATTGAGAGGCGAAGGAAAGAATTTCGTTGCAGGCCCTGTCAGTCTTATTTAAGCTTCATGGCCTACCGTGTCCACTAAACGAGCCACGAGTCCATTCCTCCGTTGTTTTCTTAATCTGGAGTTACAGATCACATTTGGAACCTGACATTTCCCTACGATTCCTGCAGAATTGAACTGTTTCCTGTGATGTGTCTGCAAAGTTTCAGTGCTCCGAACATGGCTAGCTATTCGTCAGGCCGTTCTCCTCCTGTATGATGAACAGCACCTGCTAGATACGTTTCAGTTAACAAGCAGTGCACAATCATGGCGTCTTCGCCGTCGGTGAGCACTGAACAGGGCGTGGCACTGGTCGGCCATGAGCTCGCAGCCTACATGGCCTGCTGCACGCCCGTCCAGGTGTTCCAAGTCAGCAGGGACCTTCGTCAGTTAGAGCATCGCCATTGCTCCACGGGCCAAAATGAACAGGAGAAAGGAAACGAGCGGCACCATGAGTAGGATGGTTTAAGTATCTTGGGCGATCATCAGAGAGGAAGGAAATTGTCATATTGATCAAAGAAACTGACGTGTTTATTGCTCAGTGGTGGTTGCCTCCTCGCTATCTCCCGTGCGGAGGAGCTTCTCTTTCGCCGTACCAGCAACTTGCGGATCTCTTGGGACCCCGCCCTGCGTGGGATCCATCCTTGGGAATCAGTGGAATGCCAAGTCAATGTTTCTTGTCCATGCTTCGCTCACCCCGTTTGGGATATTCTTTGCTTGGGCAAACGATCTCCTACATGCTAACCAAAACCAACCGACGATTGCTTCTAGAAAATGGGTTGGTGAAAAGGTGCATGCAATGTGTGACACAAATTAATCAAACTGTTATTAGGTTTACATGTAGAGTAACATATATACCACATGTAACAAAGTACAGAACCATACAATAAATAATGTATATGCTGAATCAAGTGTGGTAGGCATGATAGTGGTGATTAGTTTCTTATGTCCATGTGTTGTGGTGAGGATAAAGTTTGTCATGTACTCATGTATATGATCCAGTAGTAGGTGGTGTAAAATGCTACTTTGCACTTTCGGTGGATGCTCTTCTTCCAAGGAAAGTAGCAGTGAGTATAAAAACCAACTAAATTAAATAGTTTCGGCTAATATACCCAAAGTCAAATTTGGGTAAAATATCATCAACCGGAGTCAATTTCTTGGGAATATTTGAGGATCATCTGTACATCTTTGTAGTTGACAAAACATAGGAGATGGACAAAAAACAAGCACAAGCTCAACTTTTACATTTTAACCAGTATATCTGATTCCGGAACTAGGTGCAGTTTGCAACAGGAATTAATCAAAGTGTTCTTGGGTGGCTCATACTTAGCATTTTGTCAGGGTTTTCGCATTTGCATACCAACATACAGGAAGATGGGGTCTAGAGAACTACTCCTCAGTTCCCAAATACAAGATGTTTTGTCAGTTCAATTTGAATTGCCAAAACGTCTAATATTAAGGAACTGAGGTGGTATAGTACAATGCAGATTGTATATTCTGAACCATATGTATTTATCTCAGTAAAAATGTTGAAGCAACTGTGTCAGTCATGATACGTCGATTGCTTTATAGGTAATGTAACATTATCTATGTTGTTGTGGTAGGTGTGTGAAGCTAATTTGCACTTCTCGGTGCATGATATTCTGCTATTAACAGGCACGATACACAACCGCCTTCCATGTTTTAAACCGGCAACCTGATTTATTGGTTCTGGACATTTCAATTACCTTCCCACTTTCCACAATTGGTGCCAATTCTCTAACTATTGAGGATCATTCTCACATTTCTCTGATGGTGTAGGACACTGAAGAGAAAAGCCACAGAATGAACAGAGTTGTGCGGTTATCAAATGAAGCTTGTACTTAACAAAACATATGGAAGCTTATTTGCAAAGTTAACGCTTTCTCTGCATCTTCTCACTGAGAATAAATACATAGACATGGTATAACAATAGCAGATATCATTTCGAAAATCTTTCTCAGATTTCTGATTCATGGAAAGACAAAAATGGAGCACGCCAAGAACCATAAAGTATATATTGTATATGCTGAATCAAGTGTGGTAGGCTTGATTGATAGTGCTGATTAGTTTCGTATGTGCATCTGTTGTCAGGATAAAGTGTATCCTCTACTATGATCCAGTGGTAGGCGTCAAATGTTACTTTCGCTTTTCGGTGGATGCTCTTATTCTAAGGAACTTGCAGTGAGTATAAAAACCAACTGAATTGTATAGTTTCAACCAATATATCCAAAGTAAAATTTGGGTAAAATATCATCAACCGGAGTCAATTTCTTGTGAATATTTGGGGGATCATCATGTGTATGTTTGTAGTGGATAACGCGCAGGACATGGACAAAAACAAGCACAAGCTCAACTTTTACATTTTGACCACTATCTCTGATTCCGGAACTAGGTGCCGTTTGCAACAGGAATTACTCGAAGTGTCAGTCAAACTTAGCATTTGTCAGGGTTATGCAGTTTGCATACCACACATAGGGAACATGGGATCTAGAAAACTGAGTATAATACATGTTATATATAATGAAACAAATGTATTATTAAGGAAAATTGCTGAAGCAAATGTGATAGTCACTCATGATAGTGTGGATTGCTTTATTATGTGCACGTGCTGTAGTCAGGAACTCAGGATAAATAAGGTTAACATTATCTATCTTGTGGTGGTAGGTGTGTGCTGCAACTTTGCAGTTCTTGGTGCATGATATTCTGCTAAATAACATGCACTGAATATTTAGAACCTTACCTTAACTAAGCCTTTTGTCCCAAACAAGTTGGGGTAGGCTAGATATGAATCACAAGGACTTCACAGGAGGTTACCTATCCTAGTACTACTCTCGCCAAATGGATTTCATACCCATGGGACTGACTAGTTTGTACGTTGGCTCGCCAAGCCTATCACAATCCTTAGATAAGAAACACTTTCACGAGGACTTCCCAGGATGTCACTCATCATAGTACTACTCTTGTCCAAATGAGTTCCATAACCACGGGACTGGCTAGGTTTAACGTTGGTTCGTCAAGCCTATCAACCCTCCTCCTTTAACTGGGCTTGGGACCGGCTACTTGATTTACTGGTTTGGACCTTTAAGTTCCTTCCCACTTTTCACAATTGGTGCCAATTCTCTAACATTGAGGATCATTAGCGTAGTTATCTAATGGTGTAGCAGACTAAGAGGGAAAAGCTACAGAACGATCAGTTGTGAGATTATCAAATGCAGCTTGTACTTAACAAAACATATGGAAGCTTATTTGCAAAGTTAACACTTCCTCTGCATTTTCTCACTGAGAATAAATACATAGACACAGTATAAGAATAGGAGATATCATTTCGAAAATCTTTCTCAGATTTCTATTCATGGAAAGACAAAGTGGATGGAGCACGATAATCTGCCAGCCTATCTAATACCTCTATTGATATACAAAAAATATATGGATACATCAGCCCTGAACTTGCTAACCACTAAGAACTAGCTAGAAAAAGGAAAATAAGAAACCTGAAGTACTTGCAGAAGGTTTGGTTATACCTGATAGACACTATATCACTACTGGTTGGATTCACTCAATAGGTAGAGTAGTCAGTAAAAAAACTGTCATCATGTTTCCCTTAATCAACCTTTCATGCATGAAGCATCAAAGTGAAACCAAACCGGTCCGATTGATACTCTGTTTCGTCCTGCGAGCCTGACCCTGACAAACATTTCTGCAAGGATTTCCCAGACTGGAACAAGAACACAGCACATCCCTTCGACGAACCAAATAGCCAGTCATGCACATCCCAGAGCACCTCTACTGGAAGTCCATCGACATAGATAGTCTGGTTCCCTCTGAACTTCCATGCAAGCCTCTTCACCTGCAATACTCTCTTCTTTCCAATCCTGATCTCTAGGCTTGGATCCTTCAGTCCTGATGATGTGTCGCACTCTACAGTGATAAGTTGAAGCTGACCAATGTCCAAGAACCGAGCCTTAGCCGAATACACCTTCTTCCCGTAGACGTGCTCCTTCCTGGCTACCATGACTGGAGTATAATGTAAAGCGTCCAAATACATCTTGTGGTCTCTCAGCTTGGGCATGTCTCCAAGAACAAGGACAGCTTCAAGATCAAAGATGAGAGCAACGTAGAAACCTTCCAGTGGTTCTGGCCCAGCGGCAAACTTGGCCGAGGAAAGGTCCCAGATGATGTCCAGGGCGCCCCCGTCCATCTCCACGGCCTTTGAGCCTTTCCCCTTCGCGGACGGCAATGGCTTTATCTGTGTCTTGCAGAGGCAACGGCCCGAGGAATCGTCGATCGCTATGGCGAGGGCCTGCCCCATGGCCACCTTGCTCCAGGAGTCCAGGTGACTGGTGACCCGGCAAGATTTGCCGCACAGACGGGCGAAGTAGGCGCACTGCACCATGCTTTGGCCACTTGAGGAAGTGGAATGGGCGACCTGGACGCCGCTTTGGCTGAGGCAGGACGCGAAATCTCTCATGGCGACGGTTGGGAGCTGCAACCTGCACCTTTGAGGATTTTCGACGAACACTAGGTGCGCAGCGAGCGTAACCGCCTCGCCCGATCTATTTTCCTCGTGCGATGCAGAGCATCTACGCGCTTCGTAGCCCAAGATTTCTCCCACCTGATTCAACCCCTTGTTCGTCTACCTGGAAACAGCGATAAAAATATGATCAGTCGAACCAAATAGCCGCAGCTTTCAAAGATGAACCAAAGGGAGCAAAAACACAAACCTTTGTCGACAAAATCAAGAGGAGCTCAATTTCGGCAGCGAAGAATGTAGTCGCTGGATAGAAGCCCAGAGATCTCAACCCGAGAGGAACACCGAGGAAAAAGTAAGACCTGGTACTCGCCTGAACAGCGGGCATACAAATGGCGTCTTCGCCTCACCCTGAACAAAAACTCAACCGCTCCGCAACAAGGTGTCACCTTCCATCAGGAGCAGTAGAATACTAGCAGTAGGCACACCGTCTGCCAGTTTCTTTACCTCCTACATCCCTTTCTCCTGGGTTAAAGCTTGGCGGTGTTGGAGTGACCAAAAGCGAGCTGGTGGAAAGAAGAGGACAAGCTCCGGAGGGCGACCACCATGACTCCTCCACTACTCCAGTGGCGTTGGGCGATGTGGCCAGTGGCCTGTGGCCTGTGGGCAGCAGAAAAGACGGGCAGGCAGCAAGGTGCCAAGACGAGACAGTCAGGTCTCGATTGGGGAGAGGGAGCTGGGATGTTGCCGCAGTTGCACTGTCGAATCACAGGGAGTGGTCGGTCGCCCGCTATGCAGCATGGAGCTCCACCTGATCGCGGCGAGGGCGATGGTGTGGAAAATGTTATATGTTCGCTTTGTATTTTACATCGCTCTATACTGATGAGCTAAAGCTTGAAGGTGATGAACGTTGATGAATTGATCATATTTTTTTTATTACTTTTGATTGCACATAGAATCGCCGCTGTGATGCATGTTCCACAGCTTGGTGAAATTAATCAAATTTGTTGCGCGGTGCCAATCTGGGTCGCGCCGTCCGCGCGTGCATCAGCTAGAACCACCGCCGCAGCGCGAGCAGTTCAGCAAAGGCGGCTGCCGACGCCCGGGCGGCGCTCTCTTTGCTAGCAACGGGTTCCGCTCGAAGAAGTTCGCCGGCCGGAGCTCGAACCCGCCGCTCACCGTCGGCATCACCGGGAAATCGTCCTGGTACGGGATGTGGTGGATGCCCAGCGTGTACCACAGCACGATGTCCTCGTCCTGTATCCCCCTGTCCCTCCCGCTCCACGCCGCCAGGCCGTCGTCGCCGGTGCTCTGGTCCGCGTACAGACCGGGCGTCCACTTCTCGTCCCTGCTGTACGGCGTCACCCACACCTGCTTCTTGCTGTACCCCGCGCGCCTCTGGGGTAGTCGTCGTCGTCCAGCACCGACGCCGCCGTCGCGCCGCCCGGGACGACACGGTACCCGACCTCGTTGCCCATCCTGGTCTTCTTGTTCGGGTTCACGATCAACAGGTCCGCCGGCGGCGCCGCGTTCACGTCCACCTGCGCGTCTGCCTCTGTCTCGGCCACCTCCCGGCGCACTGTCCAGTAGCTCTTCCTCGGCGTGTCGGCGCCGCCGGTTCCAGGGTCGTTAGTGTTGCGTCTGGTGGTGATGATGTTCTTGACGAAAGAGTTGTTGTACCGTCGACGTCGAGGTCGAGGTGGTAGGTGATGTAGTGGTCGTGGTAGACGGCGAGGGTGTTCTCCGCCACCAGAGTGCCGTGCGCGTCCTGCCTGATCTGGTCGGCGTGCGTGTAGTCCGTCCCCTTCACCTCAAGGAGACCTGTCAGTGATACCGTGAATTTGATGGAGCCGCTCGTCTTGAATTCCCAGTCCAGGATGTAGTCGTAGTTCCCGCACGACACCACCATCCTCACCACCAAGCTCACGTCAGGCCGGACCTCCGTGATCTGCATCAACCGATCCAAGCACGTCAGACATGCGACTATGCGAGTATGAGACTCCAGGAGGCCCGGCTGATTGTTTACCAGTCGGTCGGGGAAGCCGGCCTCGGTGTGGCGCCACGCGACGTCGCCGGCATACCGTTCAAAGACGCAGATCATGTTCTTGTTCTCGACGGGTTTGCCGTCCTGGCCGGCGTAGTAGCCATCGAGGTAGGCAGCGTTGGCCGGGCAGTCGGCGCCGGGCTGCAGCGGGAAGGCCCAGAGCCCCAGGCCGTACTCGCCGGCGTCCAAGAACGTGCGGTAGTACCACTCCTCTGCCGGATCCATGTACGGGACGAAGACCTCGGACACGAACCCGCGATAGAGCACTCTCCGCCGCGCGCCGGCGTCGGCGTCGTGGATCGAGGCCAGTGAGATGACCGTGCCGGCGCGCATGTCAAACCCCACATGGAACTCCCAGTTGGCCCACCTGTGTTATTTGGAAACCGTACATCTGAGTTAGTCTGCTCACGTGTAAAAAAAAAACTACTTTGCTGAATGTTGATATACTGTATTATTTTTCTACGACGTAAATAATAAGCATACTATCCTAAAATCAGAAAAATCATGAAGCAGTGGTCAATTGGTTAACGCATATTGCTAACTCCTTAGCTTGAGAGTTCAAACCCCCAAATCTCCATTAATTTTGTCGCAATTTTTTCTTGCATGCATACGATTAGTAGTCCATATTCTTTCTTTTGTAATCATTTCTTTCGTTTACAAAAACATTTTTACAATTTTGAATACCCACCCTCAAAATTCTGGGCCCGCCCCTGCTTTGCTCAGCTATTGCAGACAGCACAATACGTTCACCATTAACTCAAAACCACCAAGCTAAATTAAAAAAAAAACTCAAACCACCAAGTTACGATTACAATCAGATCCAACCAGTCCAGCCACGCAGGGAGGAACTGACTGAACTAACACACAACCATCCAAAGAAAATCCCAGTTTAGCTAATTCATGAGCTACAACATCGTTTGTACACTTAACTTTGCACGCCTTAAAATTATGACGCTAAGATGATGTATAATTTGTGTTAAATGGCCATTTTGCAAATTTTAGCCAGTGTGGTCATCAAAAAAAATTCTATCAGATCTAATCTCTTACAAAAAAATGCCTTTAAATGGCTTATTATAGTGCGGGAAAAACGCTATCCACATTGGCGTTTTTGGGGTTGAGGTGCTACGGCTAAGGCATGAACAAGACATTCGCATCAGCATTTTGGCATTTTCAAAACCTTTGTGATTCTCACCACACACACACACACACACACACACACACACAGAATACACATTCACGTTGACTTGCATTTAGATTCTTTGTAATTCTTGACAGACATAAAAATAGTGTTCAAGATGACTTATTTTCAGATGACTTAGCCATTTTTGGCTAAGTTTGGGCAATAAAAAATTGTCATCCTAGCCGGCATTTTCGGAGGGGTTAGATCTTGTTGAAATTTTCTGCAGGGTCGTCTGACCTTTTTATAAAGGGTCATTTAGTCAAAATTATATTACCTCTATAATCCGAAACTCACCCTATTTACACTTTTAAACACTTATGTTTTTTGTTTGGATCATTGTGAACTACATATGGTTTATATTTCATACAAGACTTTGCAATGCTATGACCTTTTTTCTATAATAAGACGTGAAAAGGATCAAAGGAGAATCGTTTAGGACCTCTTTGGCTCACATGGTTGAAAAACACTAGAATATGAAAGCACATGAATTTCACAGTTTTGTAAGTGCAGGAATTGTCATTTAGACAAAACACGGAAGAAAGACAGCAAAAATGGCCCGATTCTACGTACCTGAGTCTAAAAAAGAGGTTGGAGTGGGTGTACAAACTCCTATGGAACTGAGGCATATGAAGCCAATCCATAGGATTTTGGTAACACCATTTCTTTGAACTGGCAATCCATAGAAAAAATCCTAAGTATTAAAATCTTATGAAAATCTTTTAAAACTCCTACAATCCAAAAAGGAAAGGACCACCTGCTTCTCTAGCTTTATCGTGATGGAATGCCTAGGCAATTGGCATGTCCTACATTATTGCTAAGCTGATTTGCACATTTTGATTCCGAAGTCAATGATGCCCAAAGTTGATTTTAATCTATATATACTCACCCCTTCCCGAAATATGTCGCGTATAATTTCTGTTCAGAGTCAAGCTTTATAAACTTTAACCAAGTATATAACAAAAAAGTATCAAAATTAACAATATCATATCAATATTACTCTCTCCATCCCGTATTAGTTGACACATATTTACCTAAATACGGATGTATTTACACACTAAAACATGTATATATACATCATATTTAGACAAGTCTGTGGCAACTAATTCGGGATGGATGGAGTATTAGAAATCATCATGAAACATTTTTTGCTATATGTACTTGGTCAAACCTTATAAATTGATTTTGTGTATACGCACCATATTTTGGATAGATGTTTTGTTTGGCCCCAGCCAGACAAGTCGTCAGATATCTTGAATTATTTGATGCAGGAATTGTCTATAGTGCATTAAGGGAGTAGGTGGCTTGTGTCTGTTTCCGGTGGAATGATGATTGGTGGTCGTAATCCATATCTGACATTCGCACTGTATTCATCGTGGTCTCGTGTATAGCGTGCAATATAAATACAAACAAGACGTATTTTTGGTTTGTTTGTGTGCGTATGTTTTTGGCCCTCTTTGATGTTTTCAGATTCGAATCAGCATCAGCGGATCCTTTTCCGAGTGATCACTACTCAGTAGAAAACAAAGAGCAATGTAAGGTTAAAAAAAAGCAATGTCGCATTCGCACAAGCTGATCTATCCACATGGCATAATTAACTCCCGCACTTCCCAGCGATGTGCAACGGTCCATGCAGTAAAACAAGAGATCGGTAAGTTCTGTTACCTGACGAAGTGGCCGTCCATGTGGAAGCCCCTGCCGCTCTCCGGCTGCGACACCACGCCGGGCGCGGTGAACGGCGTCCCGACCTTGCCGGCCGGTAGTCCGTCCCCTCGGCCTTGGGCACCGGGTACACGACCCTGTCCCTGTACCCGACGATGGCCATCCGGTCGAGGTCCACCACCAGCGTCACGCCCTCCAGCGGCCGCGCGTAGAAGTTGGCCGTCGCGCCGGCCACGAAGCACAGCAGCTTCACCACCCTCCTCCGCCCCTGCACCTTCTCCTCGCCGAACCAGCCGACGGGGAACACGGCGCAGAGGACGTCGTCCATGTCCACGCCGCGCCGGCGCACGGACTCCACGAACGGCGCGTGCCTGGGCGGCAGCGCCACCGCGGCGAACTGCTCGTCCAGCGTGAGCATCGGGAACCCGTGCCGTGGTGGACGGCGTGCGAGAGCACGAAGGGCGCGTGGTGTCCGTGACGTCGACGCGGAGCTCGTGGGACTGGCCGCCGGCGCGGGCGATGACGAACGCGCGGCGTGGAGGACGGCCGGGAGGGGAGGAGTGTGTCTCGGCGTAGGATAGGACGTCCGGCTTGTCGGGCTCGTCGAGGCCGACATAGTGGAAGGTGAGCGGGCGGGCGGGGACGAGCGGTGAGGCGAGCACGGCCGCGCGGACGGCGGTGAGCTCTGCCGGAGAGGGGGGTCGAGTGGGTGCGGGTGGATGGACGCTGCAATGGTGAGGATGGAGAGCGCGGTGAAGATGAGAGGAAGCATTGCGAGGAGCGGGATGCGACAGTAACTGACATCGACTGATGAAGTGACGAGACGGATATAGCCATGCGTGACTGCGGCGGTGTGGTGCTACTGCAGCCAAGAAATTGTGAGATTAACCACCATAAATTCCATCTCGTCTTCCACATGACATAAACTCCAGTGACCTTTTAACTTATCAGACACGGTCTCGGCTACTTATTTCGTTTGTGGAAGTGTTGGAAACGATCCTAGATTGGATTCCGGCATAAAGCAAGTCCCAGAAAAACGTGCAAGACTGAAACTCAAACAAAATCTTGATCGATATCCATCTTCTCAGTAGGGCAGGCCAAGGATTAGTAAGAGGCCAGCTATCCAGCCAGAGCCAGCATGGCAGAGGCATCGTCTTCCGGCGACACCTCCCTCGCCGATTCCAGCTGGTAAGTTTTGGAGACACCACAGGCACACAGGACGCTCTTTCACTTCAGATTTCAGAAGCTCGTACACTTCCTCCCTCTGACTCCACGTCATATCTATGTGTTGCCGCAGGAGGGACTGGGAGAGCCTGGCGTGCGGGCTATGCTGATCGCCGACCTCTTGCTCGCGACGGACGTCGCCGACTACCTTCGCTTCCGTGCGGTGTGCAGCGGGTGGCGGGATGCACCGGGGACCCATATGGATTATGTTGTAAATTGTCCACTATCTCGGTGTGGTTGGGAATAATAAGAGATGTTGTAAAAATTACCCACCACTGGCATCCATAAGTCATGTACCGTTTCCTCCCGTTTTTTCGTCCGTTTTCGTCCGTCGCTAATTTCTGTTCCTTCGCCCGCTTAGAATTTGTTTGAGATACGATCGATCCAATCTGTCTTCGAACCGTATAGCATGCAGCGTCCTTATTCATCTTTATATGAGAACCTGCAAATCTGTCCCAGTCCGACGCGATCAATTCCGATCCCCAGAATCCACGCTCCTTCCCGGCCTTGATCTCGCGTACGTCCTTGGGCTCAAGCCAGCTTCAAAGATGCGACGAGATGGATGAGCGGAAGATGTGGATCAAGTACTACCAAATCGATTTGGAGAACTCGCGGCGGCGACAGCCATGCATGATGCTCCCGATGAGCATTGGACCACCGCTTCGTCGTCTCTGGCAGACGCTCCTGATGAGCATTGGACCACCCCTTCGTTGTCTCTGGCAGACGCGCGCGGCGCGCGGCGGCATACTTCCCGGCTCTTTCGTCCATCTCCCGCCGTCCCGCGCATCCCAGCCAGTGGCGGCGCCACCAGGGGGGCGAGGTGGGGCGGCCGCCCCCCCTCACCACGGCCAATTTTTTTGACTATATGTATTATACGCTCAGTATACGTGAAGGGAGAGATAAAAAAAAAACTGGCAGACGGAGCAGCATGTGCGTGGACGCGTGGTGCGTCACTGCGTCTCGACCAGGGTCCAGGAGTCCCTCTGTTCCTCGGACCCCTCGCTAGGTCGCGATTCCCCAGCCCAGCTCGCTCCACGCCTCCGCCCTGACCCCTGAGCCCTGCTCGATCCGCCGCCGGCCCGACGCAGCGCTGCCCGCTTGCCCCCGTCGCTCCTCTCCGCTGGATTCACCAATCCCCTGCCCAGTGCCCCTACCGTTCTCTCCTCCCTGATTAATTCCCCAATCCCCTGTCCCTGTCGTTCCCCAACGACCCCTGACTCGCGCTAGCTGCGCTGCCGCCGGCGCCGACGATGGACGGAGAGGTGGAGCCGGATTGGGAAGCTCTTGCAGAGGAGGTGGAGGCATTTGCGTTGGAGAATGAAGAGGAAGCTGCAGCGCTCGCAGCGGGAACGGCGGCAGCCAAAGCATCCGCTAGAAATTGCCGGCGGAGACGCGATGACGCCAACGACCAGCAACGGCAGGGAGGGGAAGAGCAGGTTATTTCTCCATCTTTTACATGTTCCATGTCCATTGTTGTTGGGGACTGATTGTTGTAAACTTGTAGCAAACATCTCAATTTTTGTTGTCTACTTTTATAGGCTAGTGTTCTTGTTCATGAAGTTTTTGATCTAGCAAATGTTGTTGCTGATCCTGCACTTCGGAGACCAATTGAAGAATATGGTACTCAAGAAATCAGGGATAAAATGAGTAGGGCATATTTGTCGAGAGGTCCGAGTCGCCTGATTGGACATACTTTTCCCAAGACACAAATTGGGGCAGATTGGAGATCATTCTTAGATACATGGTATGACAATTTTGATTGGTTAGAGTATAGTGTGGAGAAAGATGCTGCATATTGTTTCTATTGCTTTCTTTTCAAGTCTTCAAGCACTAGTGTACATTTTGGACATGATGCTTTCACAAAATCGGGGTTTAAAAATTGGAAGAAAGGTCCGGAACATTTTAGAAAGCATATAGGTGGAACAAGCAGCATTCACAATAATGCAAGAAGATATTGTGAAGATTTTAGACTCACAAAGTTTCCATATTTTGTAGGTGGAACAAGCATCATATGGTGGCTGCCAATTGTCCAATTGTGCTACTATTTAGACTCACAAAGTTTCCATATTTTGTAGGTATCTCTTGTATGGGATCATATGGTGGCTGCCGATTGTTCAATTCAAATGGGAGGAGTCCATGTTAGTAGTTTTAAACTTCTTTTTATGCAATTTGTATGTCACTGGTAATGTACTTTATTCGTTATAAATATTTGAATCTTCATGGACCTTTTATTTTGTCGAATAGGCATGTCTTTATGGCTTAAATTTTTTAGACCTTATTTTTCCGCCCCCCTCGTCTCAATTCCTGGCTCCGCCACTGATCCCAGCGCACCCATGAGCATCGGACCATCCGGCGGTGTCCCTGTCAGCCACTCAGCAGCGGCAGCGGCCCCATGCTGCCCGGCCCCTTCCTCCAGCTGCCGCGGCACCCCTCCCCGGCGGGGATGAGGGCATCGCGTCGTGGCTCACCGGCTCACCCCAGCGCACGTCGCCGTGTAGCTGGGCGTGTTAGTCTGGTCATCCATGGCTGTACAGGTTTTTGACGTTTTCTGTTGTTCTCCTTCGCCAACAGGCCAAGATGCGTGGCATGTCGATGATAAACATGATTGCGATGGCTTCATTCCTTGGATGTATACCTGGTACATACTCAGCTCATTACCAAACGGCGTACTTCTACTTCGTTCTGTTTATTTATTACGGCACTGCACCATTGTATTACCATTTAGAACTAGCTTAATTAACTTGGCTGGGACACAAGAAGCGAGCACAATGTTGCAGTTCTGCATGCTCAACAACGAACGATGCTCATTGTGCAAGTGTCGCGCGGTGTCCGCCGGCCAACGCACGTCGAATCTTTTCAGCATAACCGAGTGAAAGGAGTTAGCGACTACTAGAAGGTAGTAGCACGTGGTATTCCTCATGACCTTTCTTTATTATTTGTGGCTTGATCTGGATTGGGGTTTGGAAGAAATTACAAATTGTAGAACAATATAGGAATAACTCTTGCCTTATAATACCTGCCTACCTACATCAAAAAGAGGAACCTTATCGCTTCGCTCCCCTCCCCTCTCTACAGTAAAGGCGACCGCGCGTCGATCTTCTTTTCCGCCGGCGATTCCGCCGCCCTCCTTCTTCCCGTCGGCCTTGGTGCCGTCGGAAGGGGTGGGGGGTAGAATCGCCGGTGGGATCTGTGTGTGCTGCTAGTTAGTATAGCTAGGTAGCTTAGGTTTTCCTGTTGCTCGTTGTTCTGCCGTCGGTGATGGTGGAGGCGCGGCGGCGAATAAAGGTGCTTCAGATCCGTGCCTGGTGGCCTGCTTGGCGGCGGCAGGTGCTGGATCTTTGAGCCTCGTGTCCATTCATGGCGGTCGGTTCGGCGACGACCTCCATGCTGTGGATTTTGTGCTTGGTCCTCGCCGGCACAGCGACGTGGATCCTGGCGTCGTCGTGAGGACATGGAGCTGCTGTGGTGGGAAGCTGGTGCATGGCGCTGGCTCTCTTCACCGCTTGTACAGGAGAAACTTTCTGGGGTCTCGGAGGCGATCGTCGGCTTTCGGTGCGGTGCTCGAGCTTCTCCTGCTGGCCATGGTGGCGTGGGAGGTCTGCTTCGATTAGTGTGCTCCGGTTTAACAAGGCTTCTTCCCTTCCTTCTCCGGCCGGCCGTGGCGGCGTGGGGAGAAGGTTTGATCAAGGAGTGCTCTCGGCGTCGACTCCGGCAAACCGTGTTCAAGCTCAACGCAGGTAGGTCTAGAAGAGGGGTGGTTGCGGGGAGGAGGCGCTGTGGCCGTGCGTGTTCAGCGTACTCGGTTCCGTCGCTTGCGGCGGGCGGCTTCTGCGGTCTTCTACAAGAGTGGGGGTGCTCTCTTCCCCGGGTGTTGCGGCGGCCTGGCGTCTTCCTCTCCGGCGACTTGCTCGGTGTTGGTTTTCTGCTGTTGGTCTTGCGGTGGTTCAGCGATCTTCGGATGCTGCTGTTGTGTTGAGTTCGTCGGTTTGCTTTCCTGTGTACGTTGGTGTGTTCTTTGCTTTTCTTTGTGGAATGTACACAGGTTGGATCCTTTCAAAAAAAAACTCTTGCCTTATAATGTCATGTTCTTCTCCTTTCTTGCTTCATGTTTTATGTACCATGCATGTCATATGTTCCAAGAAATGTATGTGGCACTGGTAGCACCACTGTGGCATGGGGATAGATCAAATGCAATTAATTTGGTGATTGATCAAATGTACATTCGAAATGCATTGGTAAACATATATGCACATACTTTGTTTTGGAAGAGATCTATGCATTAAAAATATGTTTAACCTACAACTTGACAAGAACAATTGTAAATCACATGTGATCCTGCAATAGAAGAGGCCCATGCACTTTTCTATTTGAGAATTCAATTTTTCCTTTAGAAAGACCTTGGTACTTTTGAGTGCTTTTAATATTGTTTTGTTACTCATAAAATAGTTTGAGAGGTAAATAGTTTTTCAATTCTTTAAGTACAAATTTATCTATTTTCCCCGTTGCAACGCACGGGCACTCTTGCTAGTAATATATAAAACAAAAGTAAGTCTTACAATATTATAGCTTATCACATATGTTTGAAGTTAGCAAAAAACAACAATACAAATAGTTGGGAAGATTAAATAGTTTTAAGTAGAAAATTATGGCTCTACTTCGCACCTTCACATTGCCATGAAAGTACCAACTATACCGGTCGAAGGCATCAGGGGCGTGTTTGGTTCGTATGGCACTGTGGGATGTAAGTACTGCCACTTTTGGATGACTGGACTGGCTCACGTTGTTGCACACACGAGTTTTAAAACAAACTTAGTTCAAGTCCTAGAGAATGCCTGAATCGATCGCTCTCGTGGAATCAACTTCGAGTGAGCGAAAATGGGAGTGAGGGTGCACGCGCAGTGAAGGGCGGGAGCAGCCCAGCGCTAGCAAACACAGATAATATATTTTCCTTGTTTTTTCGGAAGTGGCAGTATTTTCTTATGATAAGCGTGAGAGTACGAATGCCATGTAGGCTACTCAGCCAAACTAGGCCCCCACAGACTAGATTGGGAAGAGAACTTGCCTGTGGCAAGATGGTTAGGAGGGTGGTTGTACCTCAACCCACCAGAGTTTAAACTTCAGGTTTGATGTTGGTGTTTCTCATTTAGGCGGAATATTCTTCAGTGGGGGGCGACGTTCCCGTCGACAGCGAGGCGTCCGTGTTGACTTCGTCAATCTCAAGACTCGACCCGCCGGCTCGGTATTACGGAGGTGCTCATAGAGATAGGGTGTGCGTGTGTGCGTTCATAGAGATGAGTGTGTGCACGTGTATGTGAGCGTCTATGTTGTACTGTGTTTCGAAAAAAAAAGATTGGGAAGAACTCCAAATCGATTCGATCACGCCTAAGGCTTTAACTTATTGGACACGATCTCCGCTACTAACTCCGTTTTGCTGAAGATACAATCTCAGGTGGGATTTCCGTAGCATAAAGCAAAGTCACCGCTCGTCAATCCACTACAGCTCTTGTTCGGATCGCACCAGGAAAACGTGCAACACTGCAGCTCGAAACAAATCTTGATCGATCTCCTCGATCCATCTCGGCAGGGCAGGCCACGGATTCGTCGGATCCCAGCTATCAAGCCCAAACTTTTAAATCTCCGGCTATATCGGCGCTATAGCCTGCTGGGAGGCTTTCCGTTACAGCTACGTGTTTTGTACGCTAATGGTGAAATAACGCAATAGCGCCGCTTCGCCGCTAAACTAGGTTAATCGCCGCTAAATAAGGCCTCGCTATAGCGTCCCGCTCGGGCCCAAAAATTTTGGTCAAAATTTTCATCCGCCTGGCGCGGCCGCGCGGGCACGGCCCAATTATTTCGCCGAAGTAGATAACCCACCCGCTCGCAACCCTAGCCCCCAATTCACTTTCCCCGTCTCTCCTCCAAAGAACAGAACACGAGCAGCAGCGACCATGGCGGCGCGGACGACACGGCCGTGCTAGCTCCTGCTCCCGGCCACCCTAGCTCCAGATCCTGGTCGTTCTGCTGACCCAGGCCGTTCTCCGCCGCTGCTCACCCAAGTCGCGCTCGGCGGCGACCCAGGCAGCGCCTGGCGGCGAACCAAGCTGCAGCTGCGCTGGCCGGTTCCCTGCTGCTCCTGGACTTGATCTACTATCTGCGTGTTCTGGACTGCCTCTACCACCGGCTGCAACCAAGCTGCTCCCGGCAACAATGTCGCTGCCAGGCAAGTCTCTATAATCTCTTGGTGTGTGCAAGACCCATTAGTACTGCATTCAGTACTGCTTGTAGATGATATAGATTTAGTACTGCTGCATAAACTGCGGCCGAGGTCGCCGCCAAAGCCGCGCTATGGGCGCTCGCGGCCACTCTCCCTAGCATCCGCGCCGCCGTTCCGGTCACACTCGAGATCTCCACCTCCAACTTCCTCCAATGGCGAGGCATGTTCTCCGATGCCGTCTAGAAATATGCCCTCGAAGAGCATCTAGATGAGAAGGAGTACCCACCGATCCCACACCACAGTGGAGTCGGAACGACGCCATCGTCCGATCGTGCTTCAACAGCACCGTCACGCCCGAGCTTCTCGCCATGATCGTCGACACCACCGCTCCACTTCCTGCTCACGCCTTGTGGACGCGTCTCTCCAACATCTACCACGACAACGCCGAGATCCGCTCCTGCTACCTCGAGCAAGAGTTCCACGGTCTCCAACAGGGGTCCATGACCGTGGCGGATTACTGTCGCAAGCAGAGTCTCGCCGACGAGCTCAACGCCTTGGGCACCACCATCACCGACAAGCGCCTCGTGCAGAACACACTTCGCTGCCTCGGATCTGGGCTTGTCTACATGCGCACCCTGACCCTCAAGCAGAGCTCACTGCCAACGTTCCCCGATGTGCGCTCGTCTCTTATGCTCGAGGAACTCATGCTAAAGCAGTCCGAGTCGTCCTCCTCTGCTCCGACCGCCTTCGTCGCCCGAGGCGTCTCCACGCCTCCAACACCACGCGGTTTCGCCAAGATAGAGCGACAAGGTTTTCAGAGATGTTGTCAGAGACGAGATATGGACACAGTGCATCTGGTGGACAACGGTGGGGAACTCACCGTGGTGCAGCGTTTGTTCCGACCATCCAATGGTGCGGTGCATGGTACAAACGCGATGGTTTACGAAGTGTACGGAGTGGATCTGGATGTAGAGAAGATGACACGTGTCGATGGGCTAGGTGGCCATGTAATGTTTATTGGCAAGCGTCGTGCGCTATCCTTACCGGCCGGGTTGTTTCCGGCCATGGTTGGCGATTCACTCTATCTGGGAAGCGACTGCGAGGATAAACATGACGGGGACATAATCGACGCCTACCATATCGTGGACGAGAAAATGCAGCCCAACTTCGCCGTGGGCGAAAGGCTGGTTCACCCACGTGGTATAATCAAATGTTTGTCTCTCTGTGTTGTGTGCCATAGGTGCCGGGTCCGATAGTAAGTACTATTCATTTGTTGATTTTTTTACGGTGTTCATTTGTTGATTTGTTTCTGGTACAAGTTGTGAAAGAAGAACATTAACCGGTTGACCATGTAATCTTCATTTGTTGATCTTTTTATAGTATTAATTTGTTGATTTGTTTCTGGTAACTGGGTACTGCAAGTTACCGTAAAGGATATCAACCTCACCATTGGTTCAACATAAATACCGTTTTGGGTTTACTAAAGGCTCTTAAATATGATGTTCTAGTTATGGAGGTGGTAGAAAATAGAAGACATTGAAAAGTTAGAGTTTCGGAAATCGAACGAAAATTGGAGAAAGGTATTATGTACTTATAAGCATAAATGAGCTTTATACACGCAAAAGATACAAATCTCCTACAAACCACAATGTTTGAAGACATCTGAAAAGCTTGCCATCACGAAGCATGAAACCATAAAAACTACATATTTTATCTTGCTCCCCAACCTCCATAGCAGATGACCCTACATGATCCTAGGAATTTTTTGTTGAATTGACGCATCATGAATCAAAAGTCCAAACTCATAAAAATAGACTAAGCAATGCATTTATATTTCAACACTCTCCCTCCCGTCTAGTCTATTTAGTTCTTAGCGTAGGTTCAGAGTAGTCCACAAATCCTTTTTTAATACTGCATGAGCAAAGTCTTAAACTTGAAACCTCTTGACTCTGATACTTAAACTTGAAACCTCTTGACTCTGATACGCTATTGAATTGATGCACCAATCAACATAACTAAAAAGTTTGAACCAAAGGAAATCAAATGGACAATATATCTAAATTTCAATTCGCGTCTTCATGATTAGTTTCATCTAAGCCACCAAGAAAGAACCTTTGCGGAATGTTAGCTCCTTGTCAACACCACCTCTCATGTGTGCCAATTAGACATGTAGATACAAATAAGTACATATGATGATTTCTGTCAGCGGCCTAATTAGTTTCCCTTCGAAGCAAGCCCCATATGGACGTGAGGACTCCTATAGCGACTTTCACAATGCATTGACCTCCGATGTGAAAATAACCATACTCTTGGATTAATAATTGATTACGAGAAGCTATTGAAAAGTTCAGATATTTTGGACATTTTTGTTGGAGAATCTTAATCGTATATTGTTTAAATACAAATCAAAATTTGAAAAACATAAGTTGTTAAAAACTTGTGTGTAGTTTATGAATTTGTATGAGGAATTGCAACTTAATTCAAAGCATGGTGAGACGTAACGTTATATTCTTAGCAAGGTTTGGACACCGTCAGTAGGGGATCCAAGAGGGTGGACTAGGGGACACTATCACGGTACATATATTGTGTTACTTTTAGACGACTGATGAATAAATTATGACCTAACTGACAAGCTTAGCATGACGAAGAGGATGTGGCTTCTACCCTTACCATCGCTAATGAAACGTTGTAACTTCAAGTAACTATGTTTTGTCTTCACTTATAGCAGCCGATGACTAGGCACTATAGCTATCTTTTGACAAAACAACATGCTAATTTCTGAACCCACATCCATTAAAATTCCTAAATGTACAGTAACTATAGACGATAAAACGCAATGTACTATCAGGATGTGCGTTCGGGATAATTTCAGATGGGAAATTCGGGGAAAAAGTTTGGGATTAACAAATTGACCTCCGAATTTACATGAAAAACTTTAAATCCCGACAATTCGGGATTCTGGAAATTCGGGATTTCAGCGTACATGGGTTTCAGTTTGCTAGGTTAGTGGGGTGGGGTTTTCACGAGGTATTATGGTTGTTTCTAACTTGCTTGGCCATTCGGGAAAAATACCGGGCCTAGTCATGAATTCTCTGGTCATAGTGTACATGTACTTCGGCTGGGCTGAAAAAGATTAACGTTTCACACGGGGCTTAAAGCTTTTATTATTTTGTGATAAACGGAATTTTTGAGACTCAGCACTATATTCTCGAATTAGCTGAAAGAAATTCAGGATTTCAGACCCGATTCACGAGAAAACGAGTTTGGGATTGTCGGGTTTGGCACCGTCTAAGCGAGAAATACCAATATTAAATATAGAATTTAAAATCTGTTCCGCGTTCAAATTTTGATTCGTGATTCGGGAAATATAACCAGCCCCCATTGTACTGTACTGTATTAAAGAGCCAGCGATACCTAGGGCTTTGGTAGGCTGCATCACTTTCTCGTAGTCTTGGGGGCAGGCTCCACGGGGCAGTGCTGAGTATAGCCATCCCTAAAACCATGTTGTGCTTGTTGTTTGGTAGCCTGCAGCAAAAAAACGAGAGCTCTCTTCGTGCAACACAACCAAACCACGAGCTTGTGTTTACAGATTCAGTTAGTCTCACCATTTGCTTATAGGTGTACTTACCTCTCACCATGAAGTAGCGGTAGAACGGCGAGCATGACCACGATGCGAGCGGCGGCGGCGGCGGCGGACGTAGCCTGTCTGCGAGCGGCGGCTATGACGACGGCTCGAGCGACATCGACGAAGGTGAGCAGACGACATGGCGACGGAGCTGAGCGCTTGGCGGCGGCAAGCGGACGGCATGGCGGTAAAGCTGGACGGTGAGTAGATGGCATGGCGGCTGCGAAGCTCGATGACATGGCATGACGATGATAGAGCTCGGCGAGTTAGAGCGGAGGTCGAAGAACACGATAAGACAAGTACAGTCTAAATACGCATCCGCCGGCGGGGGCACCTACTGCACCTACGAAGCTCGACGACGACGAGACGACATGCCGCAGACAGAGTTCGACGAAGACGAGTAAGAGAGAAGACACGTACAACAAGAACAGTCTAAATACGCATCGTACACTGCCAGATCTATCCATCTACAAGCAACGAAACGCAAAACTTAAAACACGATAGTTGTGCGGAATGACGAGATGAAGCTACTCCTCAAAGAAAATCGCAAACGGCCAACTGTGTGCGACAATGATAAGGATCAAAACCGATGATCCTATAGTTTTGCCCGATCTTTCACTGCAAGACCAACCGATAACGAATCTTCCAATAACACGATGAACGTCACCTGAAGAAGAGGAACGAATCCAGCAAGCAACGTGATGGAGATCACCACGTCTCAAGCCACAGCTCGATAATCCTTGATGAACACAAGAACCCTCGCAGCAATCTATATTAGATAATACGGCAACGCCGTCCCCGGAGGGATGATACACGTGGAGCACAAGATAGTATTTTGACTAAACGATTGAACTCCCTAAACCCTAACTCGGCCAGCCCCTCATATGGAGGCTGGGGCGCCCCACTAATGGGCCCCGACCTGACTTGGTTTGGACAGGCCCAAACCAAGCCAAAACTCACACAAATCTCTAATTAACTCGGACCGGATATTCTAGGTCACGGGTGACCGGATATTCCGGTTTATTACAGAACCATCGAGCGAACTATTCACTTAAACCGGATAATCCGATTCAAGCTAAATCGGATATTCCGATTTATTACAGAACTGTGGAGGAGTCCTAAAATTTGGCTGCACCTCCTCCGTCGTGCCCATATCATCGCCCCCCTTCAAGAAGCGTTGTCCTCAACGCTTGAGGGTTGGCTCGAAAAGGCGGCGTGATATCAGCAACAACATCCCGCGTCTTCGCCATCTTCAAGTCTTGCCTGCCTTCCTCACCACATCCTCCCGCTGGGCCTGCTCGACTTGATACAGTCCTGG
The DNA here is from genome assembly GCA_947311845.1 of Poa pratensis. Taxonomy (NCBI): domain Eukaryota; kingdom Viridiplantae; phylum Streptophyta; class Magnoliopsida; order Poales; family Poaceae; genus Poa; species Poa pratensis. The sequence goes on from CAMZMU010000063.1 coordinate 110,257,137, forward strand.
GTGCATGCACCTCCTTTCTTCTCCATATGAGCTTGGACATAGGTGCTACCATCTTCTTCTCAACTCTTGCTGGAATCTTGCGTTGCTGAACATGAACATGCTTTGCACGACCCTGCAAAATAGTAATGCCTGGGCCACACAACTGACAAACACGTACATCCTTGCCTTTATGCACACGTACTGCTGCTCCAACAAAACATCTCCGAGGTGTTCTAACAAAACTGTGGCTGACTACCCGCGGCACCGTATGCACCGGAACACGATCACACCACTGTCATCGGTCTAAACACCCATGTCAACACGAACTGGAAGTGGAACACATGAACCACATGCTGACATATCCTTCGCTTCAACAATAAGAGGCTTGACTTCAACCGGCTTGTCACTAACAAGAACAATTGGCTTGTCATCTACAGGCTTGGCTGACACAACATCACCACTGACGCTCTTCGCATCATGCTCCTCATACTGTGGCTTAGCTAGCCCAGATTTTGGCTTAGCCTTGCGCAACTTCTCCTTGTGTACCACCAGCTCAACATCAGACTTTATTTGATCATCCTGCATAGGTTTCAAAGTCGCTGTTTGCCATCATGCACAAAAGAATATGTATTTGCTCTCCCAGCATGTAAGGCATTACGATCATACTGCCAGGGACGTCCAAGTAACAGTCCACACACCTCCAATGGCAACACATCGCATTCCACCTCATCAACATAGTCACCAATTGTAAATGGCACACGCACCTTGTGAGTAATCTTCATCATACCGCAACTATTCACCCACTCAACATGCCTAGGTTCTGGAATTCGCCATGTGGATAAACCCAAAGCCTCCACAACTGCCTTGCTAATGCCATTACAGTAACTACCACTGTCAACCATCAACTTGCATGCTTTGCCTTTGATCATGCACTGCGTCTGAAATAAATTCCATCGCTGGCCTCAATCCACTGTCATACAAGTATCACCGTGTACTCTCTTGAGTTGCATATTCAGCCCACTCAATGGTACAACATCCTCCACGACGACATCCTTGACAACATCATACGTGACTACATCAACCGCTGACACTTCAGGAATCGTGATTGCCGCCTTGTTAACTGTCGACAAAGGCACAACTGTCAACATCTCATGAGTAGTCACAGCTGTTGTGGCCTTCGGTATAGGAGCTATGCTCTTGCCAATATCCACTGTCTCACGCACAACCTTGGGTGGCTGCTCTATTTCCTCCATATATGGTTCTACAAAACCAGCACGGAGACAAGTTTTGAAGTCCCCCAAGTACAAGCAAACTCACCTCGTTTAACTGCAGCACACCACCAACTGGTTACTGCAGGGTCCATACGCCTGAAAACAAGACTATAAGCATCATATCGGCTAAACTTGCCATTGTATGTGCGGCATCGACGGAAACCATGTTGCATGTGCCTCTCCCAATCTTCGTACTCCGCAATTGTCGCAAGTTTATGTAACGCCAACTAGGCTTGGATGGTTGCATTCCCTTCTTGACATCAAGATAGTCATTGAAAACATCACTTGACTTCAAACCAAGATAACACCTCTTGCCCAACACATCTCCTGGAAACGAACTCATCTATGCAACACAATTGTGGAAGAAAAAGAGTTTTGGAGTCAGTCGGAATATCCGGTCCACTCCTGACCGGAATATCCGGTTGATGCGGAATATCCGATTTACTCCTGACTGGAATATCCGGTTGATCACGGACTCGCGGCAGCGAAACTGACGAAAACGCTGACGGAAACCTGTGCGAACTCGATGATGCATGTAAATGCATACATGAACTTTGCACTATATCACTCATATTCCAATCATATTTGCATCATATAATGGTTATACCACTGTTATTTAATGATTTTAGGAAATAAAATAATTGTTTCCTATTTTTATGGAATTAACCCTGCGCAGGCAGAAAACCCTATTTTTTTCCTTTTATGTTTCAGGGACCCAAACGTCGTCAGAAAAATATGGAAAAATACAGAGGTCATTATTTTGGAAGGAGGAAGACGTAGGAGCGAAGGAATCAAGCAAACGGAGCCCGCAAGGCAAAAAGGGTGGCCCACGCGGCCACTGTACCTGGCCGCGTGGGGCCCACCCAATTGGGCCTCGGAGCTCCGCAACCGTCGATCTTTCTTCCACCGCCTTCGTCTTGACCTAAAAACGCCTATAAAAGAAGTCCCACGGCGTTCCGTACAGAAGCGCCGCCATATCACAGAAACACGAAAACGAAGATCTGGAGCTGCAGATTGGAGGGGGAAAACTCCGGCGGGGCGCTGCCGGCGTGGTCTCCATCTTCTCCATCGACATCTCCACCATCTCCATCATGAAGAGGGAGTAGTCCACCTCTGGACTATGGGTTTGTGGAAGTAACTATGTATCTCTCTCTCTTGAGCTTCACTAATTAGTACCGTATGAGCTGCTGAACATGATTACGGTCATATATGTAATTCCTATGTGGTGGATCTTTTTATGAGTTAATATATGTTTGAGATTGCAATGTTTGTTTCAGTTATGAGTATAGATGCATATTATGTACCCCGTTCTTATATACTTGTTATGATCAAGCATGTTTATGAGGGCGTGTGTGGGGTGATGTGTGCATTAGTTGGAGTAACGGGGGGTGGTGAGTGCGGTAAGTTGACAACTGAAATATCGCGATCCACTTGGGTGTTTACCTTACTTTGTTGCCTCACTAGGGATAAACAAAAATACCATGCTACCGGAGATGTGGGTGTGACCATGCCACTACTCTATGACTAGATCTAGCATGTTCTTATTTTCACTTCATGTCATGATACTTAAAGCTATACTCTGATTATCTTAATTGCTAAGGTGTTATGATTTAGTTCGCATCTTGGTGGAGTATAAGAGAGATTAATAACCAAAAGATCTCTATGTTAGGACGTGATGCCCATATAATTAGTAACTTGATATCAAACTTTGTGTTGCAATCTCATATGTCAACTCTATGTGTCCATTGTCTGCCACACCATTAAAAGAGAGAGTGCATTTGTGAAACCATGAACCCCGGTCCATTTTTAATCATAAGAAACACCTTTCCAACCACTTTTATCACTTTTCCATTTTCTGCCATTATTAAATCCGAAAATACAAAAACACTTTTCATCTTGCATTCATCATAAAAACCCAAAAATATCATTTATCATTGTTATCATCATCCTTGCACATTCATCCACCACCATTGCATATTTATTTCTTGTTTGCATTGCATATTTATCTTGATATCATTCATACACCTTGTGCTTGACAACCACAGGTGAGGTTGAGGACCAAAACATTAACCTTGTTTTGTAGGTGACCAAAAGAAGGATAGAAGATAAATCTTTCACTACTGATTCCCCGAGAGTTCGATATTAAACCCTCGAGTCACCCTCGTGGGGAAAACACGTCTTCCACTTACTACACTCTGCACTTGGAGCTCAACCTAACCCGTATACTTTTCATTTCAGGTAGTACTGAAGGCTATCACTTCTACGGGTATCAAGACTGTTTTCTGGCGCCGTTGCCGGGGAATCATAGCTGAAAAGATTTATCCAAGGGCTCCTGCACTAGTCCTGTTTTCTAGCGCGGATTCATCACAACAAAGTCAACATCACCAACTTGTGCTAACACCTAAGCTTGGGGAGGTTGCACCTACGTGAGCATCATCTTATCCATCTTTACCTTCAAAGCAAAATTATTTGTTTTGTCATTGTCATTGCTTTGTAATTCGGTTTGCATTTGTGAGACATTTTATTTTCAGTTTTGCATATAAAAAAAAAATACAAAAAAACTTGCTAAAATGGGAGAAAGAACTAAATTGTGTGACTACACAAACACTCCTAATGATCAATTCATCTCTAAAGCTATTGCCACACCTGAGATTAAAGCTGATAGCTATGAAGTAAGTCCTAGTTTGTTGAACTTGATAACTAGGGAACAATTTGGTGGTAGTGCTATGGAGGATGCCTCTATGCATCTTCATGATTTTGTTGAAATATGTGACATGCAAAAGTTTAAGAATGTTGAAAGTGATATCCTAAAATTGAAGCTATTTCCTTTTTCACTTAGAGGGAAAGCTAAAATGGTTGCATTCATTGCCATCGGTAGTATTAATTCATGGGATGATCTTAAAGAAGCTTTTATTAAGAAATACTATCCTCCTGTTAAAATTTTGCAAAATAGAAACAACATCCTTTCTTTTAGGCAAAATGAAAATGAACATGTTGCTATGGCTTGGGATAGGATAAAACTTATGCTTCGAACTTGTCCATCACATGGGGTTAATGAATGGACCATATTACACTCTTTCTACAATGGTTTAAACTACATGTCTAGAAACATACTTGATTCTGCTGCTGGAGGTGCTTTTATGAGTAAACTATAGTAGAAGCTAAAATATATTGGAAAGCATTTTGCAAAACTATAGTCAATGGCATACTGATAGGGCACCCAATCCTTCTAAGAAAGTGAATCTATTGAGGAAACTAATGATTTGTCATCTAAGATGGATACTATTCTTGCTTTGCTTAATAAACCTAGTGTTGAAAATGTTCCTTTGCAAGAACTAGTTGGTAAAATTCTGAAAATATTGATGTCAACTTCATTAGGAACTATGGTAATAATGGGTATGGTAACAACAATTATAACTCTTATAAAAACCCCCATATGTGCCAAATAAATATGCTTCTAGTGGTAATGTTTCTAGTGATTGGAAAACACCATTAGATCTTTTATATCTACCAAAAGAGCTTAATAAGGAATTTATCTCTAAGTTTGAAAAACAAGATGCTTTGTTTGAAAGGGTAGATCAGCTTGCTAAGGAAGTGTCATCATTAAAGAGTATCATTACAGCCCAAAAACATGAGGAAACAATTAAGTATTGCCAAGAGTTATCAATAAGTCTTGGGAACACATTCATGAGCAAGAGAGAGTTGCTAAAGAATCTATTGGGGTAATGAAAGAGAGAGAAGTTGAGGAAGTTAAAATGCTTAGTGAAGTCAAGGATCCTTTGCTTGACTTAGAAAATTGTAGCTTGCATGAATTAATCTATCTTAAAAATTTGCAAGTGATCCTTCCATCAACACTAACCAAGCTGGTTTGGTTCCTATATTGCTAATCATGTCTTGAAGAGAAAAATTGCTAGGTACAACCAAGAGGCCATGATACCACCTAAGCTTGGGGATATATGGATCCCAAGGTACTAGTAACTATTGGAAAAGAGACACCATGCCATACTTGATCTAGGATCTAGTGTCTCTGTATGTCTAAAGAACTATATGAAGTGCTTGAATTGAAAAATCTTGAAAAATGCTCTATTGAACTTGCACTTGCTGATGATTCCATTAAACATGCTTTAGGGAAAGTAAGTGATGTTATGGTAGAGTTACATATGACTTTTGTGCCTGTGGATTTTCTAATCATGGACATGGGGAATAAAACCTCTAGTCCTATTATTCTTGGAAGACCTTTTCTTCGTACTACAGGTGCTATCATTGATTCAAAGGAAGGGAACGTAAGTTTCAGTTCCACACAAGAAGTGCATGGAACACTTCCCAAGAAAGAGGGAACATCAAAGTTCAAGCTCCCTCATGAGCTTCATCTTCAATAAACAACAAGTAAGAAGCCTAGCTATATGGCTATAAAGAAAGCGCTTTGCGGGAGGCAACCCGGTTATTTTTATGTGTGATTTTCTTTGTGTCCTCTTGCTGTATCAAGAGAGTTTGTTTTTAGTTTAGTTTCTGGAGTTTTTAATAAAGTGCCAAGTTTTACCCATTTTGGTTTGAAAAGTTGCTTATAGCGTTCGGAGATTTTATTCCTGCACGAATCTGTGCACGGTATGATTTTTAATTCTTATTCTGTAACTCCGAATGAGCTCATATTTGAACTGTAGTTGCAACTTTTCATCCTCTGTATGCATGAATTTTTCGAATTTTTCGGCAAAGTTTGGTAGGGTAGAAAAATACGTTTTGCTGCTGCTTTTTCTGGACAGATTCTGTCCCATTTTGTTTTATGCATGTTTTGAACTTTTATCTTGAATCTTTTTGATTCAAATGAGTTTATGAGTAGGCATACAACATTATATACTTTCTGGACATTCATATGATGTTTTGTTTAAGGATTATATGCAGCAAGAAACCTATTTGTTTATCACTACTAATGCACCCCACAGAAAAGAAAATGGGAGAAACGGTGTTTTGAAGTTTTTTCACAGGGATTGGAGGAGATGCACCAAGAGTTATCCAAGGATGGTGAAGACCATAAGCTTGGGGATGTGAAGACAACCCCACTGGACCTACACACTCTCGGTTTGCACACGTCTAACTTCTGTTTTTCGATCGAAACACTTTATCGCATAAACTTGGAGCGTCTTTTTGTTTGTTTTTGGTTTGTTTGTTATTTTGTGAGACCACCACATATCATTTATATGGAAAGAGCTACTGGAAATATGGGTTGAAATATGTTGGATGCTTTTATCATATTGGGAAAAGGGATGTTTGAGTTGATTTTTAATGATACATATAGTTGCATGATTCATGAGCTTGTTTATGAGTAATAATTTGCAAATGCTTTATCAAGAGCTATCACTTATTCATGTTTTGATGCTGAAAGTTATTTTACTTTGTTTAACATGGATTAGTTAGTTCTATGGACACTCATGCATGCATCTAGATGGTCAACTTTCTCCCTCTTGCTAGCCCAAACATTCCAACAAGCAAAAACTTGTTTCCAACACCTTCAACCAAAGTTATTCCAGTGAGTCCACCATATCTACCTATTAGCTTTATGCTATTCCGAGTATGTTATCATGATATTTGTGTTATCTATACCTCTGAATGAAAATGTTTATGTTATTGATTGTTATGGGAAAAGTTGGTTATATAGCTCTCACGAACTTGATGCACAACTTTATTTTTATTGCATAAATAAAACATGACCCATTGTGATTAAAATATGATGCTAGTGGCTTGATAAATGTCCGAGGTTGGAGTTAGCCCATATGTGCTGTCACATGCAAAGCTTTCAACATGCTCCTTCATCATTTAGTTGATATCATGTACTTTTGTTTATGGATGCCTATCATGGTGAAATGAGGTGGAAATGAAGTAGTTTAAATGAGTTTGTATAAATGGTTAGAGAGACGCCTGGGCCGCTAATCTAAGCCATGCATCATTCATGGTGGAAATTTACTTACATGCTATGGTGAACCGTCTGTGATGCACCTTATAATAAAAAGCTATTCCAATGGTAAATAAAAAGGGTGTTGAGGTTGTTCATCTTGTTTGTTTGTCTTGTCATTTTGATATGGGCTTGTTCCATATCCTGGGACAAGAGGTACCCCAGTTGACGCTCTTGATGATACTATTATTACTTACAATGATAGAACTTGAACTTGCTTTGTTTCCTAAGTTGAGTAATCATGGTGTAGGTACTTGTATTCAAGGGGCATGAGACACCTAACCTTTACTTTATCAAGCACACTACTCATATTTGCTTTCACATTAAACTTTAATCATTCAAGATGCTATGATAGGGGTAATGAGAGCTTGACACCAAGAATTCCACATTGCAATCATTAACTTAAGTAGAAGAGTTTGGAAGTTAGATGAAACTTATGCATGCTTTACCTCTACTCACATATACATCTTTCCAAAGTGTCCACCTTTTATATTCAGATTTTCATCTACACTCTATGACCAATGTAGGATGTTCTTACTTATCATTATGCATACATGTGGTCCATATTACTATCTTCTATGTTACACTTTGTGAACTATCATTGAACATCCTTGCATTGAATACTTGATATCACTTCATAAACTATTTTGCATATTGCTACTCCTTTGAAGAATGAATCATTTGACTCTATGTAGCAGTAGCAATCATCTTTGATATCCATTGTTAGTGCTATATTGCAAAGCCCATGTTAGTTTTATCACCTTCATACTCGAGGACGAGTATTGGTTAAGCTTGGGGATGTTGATGCATGTAAAATGCATACATGAACTTTGCACTATATCACTCATATTCCAATCATATTTGCATCATATAAGGGTTATACCACTGTTATTTAATGATTTTAGGAAATAAAATAATTGTTTCCTATTTTTATGGAATTAACCCTGCGCAGGCAGAAAACCCTATTTTTCCTTTTATGTTTCAGGGACCCAAACGTCGTCAAAAATATGGAAAAATACAGAGGTCATTATTTTGGAAGGAGGAAGACGTAGGAGCGAAGGAATCAAGCAAACGGAGCCCGAAGGCCAAAAGGGGGTGGCCCACGCGGCCACTGTACCTGGCCGCGTGGGGCCCACCATTGGCCTCGAGCTCCGCAGCCGTCGATCTTTCTCCACCGCCTTCGTCTTGACCTAAAAACGCCTATAAAAGAAGTCCCACGGCGTTCTCGAACAAGCGCCGCCATATCACAGAAACACGAAAACGAAGATCTGGAGCTGCAGATTGGAGGGGGAAAACTCCGGCGGGGCGCTGCCGGCGTGGTCTCCATCTTCTCCATCGACATCTCCACCATCTCCATCATGAAGAGGGAGTAGTCCACCTCTGGACTATGGGTTTGTGGAAGTAACATGTATCTCTCCTCTCTTTGAGCTTCACTAATTAGTACCGTATGAGCTGCTGAACATGATTACGGTCATATATGTAATTCCTATGTGGTGGATCTTTATGAGTTAATATATGTTTGAGATTGCAATGTTTGTTTCAGTTATGAGTATAGATGCATATTATGTACCCGTTTTATACTTGTTATGATCAAGCATGTTTATGAGGCGTGTGGGGTGATGTGTGCATTAGTTGGAGTAACGGGGGGTGGTGAGTGCGGTAAGTTGACAACTGAAATATCGCGATCCACTTGGGTGTTTACCTTACTTTGTTGCCTCACTAGGGATAAACAAAAATACCATGCTACCGGGATGTGGGTGTGACCATGCCACTCTCTATGACTAGATCTAGCATGTTTTATTTTCACTTCATGTCATGATACTTAAAGCTATACTCTGAGTTATCTTAATTACTAAGGTGTTATGATTTAGTTCGCATCTTGGTGGAGTATAAGAGATTAATAACCAAAAGATCTCTATGTTAGGACGTGATGCCCATATAATTAGTAACTTGATATCAAACTTTGTGTTGCAATCTCATATGTCAACTCTTGTGTCCATTGTCTGCCACACCATTAAAAGAGAGAGTGCATTTGTGAAACCATGAACCCCGGTCCATTTTTAATCATAAGAAACACTTTCCAACACTTTTACCACTTTTCATTTTCTGCCATTATTAAATCCGAAAATACAAAAACACTTTTCATCTTGCATTCATCATAAAAAACCCAAAATATCATTATCATTGTTATCATCATCCTTGCACATTCATTCCCACATTGCATATTTATTTCTTGTTTGCATTGCATATTATCTTGATATCATTTACACCTTGTGCTTGACAACCACAGGTGAGGTTGAGGACCAAAACATTAACCTTTTTTGTAGGTGACCAAAAGAAGGATAGGAAGATAAATCTTTCACTACTGATTCCCCGAGAGTTCGATATTAAACCCTCGAGTCACCCTCGTGGGGAAAACGTCTTCCACTTACTACATACTCTGCACTTGAGGCTCAACCTAACCCCGTATACTTTTCATTTCAGGTAGCTATGAAGGCTATCACTTTCTCGGGTATCAAGACTGTTTTCTGGCGCCGTTGCCGGGGAATCATAGCTGAAGATTTATCCAAGGAAGTTGCACTAGTCCGTTTCTAGCGCCATTCATCACAACAAAGTCAACATCACCAACTTGTGCTAACACCTAAGCTTGGGGAGGTTGCACCTACGTGAGCACCATCTTATCCATCTTTACTTCAAAGCAAATTATTTGTTTTGTCATTGTCATTGCATTGTCTTGCTTTTGTAATTCGGTTTGCATACAATTTTATTTTCAGTTTTGCATAAAAATTAAAAATACAAAAAAACTTGCTAAAATGGGAGAAAGAACTAATTGCTGTGTGACTACACAAACACTCCTAATGATCAATTTATCTCAAGAGCTATTGCCACACCTGAGATTAAATGATAGTTATGAAGTAAGTCCTAGTTTGTTAAACTTGATAACTAGGGAACAATTTGGTGGTAGTGCTATGAGGATGCCTCTATGCATCTTCATGACTTTGTTGAAATATGTGACATGCAAAAGTTTAAATGTTGAAAGTGATATCCTAAAACTGAAGTATTTCCTTTTTCACTTAGAGGAAAAGCTAAAATGGTTGCATTCCATTGCCATCTGGTAGTATTAATTCTTGGGATGATCTAAAGAAGCTTTTATAAGAAATACTATCCCTGTTAAAATTTTGCAAAATAGAAACAACATCCTTTCTTTTAGGCAAAATGAAATGAACATGTTGCTATGGCTTGGGATAGGATAAACTTATGCTTCGAACTTGTCCCATCACATGGGTTAATGAATGGACCATATTACACTCTTTCTACAATGGTTTAAACTACATGTCTAGAACATACTTGATTCTGCTGCTGGAGGTGCTTTTATGAGTAAAACTATAGTGAAGCTAAAAATATATTGGAAAGCATTTTGCAAAACTATAGTCAATGGCATACTGATAGGCACCTAATCCTACTAAGAAAGTGAACTCTATTGAGAAACTAATGATTTGTCATCTAAATGGATACTATTCTTGCTTTGCTTAATAACCTAGTGTTGAAAATGTTCCTTTGCAAGAACTAGTTGGTAACAATTCTGAA